>CM071864.1:47389692-47419140 GCA_036759665.1 Gynandropsis gynandra | reverse complement strand
GACTTCTCCTTCGTCAGCGGCATACCGGCGACATGACTCCACAACCCTCGACTACTGATAGCAGTTTTTGCGAGGCTGGACCAGACAGTGTAATTGTCACCGGTGAGCACAATGGGAATGACCTTCTGATTTAATCCTTCCATGATTGTCCCAGAGAAGAATAATCTGGCGTCGAAACGATTGAATAAAAATTTGCGGAAGACTGAGAACGGCTGAATCACTTCAGCTCTGATACCATATAGATTTCAAGAAGAATATAATGAAGAATAATAAGAGATAATGATTGTAAATAGAGTAGAATTGAACCAAGAGATGAGAAGGAATTCTTCTCTTGTATTATACAATGACTATACGAGATGCATTATATAGATAATACAAAGAAAACTATAATATGGAAATAAGAATAGAAAGGAAACTAATTAATGTACAAAGAAAAAAGGAAAGATGGGAGTAAATTGTCGTGATTGCAGAAGATCTCACAATTATTGCAAGGGGAAAGTTCTGGAGCTTTCCTTAGACAATACGATTGGAATAAGGCATGGTTCCTTTCTTCATGAGCTTCCTAATATGATAGATATGCTAAAATGCAGTTTCCTTAACAACATCTTGGCCGCTGTCAAGAATTTCTTAATTTGATTTCTCTAAGAAGAAGCCAGGATCCATCTATTATCCTTGCTAACCACCGAGATCTCGATGACTTCTTTTTCGTCCTAAACTTCCTCCACATGTTCCTCCTGTGGCTTCTCATGCAAAGTTTGGATTTCCTACAATAGCTTGAGAATTTTATCATGCTTTTCCATCATCCATCTCTCCTCCATTATTGTGTTAGCACTCACGATCCCCTTTTAAGGCATCAAGATTTATGCCCAGGGTTGCTAGACCAACCTCCAAGATTATATTAAACATATCACTTGGCTGCGATTTAGTCTCGATCCTCGTGTTTAATATTCCCTTGATATTTCATAGATTAGTGGAGATCCTCCCACATGTACAATAGAGCCTTAATTAGCTTCTCATTTCCTAATTATTAACTCGATCTTGTTGTTTCTTCTAAAAAACTTTTCTTTGAATTTCTTTATAATATGGTCTTTAATACTCCTTGTTAACCTGTCATCAAAGTCAATCCAAAAATGAGGTAAGCATAACAAACGTTACCCAACGGATTTCCTACGCGGACACCCTATCTCCCTAGCTAAGTTAGGATGCTTTAGATCGACACCTATAAGATCATCCATCTAGACCCAATCCAGAGTTATTCCTCATCTCATCATACATTCTACTTTTTATCACTCGGACTTTACATTACTTCTCTAGTAATATCATTCATACTTTATTTTTCCACCTTTTACATTATTAGTCTATACGACTAAATAAATATCACATTTATTTTCTATTTTTTGTCATTTACCTTTACTGTATATAAAATAGCGCTTTTACTTTCTCTTTATCGGTTTTTACGTTATTAGTCCAGAGACTAAATAACTTCGCTTTCAATACCCATATCCAAGCCCATGGCTCCCGGTTTATTCTATAAATTTTAAAACTATATAACAGTGTTTCGATTATCACTCCCTTATCACTAAACTCACATTTGTTTTATTATAATGTTCGTGTACACTTTATTACATATGTTTCTAGTGTTAATTAAACTTTTGTATGTGTATATATTATTTTCTTAAAATGACATGCTTTACGGATGTTATGTTCATGCAAGGCTTGCCTTGTGGAGCATCTCGACCTATTGACATGCTCGTATCGTAATTACAAGATCCCTATTTCATCGCTTTTGTTTTATTCATCCCGATACGATGATTGATTAGGGTATTCGGAAATCTACATCAAAATCTTTTATTTTGAATATATTCTTAATATTATGAGTGTGTCAATCCGCCAAACCCGTGTTGACATACATAAATCTATAAATATATTTGCTATACAATTATTGGTCGCCCTTTACCATTTTTAATGTCAAAAAGTATTTTTTTTTATCACTATTTTATTCTATCACTGCATGAAAACTTTAAACATTTAATTCTATATAAATAATTAATAGAGAATATCGAAAAACTCAAGTAAGAAAAAAAATTAAGCGTATGCGCTTGTTCTTCTTCCTCACGACTAAATTCATCTTTCTCTCTCTACTAATTTCTCTCTTTAACTCTTTTCTTTCTCACGATTTGAAAAAGACTTTTAGTGTGTGGAAATCAGCATATGTTTATCTATATTTATAATGGCGAATATCCATCTCTAGGGTATTTGACACCTCCCATGGTGATCTTTCCAAAGGAACCTGCAACCTGTTTACTGGCATCTGTCGACCTCATCTCACAGATGCACTCGTTCATGGTGCATACCGCCATTGATTTTTCATTATTGGATTAAACTCACAAATGTCATGTCTCTCACCCCTCCTATTGTAGTTTTAAGGATGGCCGAGAACACCATTCATAGTGTTCTGTTCCTGGCCACAAGTTTGATGTTGTTGTAGTCAATTTTGTGAATGGGTTTTAGGTGAAAAAAGAAGAACAACAAACTGTAGAGATTTAGGGTTTCTGGAAAAAATGTTTCTTAGTTGATATGCATTAAGGGTTTTACATTTTTAAATGCCTACAACATTATAGAAAAATATTATGTAATTCTTTCCATATCACCCCCATTTTTGTCCCTAACATAAAACAAAACAGAATTCTGATTTTTCAGGTACAACCCAGAAAGCGTACTGGACTTCTGCCGTAGGATTCTGCCCCGCCAACCGTCAGCTGCTGTTCGACGGTAAGCCCCTCAAGTCCTATTTCAGTTTGCATTTTACAGTCTAATTTATTTACTTCTTTCTGTCCAGGTTTATCGTTGCTGCTACCTTTGCTGGATCGACGATTCATCGCCGATTTTCCACTTCCATCGCAAGGTAAGCTTCTAAGTTTCAGTAGATAGTTGTTCGGAACCCCTAGGTTTCCGATCGCAGCATCGTTTATGGTTGTGGTTAGAACCATTGGATACTCAGCCGTAGGCTGAGTTTTAATCTCTCATTTCTGTGTACTTGAATCAACCTTAAATTGTCTCATAATACCTTGGCGTCGACATTACCGTCGATGGAATCAAAACCCAAATAATCCACCAACTTAGGATTCTTAACCCTTTCAATTTCAAAACTGTAATCAAGCCCGTTAACATACCTTAGTGTTGTCTCAACCTCACTGAACTTTTCTTCAATAGGTTTTTCCACTTTTTCTCAATCACAGCTTCAACATCTGAAGTTTCTTCTTCTGCTGTGAAATAACAGCTTGTTGTGTTTTTCTCCTCCTCGTGCTCTTTAACAGTTTTCCACGTTAATGAATAGTTCTTGTTGATCATAGGCACCTCCTCAATCTTAGCTCCCCTCTTATCTCGTATCTCACATTTTCCTTCGGTGAATAGCACCTTGCATCCGTTTCGTACCATCTGTGGTACGCGTAACAAATTTTTGCTCAACCCCGGAATTAAGAACACATCATTAATGGTTCGCTTTCCCTTTTTAGTCATCACTTCGATAGACCCTTTTCCATTCGTGACCAACATTGCACCATTACCTACTCTAATAGATATTTTAAAGTTCCTATCTAGAATGGTAAAGTACCTTTCCTCTTGAATCATGTGGTTCGTTGCGCCGCTGTCTATTAACCAAATGCCTTCTTCTTCTGTTTGAGTCAATATGTTAGCTGTTGTGAACAACGCGTCATTTGCATCTTGTTCGCTCGTTACTTGCGCTTGATTGTTTGGAGATTTTTTGAACTTGCACTCCCTTGAAAAATGTCCAATTTTTCCATAGTTATAGCACTCCCTCGTTCTTTTAAACCTTTTAGAACCTTCGGATTTTTCACCTTTGTTTCGGAAATAGCATTGTGCTTCGACGTGGTTGTCTTTCTTGCAAATAGTGCAGAATTTCTTGTTTTGTTTATGTGCTTTCCACTGCTTCTTCATTCATATTGTAATGTTTTCCAGCTTTTGCATTGTTATAGCTTTTCTCCTTCGAGTAGAAAGCTCCCTCTAGGCCTGAACCGTCTCGGTCTTTCAACCTAAATTCTTATGATTCCAATGCAATCACAAGCTCCTCAGCTGTCAATGTCTCCAAATATTTAGTTTGTTCCAAAACACCCACATATGGGTCGAATCTTTCTTGTAGAGAGCATAGAATCTTCGAAACCATTTCATCCTCTTCCATTCTCGCCCCATAGGCTCTAATCTCATTTCCTAGTTCTGTAATCTTGCTTGTGTAGTCCTTAATCTTCTCTTTTTCTGACTGTCTCATATTGTAAAATGAGGCTCTCAACCGTTGCAGCTTGATTTGAGCTGCCTTAGGATCCCCTTGGAACCTAGTTTTCAACAAATCCCATGCGTCCTTTGCTGTCTCGCACGTAGATAAGTGTGCACTAAAGATTTCTTCAGTGAAAGTGTGATAAATCAGCTCTAACGCCCGATGATCCCTCGCTTCCAGCTCCTCCCAATCTGTCATAGCCTGTTTTTTTGTTCCTCGGTGATCATATCACCCGTCTTAGGCTTTTCCGGTAGTCCTTTCGTGACTATATTTCACAACCCCTTAGACCTTAGGGTTGGTTTTATCTTAATCACCCATAAAGGGTAGTTCTTCCCCTCAAACACAGGAATAGGTGTACTGGATTGTAATCTGTCCATTTTTCTCAAAAATGCAGATCTGGGTTTTTAGTTGTCGTTTACCTTGCTGGTTCTCTTATTTGATTTTTCTGGGTATGCTGCTGGTTTTTGCTGATGTTCTTGTGTTGTTGTTGCTGGGTATGGTGCTGGTTTTGTTTCTATTCTTAGGTTTTTAGCTTCTTATCTCTGATCTTATGTTATTGTTTTTAGTTTTAGTGTTGGCTACATCTTTTCATTTGTGTTGTTCTGCTACTGCTTGTGCTGCTACTCCTTGCAATTGTGCAATTTGTGCTCTTTTGCTCCTGAATCTTAACCGCTCTGATACCATATTGTAGTTTTAAGGATGGTTGAGAACACCATTCATAGTGTTTTGTTCATGGCCACAAGTTTGATGTTGTTGTGGTCAATTTTGAATGGGTTTTAGGTGAAAAAAGAAGAACAACAAACTGTAGAGATTTAGGGTTTCTGGAAAAAATGTTTCTTAGTTGATATGCATTAGGGTTTTTACATTTTTAAATGCCTAGAGCATTATAGAAAAACATTATGTAATTCTTCCCATATCACCCCTATTTTTGTCCCTAACATAAAGCATAACAGAATTCTGATTTTCCAGGTACAACCCAGAAAGCGTACTGGACTTCTGTCGTTTCTTTAGTCCAGTCCGTAACTTTTGCCCGCTCGGGTGCCTTCTCCTATGCCCGCTCGTGCTCCTTCAGATCGCTCGGGCTCCTTCTCTTCAGCCCGCTCGGGCTCCTTCTCTTCAGCCCGCTCGTGCTCCTTCTCCATAGCCCGCTTGTGCTCATCTTCAGACAACTCGCAGGTAAGTCTTATTTTCACTTCAGTTTCAGTTCCTACCTGAAACCCTAACTTTGCCTTCTCTCCAGGATCTTTGCTACCACCGTTCAGCTTGCCGCCCAACCTGCCGATGCCGTCCTTGCCGCCGCTGCTATGCCGGAGGAGGAGACCAACGGCTTCACCTCTATTTTCAATCCTTCCTTTATGTATTAAAACACTACTCCTAAAAAAGATTTATGAAGATTGTTCATGCAAACGATTAATGAAGACTCACACCCGTGCATGCGAAAAAAATTAAATTAACTAACGAAAACAATAATCCAATAATATTAAGAAAAAAAACCTATTTTCCCTCGAAAATACTGCTTTAGTCCTATTCCCCTTTGATTTTCTCTCTCATCCTATTCCGCCCTCGATTTTTAGTTTTCGTCCTATTCCCCTAAACTATAAAAAATCTGCCCAAAAATCCATTCGTTATTTATTCGTTAATTATATGTTAACCGACCCGATTTTGACCCGAATTTAACTCAAATTTTGACCTAATTTTGACTCAGTTTTGACTTGATTTAACCCGAATTTATACTTAATTTTGACCTAAATATTTACTTAATTTTAACCCGAATTTTAACAATTAATCAAGTTACTTATTTGATCTAATTATTTTCGAAACAAAATTGAATACGGTTTATTAATTATATCAAATAAATCAATTAAATCAATTAAATCAAGTATATATTCATAATTATAATTTTTAATTAAATTTAAATAAATTTCTAATTAATGATTCAGATATTCCGTTACAACTAGGGGTGGGCAATCCGGGTTTCGGTCCGGATTTCTCGGGTTTCGGTTCGGTTCGGATTCTTCGAATTTTGAAAAAATGGATTCGAATTGAACCCGAATGTTTTCGGTCTGGGTTCGGTTCGGTTTCAGGTTCAAAAGCATTGGATCCGAATTAACCCGAATTATATTTGGATATATGGGTTCTTTGGGTAGTTCGGATTGTTCAAATTCAAGTTTTTCGGGTATTATACATAATTTGGGTTATTTAGGTTAAAATTCTTTGGATAAATCGTTTTTTATATAAAATAAAATATAATTCTTTGAATAATTCGTTTCTAATATAAAACAAAAATAAAAAATCAAATATAACATAAATATATATATAATCCGATTTTTTAATATTTATATATTTTTTTTAATTTTAAATTATATTTTTTATTTTATTTTTTAAAATTGGTTTGTTCGGGTTCCTCGGTTTTACCCGAACCCGAACGGGTTCTGAAATTTGAACTCATATGGGTTCTTAGGGTAACTCATATTCCAAATGATCCGAGTTGTTCGGGTCGGTCCGGTTAATTGATTTCAAGTTAAAAAATCGTACTCAATTTTACTCGAAATCAATTAAATCAAGTAAATCGATTAAATTGAATAACTAACTTGATTATTGTTAAAATTCGGGTTAAAATTAAGTAAAAATTCATGTCAAAATTAAATACAAATTCGGGTTAAATCGAGTCAAAATTAAGTCAAAATTGGGTCAAAATTGGGTCAAAAATTAAAGTCAAAATTGGGTCAAAATCAGATCGGTTAACGGATAAATAACGTAGGGGGTTTAGGTAGATTTTTTATAGTTGAGGGGGGAATAGGATGAAAACTAAAAATCGAAGGGAAAATGTGATGAGGATCAAAATCAATGGGAGAATAGGACAAAAATAGTATTTTCGAAGGGAGAATATGTTGTTTTTTCTAATATTATTTACCTTTTGTATCATACCCTCCAAGATTTTCATCTTTACAAAGACTGAATGCTAAATTCGTTTGTTTCTCTACAATGAATTTAAATAAATTCACCTTTTACTTGTTAAAAAAATAAAATTCAAGGAATGAGAACATACACAACATATTCATTTTTGGTGAATGAACTATGATAAACTAACTATCAACCTTTATCACATGTCACACGAACATAGTTGATGCAAGATGAACAGTTCTATGCATTAAGGTTTCTATTGTGAATGAAGATAGAAAAGTGGAAATGTCAAATAAAACCTATAATCTACATTTAAATGAAAAAATAAAAAAATTAATATCTTAATATAAAATTTTGAAAGGATGAAAAATTTACCATCAAATCCAAACTTATAATAAAATGGAGAATGTGTCACGCATGCACATTTGAAAGAACTCAAATGAGTGCATAAACCAAGAATCTTTGGTTTTAGAAAAATAGCCAAGATATGACAATTTTGCCACACTGAAAAAAGGTATCCAACTACATGATAATTGATAAGATTTCAGTTAATTAAATGTTCACCAAAACAAACTACCTTCCTTGAAATTTTGAACTAGACATAATTTTAGAGTTGAATTAATGTTTCATTACAATAGTTAACTCTTGTTGACCAATTATACTTTGGTTTCTTGCTCGAATATCGCAAGTAGAAAGTATGAAACCATCAAGAGTCCGTAGTCACAATGTAATTAGATATTTTCCAATTGAGACAAATTTTGGAAGTCGTGAGAATTAAACTGAATCAAACCCAACAATAAACTCTACTCAAATCACGAAACTTCATCCCAACGAATAATCATCAACATTTATTAGCCAATAAACTAAAAGACTCGTGAAATCTAAATCTTACGTTAGGGAATTGAGACAAAATTAATCTAGAATTGTCAACAATATCATGAGCAATCTAGTTGATATTATAGAAAAAATGTATGAAATTACAACTTCAGAAAAAGAATTTATTCCTTGGCAAAAATAATATAGTCCTAAAGTAGGAAAAAAACTACCAATTTCTTAACAAAAACAACATATGATAAAAAGATCAAGTGAGATTAATGATGAGCAAAAGCAAAATTTAGCAAAATCGCATGTATATCTCGAAGATATCAAAGCGAACCGAACCCAACAAATAATCCAAAGATTTCCCGAGCTGGAATCTTCAAACTCAAGCTTGAGATTGTCTACGAGTATCAAAATAAACCCTAACAAAAAACCAAAAAATCAATTCCAATGGCAAGGGGAAATTGTGGAATATTTTCTTAATAATTTCAACCAAGATTAAAATCTATGGGAGCAAAATTTAAAAGACTTATCGTCTATCAAGATGAATATTGGAGCTGAATTTTTTTCAGATTCTACCAATTACTCGAGGAGGTCAAGCTAAATCCATTCATCAGATTTTGCATGCATTTACGACAACACGCGAAGAAATTATGATAATGGTTGTTGGGAATGACACGAGACACAAAAAAAATTAAAATCTGACAAATATTCTGAGGGGACAAAATAGTAATTGAAAAGGATTTGATGATGGAAAAGGAAAACGATCCCATTGCATATAATTGTTGATGCAACATGTATGTGGTTCAGTGGGTGGTCAAGAACCATGAACATCTCAAAGAAAAGACAATTCTAACTCCAAGAAATGAAGATGTCGATGAAGCAAATCAAGTTTTGATAGCAAAACTTGCTAGCAAGATGGTTGAGTACTTGAGTTCAGATACAATTAATATTGATAGTGTTTCTACCGTCAAATGGCATTAATCCTACCAGATAGACTATCTGAACTCTCTTGAGTTCCATTGTTTATCAAAATGTAAATTGTATTTAAAGATCGATGCTCCAATAATGATGCTTAAAAATCTTAACAAAAAAGAGGGCATATACAATGTAACACCATTAATAGTTCCAATGAGATTATATTATGCAATGACCATAAATAAAAGGTAAGAACAGAGTTTGAAACATGTTTAGTTATATCTATCAAAATCGGTATTTAGTCATATGCAAATGTATGTGACACTATCAAAGAGTTATTTCATCACATGGTTTAAGAATCTTGGATAGTAAACGATCCATAGAAAATACAAGTGTAACAAACAATGTCCATAGAGAGATTTTTCAATGGCTTACCCACCACATTCGGGTAAATATACAAATACAAATATCCTATTAGTTTTTAGTTTTCCCTCATTCTTATCATATGATAATGACTATATTTATTTTTGGCCTAGTACCCCAAAAGCAACCTAAAATGTTCACTATGATGAAGAAAATCTAAAAGGCTATATACATGTGCAACATTCAACCAAACATAAACTAAACTATCATAATATATTACTAAAAGAATTGTAAATTGACATTTGTATTTACTTGAATATTTGTTAATATGTTTTTCTTCGTGACTATTTATTCTGCACATTTTTTTCTTTTTATGTTTTTTGTTAAAGATATTATAAATAATAAATGTTATTATGTTGAATTTCACTAAAAATTTTAAGACATGAAGAAAATAATACAACATATGTAACAAGATTACCAATCTGGGACAATATCATAGCATTGTTGAAGAGCAATGGACTGTAGAAATATTTATAAAGATATGGGAACAACATAAAAAATTATGAGAACCGATTAATTGGAATAAGTTTTTTACTCCTCAATGAAAATGTCACATCTCTATATTTTTTAAATTCTGATACATTTAAAATGTATATTAATCGAAAGGGATATGATATGTTATAAGAAAAACCTATTGAAGAAATTATATCTCCGAAGCGTATGGTTAAGTACAAACAAATTATAGAAAAAGAGATCTATTCATACTTAAAAATTTATTAATTATGCTTAACGTGATAACTACAAATTAACCAATAATAATACGCGTATATATTTTAAGGAGAATATCGCTTTAGAAAAGATGGCTGATAACATCGGTAAGATTTCAAATGTAAATTCAAGATATGCTCACGTCAAAACTTACTTGGATTGATAGAACAAAAAAAAATTATATAATCAACAATAACTCATTAATTCATTACTGACTTTTTCACTATTTTTTAAATTTTGTTATTAGATTAATCACTATGCAATAATCAAATTTACATATTCCATTGTTTACTAAAAATGACTTGTGTTTAATGTTAAATAGGCAAATTTTAATAAAGTTAAATCCATTAACATAATATGCAATTTTTACTTTAATCTATAACTCGAATCAATCTATTAATGTTATTAATTTTGAAAAGAAATGATTTCGTAAGAATATCAATCAATATGAGATGAACTAGCTGCACATATTCAACCGAAGATGAAGAAGACAATTGTGAAAAAAAAAATTTCATGGTCGTCATCGACATAATTCCAAAAAATAATTAGGTGATTACTCGAACATATCAACAATTAATCGTTAATGTAAATTACTAAAGATTACAACTTTTATGTTGTTAATAAATTTTTTATTAATGATTTAATGTTTTGATATTCGAAAATAGTAACGAATTCCAATAATATATTTTTTATTTTAACATAATCGAGACAATACATATATAGACTAAACAAGTGAACATATAACAATATTTGTAGGCAATTTTTGTCTAGTTTAATTTTATTTTATTCATATCTTATTATCTACTAAATATTTATATTTTTATATTCTATTTTAAAATTAAAGTACTAAATCTTTTTAAATGAATTTTATTTCTATTTTTATTAAATTATTTACACATTCGAAATTATTATGATAAATTGTCCTATATTGGCTAGGACATGAACTTTGGTCTCATATATATATAGTATTGGACAATTCTAAACTCTTGAAGTAGACTTTGGGATTAGTTAGACCCAAACTCATATTTGACATGGTATTAGATTCAGGTTTGTCCCGATTTGAATATACCAATGTCAGACCTCCGATTGCGATGTCCATACTCTAAGATTGAGTTTAGACATGAGGAAGATTATTATGATAAGCTATCTCGTATCGACTAGGATACGAATTTCGGTCTCATATATAGTACTAGACAATCCTAAATTTTTGAACTAACTTTTGGAATCAGTTAAACTTAAACAAAAACGGTCAGTTTTTTTTTATTTTTATGGATTTTAATAATTAATCAATCGTACATTTATATTATTTTAATTTATTTTATAAAATATTATATAGTAGTGTTATTTTACATTAAAAATAATATAAACAAACATCTTAAAAGTTATCTCTTTCGAATTTTAACACTTGACACGTGGCACAAATTTATCTTAAAAACATTTTAAAAAACCTCAACCACAAGTAGATGTAGATGTCGTTTTCATCGCTTTTAGCGTTTTTATACTTTTGTGTGGGTGAAACTGTTTTTCTCACATTTTAACACGTGTCACTATGACAGTTGTGCCTCAAAATAAATATGCTGACATTGTTTACGTGAAAATTAAAATATTAGCATTTTTCTAAACAATACTAAATTAAAATTGGTAAAACATATTATTTACATAATATTTTTATTTTAAATTTACTATGCTTACATAGTTAAGCTTTGTGACTAAAAATTGAAATGGTATAACTATAGTCTACTAATTCTAACTATTTTTTAATCTTTTGTGATGAATAACAATAATTATTTACAATCTTCTGGTGAAACTTATCATTTTAAAATTTAAATACACAAGTGAAATAATATACCATATTTTAATTTAATTGAAAAATAGTAATACCTTTTCCCGTAATTCACTATCAGAATTTTGATCGTAAATATATTAAAAATGATATATTTTTTTAAGATGAGATTGTTGTTTTAATAGTTAGAGTTGAAGAAGAACTTCATTCTACATGCTTACACAATTCATCATAAACATTGTTATTAGCTTTAGGTTTGAATAAGCTCAAATCCCTCCGAATTTTTTATAGAATTGTCGAAAAATTTTTATTTCAATAATATGTTGTTGTTTTATCATGAGAATTTTACGTGTTGTTGTTTGAAGTTTTTAAAACTCATATAAAAATAAGTTTAAAATTGTTGGTCAATTGAATTTTTGCATGAAACTGAAACCGTAATCCGAAAAAAATACACGTTATGTTTAACAGAGTGAATTTCAAAGATGAAATTGTCATCACCTATCGAATGAAAAATTTTTCAATATACGGTCGAATTTTTCGAGTGATTGAAGTTAACTTGTATCTAAAATCAAAGATAATGTTTATATTTTTGTTTTCTTTTTTATATTATGAGAATGTTTAGGATTATATCTTTTAGAAAGTTTTCTCAATATAGTATTTTAATATATATATATATATATTATATTAACTTGGAAATATATTAGATGAGAGATTACATTTTGATTTGATTATAAATAGTAGTTCATGAATTATTTAAGAATTGATGAATTTTATTACAAATAGAAAATATTTTAGAGATTTCTTTTATATATATATATATATATATATTCATGCATATAATAGAAATTACTTCTAAATCATATCATATGCCCAATTAGGGATGGGCAAATAACGGATATTTGCGAATTCTGACTATTTGTATTTGTATTTGTATTCGGCGAATATCCAAATTTAGTATTTGTATTTGTAAATTCGGATATTTGTAAATACGGATATTTGTCGGATATACGGATATCCGTCGGATTTATGGATATTCGTATACGAACCTAAATTTTTTAACGTAAAAAATATATAAAAAAATTTTAATAAAAAAACTAATAATCATCAACTGTACTCTAAAACTAAAATTCAAATCGCACAAAGATGCAAAGATACATAATATAAATAAAACAAAGTATCAAATCTTCACAATCATCTCCACATCAATTATTTAAATTTAGTTTCGTCGATGATTCTATGAATATCGTCAATTAACCTAAAACAATGAAACAAATTGTTAGATTATACACTAAAATAAAACTTGCAAAAAAGTTATATATTTAGTGAGTTCTGTTTTTTCATATATTGTAATATCTCTATAACATTATCCAACTCATTTGGATTAGAACCATTCTTGAGTGTAAATTAAATCTTCAACAATATTAGTTATTTTAAAATATTTGATATTTTAGTACTCCAATCATAAATATATTATATATTTATCCACATATTTATGCAATAAGTATTTAAATAAGATTAGTAATGTTTTTATTTCCAATTTGATTATTAAAATCAATTTTTTTATATATATGTATCTATATATTAACTACATTTTCTATTTATTATTTACGGATACGAATAGTTCAGATAATTGAGTTTACTATTTGTATTTGTATATGTCGAATATCTGATTCTAGTATTTGTATTTGTATCAGCAGATATTCAAATTTTCGGTTCAAATACGAATTAGATACGAATATTTTGAATATTTTGCTCAGCTCTGTATCCATTAAAAAACAATTTATGATTTATTCCACATCGCATTAAAAATATATGTATCAAAATTTAAAAGCCCGTGCCTGCCAGCTAGAATAATAGAATTTTTATGGCAACTACAGATAATAAATTATTATTTATAATAATTCATTAAAAGGACTAACAAAAGGGTTAAAAGGACAAATATAAAACAGTATGTTATTGGGACTTCCTGCGAAAAAGGTATCTTGTTCCCATCCACACTGCACTTTTTTAAATCCACTTGGCATTCATCGCAACGTGAGAGGCATACTTTTCTTTTTTCTTCTTTAATCTCATAGATCTCGATTTCAGGAGATTTTTGCAACGATTATATCTATATCATAAAACATTAATAAAAATATATAAATATCTTTTAAAATTCTTAAATTATATATCCACAAATTTATATTATATCGGTGTACTAGTCATCTAATGTTTCTTTATATTCATTTAAAAATCATCATTGTCTTTTTATTATATTGAAAGTTAATGATAATTTGTATAAAATAAAAAAAAGTAGTTAATGTATAGATTTTTTACATATACACAGTTACTATACACAACCATTATAATAGTTATTTAAAACGAAAAATTCATATTTATCCAAATCTAAATTCAAATAGGATATCATAGTTCTATAAAAAATTCACATTTTCAAAACATAAAACAAAAGTTGGTTACGATAAATAAAAGTTTATATATGTATAGCTAAAAAATTATCATATGATATCATTTTACAAAATTAAATAATTCATAACAAACTAAACTATTATAGATTATTAAAAATAATTCATATGTATTAAATTATCTTGATCAATCCTAACAAATTAAACTATTAAGATTATAAATTATTAAAAAAAACTCATATGTGTTAAATTTTTAAAACTCTTTCGGATCAATCCAATATAAAACTAACAATTTTTTATATAAAAAAGCTAAAAAATCGTAAGTCTAAGGGTTTGATTGGTGGAAAACGCAGCATTTGCGTTTACACTTGGCGGCGTTTCTATTAATGATTGGCGGCATTTTTGTTTCATTTTATCTGAATGGTGGAATCGCTGCGTTTGCGGACGACTGCGACTAGAAGCGAATAGTAGAAAACTGTTGTGATTGCGTTTTAAACAAAATTACCAAAATATACAATTATTAAGAAAATAAATTATTTAAATTTTTTGTTTAATGTTTTTTTTAATTATAATTTTCGAATATTTAAAATAAATTTAAAATTAAATAATTATAAAAATATTTAAATATACAATATATATTCATATACATATATATGTATATATATATTTACGATTAATATAAATTATAATAGAAAGAGAGAAGAGATAAGGGAAATATACCGGAGTATTTTGGTAATTTTATTCAAAACGCAACAAAACGCAAACGTAACACAATATAATTTCAGATTTTTAAAATCTGCATTTCGTTGTGTTTTCGGGCGACTGCGACTCTACCAGTCGGTTTTAATGCCGCCCGTAGTCGCCAGAAAATGCAGTCGTCGCGTTTGCGTTTGGTTGCGACTCTACCAGTCAGAGTCTAAATAGGATAGAAAAATTTTTGTGCTCTTGTTGCCAAAGTAGCATAACCGGTTTAAATCCAACAAATGGTGATACGAATTCAGATCCATATTCTTCATTTTCTTTTAAACTTAATACTTATATGTTAAAGGTCATTGGATAATATCAGGCTAATATACAAAATGAAGTTGCCAATAGAATAAGGTAAATATAACTTCCAAGAAGGCTACTTGATTTCCAACGACCGGAGAGTGGAGCTTCTTGGAGTATATCAAGAAACTCGCAATCATAAAAACTACATGATGTCAAAATAAGAAAATAATAATGAAGATGGACAATTTCACTGCAAGGATAGCTTAAAAAAGAAAGTTGGAGTCTTCCATTGTAAGATATGATATTGTCCTACGTTGTATAAATTGTCATAAAATGATTTAGATGTGAAGATATATATATTTAGTTATATATTATCATATTTTTGTTGTTTTTATGTACGTTATATTTAATATTTTTGTATCAACATTCGATGAACCCAAATCCAAATAACCCAAATTAATCATAATATTCGAAGAATTCGAACTACCAAAAATTCAAATAACCCGAATTATCTAAATTATCCAAATTATTCAAATACAATTCAAGTTATTTCGGTTTTGATAATCTAGAATCCGGATAATTTGAACCAAAATCCGAAAAACCTATACTGAAAAATTTTCAGATCCAATTTTCCAAAATTCGAGAAATCCGAGAAAACATTATAATATATTCAATATATAACATATGTATACTTATATCATAACATAAAGTAACAATTATTGATTCTCACTGTTATAAAATAAAAAAATCCAAAAAACACCATAAATATTCACTATACACATAACATAAAATAATGTAAGTTTGAATTTATGAAAATATTAAAAGATGAAAATAATGAAGAAAAAAAGGAGATGAATAAAATACTTTTAATGGAAAACTATAAAGGAGCTGACTAGGAATTAAAGAAAAAAAAGAATACAAAAAGAGAAGAAAAAGAGAAAAAGGAGATCCTTTTATTTTTAAGTCCACAAACAAAAATATGTGGCTTAGAATCCTCGTGTTTGCTGACGTGGCATCCCTGGCGAATCAAAAACCCGTAGAACTCACGAGAACACAGCAACACTTGTAATCTTTTTTTCGCGTTTGGAAAAAAAACATTAAAAAATAAATAAATAAGAGAAAAAGCAACACATTCACAACCACCAGAAACAGCAGGACAGGACAGTCGTCTCTCTCTCGACAAAATTTGTAGTTTTCTCTATCTAAAAGTTTCCTGTTTTCTCTCGCGGAAAGAGGGAGGGGGAGGGACAGAGAAGAGAAGTGGAGAAAAATGTCGGACCCGGCCATCAAACTGTTCGGTAAAACGATTCCGTTGCCGGATATGGTAGCTTCGCCGTCTGGTGCGGCTTCTAGCTTAGCCGGAGGAGTAGTCGACCACCGAGATCGGGATTCTCCTCCGTTGCCTGATTCTTCGATCGGAGAGGAGTATCTAACGGAGGAAGACGGCAGCGGAGGTGGAGGAGGTGACTGTGACGGTGGTTGCGGCGGCGAGGAAAGAGAGAGTGAAAAGGTAAACAATTGGATTGGTGAAAGAGCTTTCTTTGTCGAATTTGAGGATTACCCATGTTTTATTACAGGGAAATGAGAGATGGATTTGTGTCTGATTGGTCGGAATCGTATGTTTTCACTCGTCTGTTCTAAATTTAGGGTGATTGTCTAGAACTAGGTTTCGCCGTTACTTTTATTGGAAAAATGTAAATCTCGATTCCTGGAATGAGGTTCTTGTGTTGTGATTCGACATGTAAACTCTTTCCATATCGGTTTGATTCTTTTGCTATTATTCAGTCGGGTATCGTCTTAAAGATATGATTGCTTGAAGAAATTTAGGGTTTGTTTTGGGCAAAAAGATAAAATGGATCATCAGTAGATTCTAGGACATGAAGAATCCAGCTTTACAGATTCTGTTGGTTTCATATTCTATACTCTTTGTAATTAGTACTAGTAAGTCCGGATCTAGAATGTTATTGACTCCATTTTGCTCAGCTGATCATAGTTCTTCAACTACGTCTTGGTTTTGATTCCTGAAATGCTAAGTTTAGTTATAAGGATACCATTGAATGCAATGGCAAATTTTTTTTCCCATTTCTGAATTTTCCTCGAAAATCTTCACTTGCTTAATCCTTCTCTTTCAATGCAAGCCTTAGGGTCTATGTTAAAGATGTTTCGTTATGACCCGAGTTGAATTTTATGTCTTGGGATATCTTCCTCGTATTGTTTTGCCAATGAATAATCCTTCTAGAAGATAGAAAAGGAAAACTTGACAAAGAGAATTCTCCTGGAGTCTGTTCTTGATGACTTTATACAGTCAAGATTTCTCCTTGGAACCATTAACTAGTAAGTTAATCAATGTGGTTAAAAAAGTTTAATGGAATCTTGAGTAGATCTAACAGTTTGATCTTGAGTAGATCTAACAGTTTGATCTTGCGTATTCAGTTGGAGGAAATCGTTAATGACTGCGGAGAAGAGCATGGTGGAGAGTCCTTGAACCAGGAATGTGATGCTGCTGCTTCTAATACGTCAGGGCTTATGAACAAAACGGAGACACCAAAAGCTAAAGCAGCGAAGACAGAGGAAGAGGTGCCGAATGAGACGGGTGCTTCTTCTCAAGAGACAAAGCTAAAGAAGCCCGACAAGATTCTGCCTTGCCCACGTTGTAACAGCATGGACACCAAGTTCTGCTATTACAACAACTACAATGTTAACCAACCCCGTCATTTCTGTAAGAACTGCCAGAGATATTGGACGGCTGGTGGGACGATGAGGAATGTTCCTGTGGGTGCAGGGCGTCGTAAGAATAAGAATTCAGCTTCCCACTTTAACCGCCATGTAAACATATCTGTTGCCGAAGCTATGCAGAAGCCAAGAACTGATCACCATCCAAACGGTACCAGTCTCCTCACTTTTGGCTCGGATCAGCTCTTATGCGAATCCATGGCTTCCGGGTTGAACCTTGCTGATAAAGCAATGCTAAAATCAAGAAATGGGTTTCATGAACCCTCTGAAGGCTTGAAAATTCAGATCCCATACGAAAATAACACAAATACTTCTTCAAAGCTTTCAAGTGAGGAGCCAGGAGCGAGCAGCGCAGTACCGAAAGTTCCATGCTTCCCAGCACCTCCAGCTTGGCCTTATGCATGGAACGGAGTTCCATGGACGGTTTTACCATTTTACCCACCGCCTGCGTACTGGAGCTGTCCAGCAGTTCCACCGGCAACATGGAACAGCTTTCCCTGGATGGCTCAACCAAACTCACCATCAGGGTCTGGCCCAAACTCGCCAACATTAGGTAAACATTCACGAGACGAAAACACGAATGAACCAGGAACGAGTTCCAATGAAACAGAGTCATCAACGAAAGAAAAGAGCAATCCCGAGAGATGTCTGTGGGTTCCCAAGACGTTGAGGTTCGATGATCCAGAGGAAGCTGCCAAGAGCTCCATCTGGGAAACACTAGGGATCAAGAACGATGAAAAGACGGAAACTTTCAGAGCTTTCAGATTGAACAAAGAAAAAGGAGGTCGAGCAGAGGAAAGCCCTCAAGCGCAGCCGGTGCCTGTGTTGCAGGCCAATCCAGCAGCAATGTCAAGGTCAGTCCACTTCCACGAGAGGTCGTAAGAAGAACATATACAAATCTTTTTTAGCAACTGATATCATTGTTTTGTGGCTGAGTCCTTTTTCATGTACATATCTGGTTTAGCTATATGGTTTACATAGAGGGCGTTTTTTGTTTTATATTTTTTTATTGGAGAGTGAGTTTGTTGTACCATAAAGGAAAACCCCATAATTGTAGGAAAATAAGTATGTGGGGAGGCCAATCAAATTTGGTGACTTTTTTGTTTCCTATTATATGTAATTGGCATTGATTTATCATTTTGAATTGTATGAAATAAGAATAGCATTTTTATTAAATTAAACCACAAAATCAATATGAGACTTAGAAAATAAATTTACAATGACAAATACAAAGTCTTTATGTTCCTTTCTTTATAAAATAGTTGTGTTATATTTTCATTTTGTAAAAACAAATAAAGTAAACACTAGTTATTAGGTTTGGACCTAAAAAATGGTGATGCAAAAAGATATGCTGAAGGGCACATAAGCATCGAACAGGCTTAATAAACAAATGAGACCATGAAAGCAATTCAAAGGCCATAAGCATATAGGCCCATGATGTCCAAAATTTGTGAATAATAAAAAAGAATAAAATAAATAAATTAAAATAATTGGCCACTATTGGAAAGTAATATTCATATTGACCAAGAAAGTGGAAATTTTGGAAGAAAAATAAAAAGCAATATATTTTTCTCTATTTTATAATGACATGTTAGAAAAATTTGCCAAGGAGGAATAGCAGCCTAAACTTCCAAGAAACTACAAAGGAATTTTATTTAATTTCACTATAGTAACAACAATCAATTTAATTTTCCTTTACTTTCTCCTTATGGATGTAAATAAATCATTCATATTCTAATCTAATTCTAATGTTTTGGTCAATCAAGTCAAGGAAAAACAAAAATCAAAGCTTGAAGGAACTTTCCTCCAAATAAGACCAAACTCATAATACCTCCAACAATGGCTTGAAGACTTGAAGAAACTTCCTCTCTTCTTCTCATTGCACCTTCCTCTCTTTTGCCTCTTGGGAAAAATTTGGCCTTCTTGACAATTTAGAACACATGTATTGTATATGTATATATATACATACCTCCACAATCATCAATCTTCAGCAGTTCCCTTGTAAATCCAAAGAAGAAATCTTTTAGCTTTTCCTGTTTCAGGAGGAGACAAGACAAGTTTACCTTATTCCGCAACCAGTTCTACTCTTCTGCAACAATGGATAAGACTTCAACATTGTTGGGATGCAAAGAATATTCTCTCCCATTGTTTGGATTGCTCGAGTTTCTCCTCATTGGATTCTTCAGATGGGTTTTGAGTGCTCAAAGCTTTTTCTCAAGATTTTCGCTGCTTCTTCAACAGCAACGTGCTTTCGAGAAGAAGAACAATGAGCTTGAGTTATCAAATATGCAGAGTTGGTGCAAACAAGATGATGGAATCTGTAGAGAAGATGTGGAGATGGTGATGACAAGTTTGGGACTTTTTTGCAAACAAGAGAATGTGGAACTGCAAGAACACTACAGTTCCGAGGAGCTTTCGAGTTTGTTTCAAGAGAACGAGCCAAGTTTGGAAGAATTGAAAGAAGCTTTTGATGTGTTTGATGGAAACAGAGACGGGTTTATCGATACAATCGATTTGCAGCGAGTTTTGACTACACTAGGGTTAAAGGAAGGATCTAAGTTGGAGAATTGCAGGAAAATGATCAGATCATTTGACGAGAACAACGATGAAAGGATTGATTTTCATGAATTTGTGAAATTCATGGAGAACAGATTCTGCTGAATATTTTTTCAAATCTTTTCTTTTCTTTTTGCTAACAACAATCTCCATCTATCTGGTTTTATATAAGAAGACTGTGAATGTTAATAGATCTTTGTATCTCTCGTCCTAAAAATGATCATACTTTCATATCTAAACTGAAGAAATCAGGAGAAAGGATCATAGATATAAAGTCAATACCTTTGTAGAACTTGAAATCTGTCCGAAGTACCATCGTATCCAATCCGCTGAAATCTGGAGACTTTCTGCACATTGTTTCTGAACCTGCAATTGCGAACATAACTGATGAATCTAATTACGAATAGAAAGACTATAATCAGAGGACTCGAAAAGACATTTTTACGACTTACAGCAATCCAAAACTTGTAAGGCTGATGCAAAAGAGGCAAAAGAGCTCTCCCATTCACGGGTTTTGCCTCCATGGAATTCAACTTTCCATTTACATCTTCACCAGTAATCACAGCAAGAACATTCTCCATCTCGGAAATGATGAAACCGAACAGCATCTCGTATGATTATTTCTCGGTTCGAGAGAGTTGAGATAAGTTTCATGGCAGAGTGACAATCATCACATATTCTCAAGTTTTTGTACACGTGCAAAGGCGATCCATCTGGCGTTTTCATCAAGCCATACGCTACAGCGAGCTTTTCACTATGGTAAGAGAGACTATCCTCTTTCTGTTCTTCCTCAACATCGTGGCAAACTCCAGCAACATCAGGAGAATAACCTAATGGTCTAATCTGTGACAAAATTTCCCTCACCTTAGCATAAATCTGTGTTATTTCGGGGTGTTGACTATCATCTGAAACAAAAACATGAGTCAGGTTTCGTATTTCTATCCAGCTTACTCCAGGTTCCTTCTTGACCTGCCTCTCACGCATCAAAGAACGCACTTTCGCTACGCCCTCCCACTCTTTTGATTTTGCGTGCATATTGGAGAGCAATACGTAGCTTCCCACATCTTTTGGATCCATTTCTACCACAAATTCAGCCACCCGCTTTCCTAGACTGTAGTTCCGGCGTACATAACAGGCATTGAGCAAAACTCGCCAAGCAACAGCGTCACATTCGACTGGAGCTGTTCTTAAGAGATGCTCAGCCTCAGAAAACATTCCGGCTTTGCTCAGAAGTCCAACGATGCACGTGTAATGCTCTAGACCAGGCTCAACACCAAATTGCTTCATTAGCTGGTTAAAGCAATACAACCCTTCTTGCACTAGACCCGAATGGCTACAACCACACAATACTCCTGAAAACGTGATGTAGTTCGGAATCTCTCCAGCAATCAGCATATTGTTAAAGGTATTGAGAGCTTCTTTGCCTAGTCCATGATGTGAGTATCCACATATCATCATATTCCAAGTAACTATGTCTGGGTAAGTCATCTTGGAGAATACTTTCTCTGCGTTGCTTACACTGCCACTCTTGTAATACATGTTAATCAAAGCATTGCCAACCATTGCATGGTTCTTGAAACCCGATTTTACAATATGTCCATGTAAAAGAGCTCCATGTCTTAACAAAGATAAGTCCGCTGTGGAATTTAACAGAATCGCGAAAGTGAATTCGTTCGGTGGAATACCTTCAAGTTCCATCTTTGTAAGCAGATTCAGCACTTCCTCGAAACACCTATTCTGGTAGTAGGCATCCATAAGTGATGTCCATAACACTACGTTTCGAGACTGTGAGTTATCAAAAACTCTCTGAGCATATTGAATCTTACCACACTTGGCATACATATTGATTATTGCACCACTTGATACAATATCAAGCTCAATACCACTTCTTAACATACGGCCATGGATTTGCAGACCCATTTTCAAAGATCTGAGATTGCTGCAAAGCTTTAAAACTAACGCAAACGTGAAGATGTCCCACCTCAAATTTTCTTCAGCCATCCTTCTCAAAATGTCAATTCCTTCTCTCACAAACCCTTGATCTAGAATCCCACTCAAAGCTGAACTAAAGGCATCATGGTAAGGGAATTCATCCAAAAGTCTGATAGCCTCTTCAATACGTAAACACCTCGAGTACATATTGACAAGGCTATTCTGCACGAACTCATGAGAAAGAAATCCAGCTTTTAAAAACCAGCCATGGCACTGCTTACCTTCTTCAATTCTTCTCGTGTTTGAACAAGAACCGAAAACAACTGTGGCTATGTACTCGTTAGGACTCACTTCACCGGAAAATACCATACTTTTGAACATTTTCAGTACTTCCAATTCAAACCCATTATGTAAATAACCCACCATAAGCGAATTCCAAGAAACCACGTTCCTCTCCGGCATTAAATCGAACAACTTGCGCGCACACATCATTTTCCCACATTTTGCGTAGAGATTAATAAGAGAATTGACCTGGAACAAGTCTCCTAGTCGAGATGTTTGGTCCCTAATGATCAACTGGGCATGAATCGATTCGCCAACCCTCAGATTATTTGAGTCAGCACAGATTTTCAGAAGCTTGTTGACGCGTTCGAGAGAAGGAAGAACTGGGTCCGATTCGAACAGAGAAGGCAAGAGCTCTTTCGGTAGTCTTCGTCCGATGAAGGACAACGCGGACATGGCGCGCCAAAATAAGACCCAGAAGCGCTCAAGAGGTGTGCAACCACTACGCGTACCTGAAGAAATCAAATTTTGGAGGTTCTAACAAAGGTGGTAATCGGGGTGGACAAAGTATGGGAGAAGCTGTACTGACCTGAGTTCCGACCCGAAATTCGTCGGAATCCGCCAAAAATCATTTGAAAAGGGAGTTCGGTTTGGCTAATAAAAATATCTGAATATATTGTTGGTTATTTTGTAAATGTGTTCCAAAAAAAATCTATTTTAAAGCTTAAAGTAAGGGAGAAATAATTTTGAAGTTGAAAGCAAAAAGCTATCGACTATTTTAAAATTAAGCGAAAGGCGATTTCAGTGAGTTGTTTGAGAATCATGACCTCTTTGACTCAACAGACTCGTTGGATCGTAAGGATCGTTTGAGTTGAAAGGATCGTTCGAGACTGATGACCCTTTTCGACTCAAAAGATTCATTGGATCACAAGCATCACTTGAATCACAAAGATCGTTCGAATCACAAATATCTTTTAGTGGCAAAGCTCGCTTGAGTCTTGAGTGACAAAACTCGCTTGAATCGTTTCATGTACAAGAACAATATGTGGTTATCAATATTATATGGGTAAAGTTGAAGTTAGATTTTTTATTTTTTGAGAGAAGGATAAAATTGAAGTCCTAATAGTATATCAAGTGTATTTTTTATTTTGCCCTCATCCATCTCCCACCGAACCACCTCTTTCTCTCTCTTTCACCCCATTGCCACACACCGAGCCACCTCTCTTTTACTCTCAACCCCATCACGGGTCGTCTTTTATTCGCCGGTTCAGGTTTCGAAGTGAAAAACATCTGAGTTCTCTGGCTTTACCAACACGTGAATGGTCGTCCTATGTTCGTTGATTCACGTTTCGAAATGATGAACGCAAGTACCTTTGCTTGTTAGGAATTGTGATCCTGTATCCGAAGCTTGATGTGTTAAAACATTGTATTCTAATATTAATTCTTATAAATAAATATAAATATAAGAGTTTGATTACACAGTGATAATTAATGTTGTATTGAGGACAAAATTATTGAATGAAAATCATTACGTACCAATCCACAATTATAAAAATGTATAAATTAAGGTTTTATTGTAATTAATGAAAATTTAAAGAATATATCAAAAGATATATATTTTATTATTTTAAATATGTTATTTAATCAGTAATTAACATTCACGAGAAAAAAATGGTTTTTTCATTGGATATCTAGAAAAAAATGTTATTATAAATACCATAACATTCACATAAAAATGATTTTCTCTTATACAATCAAAAAGGAAATTAATGAGATTTTTGTGTATTTGATATTAGAGAAGAATTCAAGATGTACCGAAGAAACTATGGAAAATTCAAGTAAGTAATTTCATATTACTTTGATTGATTTAATAATTCTATTAGATGATTTGTTTTCGCATTAAAATCGAATTGTAGAATTGAAAATTGTACATTTTCAATGTACATGTATGCATTGAAAACGATTGCATACATATATAGGCTATATAGTAAAACAACTTCTAAGACACCTTATGAAATATGGATATCTAGGAAGTCTAGTTTTTTTGAGGCTGTCAAGCTGAAGTGAGGATATATAATTCATATGAAAAAAAATTGGATTCTAGAACTATTAGTGGTTATTTTATTGGATGTCTAGAGAGGTCAAAAGAGTAAAAATTTTGTTGTCCTAATCATAGTACGAGAATAATAGAGTGTGGTAATGTCGCTTTATTGAAAATGGAAATATCTGTGGGAGTGTGGGAGCATGTAGTGTAAATATAAAACACTCATCAATGGACCAAAATCCATCAACGGATCCATCTCAAGTTGATGTCTCATTATTGTAGCACAACCGCAATGTATAGAACAACAACAAATAGATACTCGTAACCCATTTATGGATGTCATTGTTCAAGAAAATAAGGAAAATATTCAAATAAATGAACAAATGTAACCTACAAAAGGAATAGCTTTGAGGAGGTCTACTAGAGGTAGAAGACTAGCTATTATAAATGATTATCTGTGTTATGCACTTGAACATGAAGATGACTTGAGCATTAATTGATGATCCAGTCTATTTTGAACAAGTCAAGCCATGAATGGTAGAAATTCTGAAAAATGGTGATGGTCATGAAAGAAGAGTTAAAATCTATGGATGACAATAAAGTTTGGGAAATGACAGAATTGTTGAAGGATTCTAAAAAAGTTGGTTGTAAATGGGTCTTTAAGTCTAAGCGAGACTCTGAAAATAATGTTGAGAGGTGCAAAGTCAGACTTGTCGCCAAAGGTCACACTCAAAAGAATGAAATTGACTACAAAGAGACTTTCTCTCAAGTTTATAAAAATGACTCTTCAAGGATTTTCATGGATTTGGTGACTCACTTTGATCTTGATCTTCACCAAATTGATGTTAAAATAGTTTTTCCCAATGGAGATTTAGAAAAAGAGGTATATATGGACCAACCTCAAGGTTTTTAGACCACAAGTAGAAGTACTCTGGTACGTAAGTTAAAGAAATCAATCTATGGATAAAAAAAGTTTTCCGACAATGGTACCTGAAGTTCAATGATATTGTATAATCATATAGGTTTAAAGAAATAATCGTTGATCAGTATATCTACATAAAGATTCTAGGAAGAAAGTTTATAATCCTTGTATCGTATATAGATGATATTCTTCTTGTCGTCATTGATCGTGAGTTATTACATGATGTTAAGGATCATCTCCCTAGTAACTTTGAGATGAAGAATGTGGGAGACACTTTCGAAGTGATCAGAATAAAAAAATTTCGAGATAAATCACAAGGAATTTGAGATTATCTCAATAGGCTTACATCGACGAAGTTTTAAAAATATTTCAAATGGAATCATATTTATCTAGCCCATTTTCCCATATATAAAAGAAATAGATCGTATCAATATATCCTAATGTCCTAAGAATGACTTTGAGGGTAAAGAAATAAATGATTGTATTCCTTATGCCTCTTTAGTCATAAGTCTGGTGTATATTTAGACTTGTATTAGACAAGATATTAGTAGTGCGATTGGTATGTTTGGATTGTTACCAATCAAATTTTGGGCCACTGGAGACATTCAAATAAAGATTTGACACTAAAAGTTACATGCTCACGAATAGAAAAACTAACAATATTGAGATTGTTGGTTACTCAGACTCAAACTATGTCGGATTTTGAATACCTGAAAATCAACATTTGTTTATTTCTTCTTTATATTTAAGGGAAATATTCAATGGAAAAGTGTTAAGGAGTATATCCATGTTACTTACACTATAGATGCTGAATTTGTAGCATGTTTTGAAGCTACAGTTCAATCGTTGCGGTTGCACAATTTTGTTCATGGTTTAAGCATCGTTGGTACCAGTGCTAAAGGGATGAACATATGTTGTAATGATGCGACAACCGTATTCTTCTCAAAAGATGATAGATACTTCAAGGTAGCCAAGCATATCATTTAAAGTATCAATCACTCAAAGAAGAAATGTAAAATCAAAGAGTTCAAATTGTGCATATTGACACCAATGATATGATTGAGGATCCGTTGACTAAAGGACTAGCTCCAAAGATATTTTGTGACCATGATAGTGAAATGAGAGTAGTCGTAAAGTCCTTGTATTGCGGGTGATTAGTCATATAATTATGAATATAAGTCTTGCACATTTAAGTTTATTTCACCTCTAGATATCGATGTAAATTTCGATTTTGCTTATCTATTAACCATATTTCAGTTTGCATATTTATTATGATTAAAGATATTGGTCTTGTTTAAAGACATTATGGGATAAAATAATTTTGGATGTCTATCTTATCAAATTACAATTATTTAGTCATATTGACTTGTGATACATGGAAGAAATCATGATGCATGCCAAACTCGTGACCGCCATGATTCAGTCGATTTAATTCTTATAAAATTGTGACTCGTATATATGATCACTTAAGTGAACTCAACGATTTTATATACTTTTCATTATCGAAACAAGTGGGAGAATGTTAGAAATTATATTTCGAGTTGATTCATATAAATATATGTATTTGATAACTGTTATTGAGGTACACATGGTGGTGATTAGTATTGTATTTAAGAGACGATTATCGGGTGAAAATCCCTCATGTCAATCTACATTCATAAAAATTAAATGATGTTTTCGTAATAAGTTATAAATTAAGACTCTATTGTAATTAATAAAAAACTAAAGCATATCTATCAAAAAACATGTTTTTCCTAGGGGTATAAATGAGCTGGCTCGGCTCAGCTTGCCAAAAAACGAGCTGGCTCAGCTCGGCTCGTTTTTTAAACGAGCTGGAAAATCCTAGCTCGGTTCGGCTTGCCTCTAGCTCGCCAAAAAACGAGTTGACTCGCGAGTTAGACTATTTAATTATTTTGAATTATCAAACGAACCAAATAAAATATCGAAAATATGAAAACACTAATTCAAACATAATATTATAAAATATCATTTTACTAAATAAAAAATAACCTTCTCGAATAAAAAGTATAAAATACAATTGTACTAAAGGCGACCGCTCGTAACTTATTAAATTGTTTCTTTATTTTGTTATATCAATTATTAGAAAAAGGACATACATTATAATAGTATACTATGCTTAAACAATATATTATATTTTATTAAATGCAATATTATATATGATATATAAAAAAGGAAAATATATTTTCTTACATGATTTTTTTTCAGTTCGCGAACCAACTCGTCTAACCTCGGATTCGTTTTGGACTCAGCTCGTCAGCTCGTTTTTTAAACGAGGTAGAATATATCCAGCTTGACTCGTTTAAATATGGTACGAGCTAGAACTCGCTCGCGAGCCGGCAGTTATTTTACACCCCTAATCTTTCCATTATTTTAAATATGTTATTACTTTTAGAAAATGCTTATCATAAATATCATAACAAATTTTTTCTTTATATCATCAAAGACAAAATTAAAAAGGTTTTTGTTGATTTGACATTAAAAAAGAATTCAAAATCTACCGTGGAAAATTCAAATAAGCAAGTTTATGTTACTTTGTTGATTAGTTGATTTAATAACGATCCCTTTCCGGATTTAAATCGAAGAGTAGAATTCAGAAAATAGTTAACATAACGATTTGCCGTCGAAATTCCTTGCCATGGTGGACTGCGGAAGGTAGGCCTCGTGTTTGGTTTTCCGGCCAATTCTCTCTTTCCGGAGTGTATTATGGGTTAATCTAGAATTGGGCCAATCTCGAATGCTTCTTCCTAAATTCAATCTAGAATTGTGATGGGACTATTTTATTTGTTTTTGTGATAAATTAACAGGAAAATGTATATCTTTATTATAGGAGCTTGAGTCTTTACACTTGAAAAAGGAAAATCTTCCAAGCTGACTTTTGTGATATCTAATGTTGAAAACAGAGGCTAACCCGGGTCAAGGCCAATAGTTATCCACTGCAAGGGCAACGCCTCAGGTCGTCCGCATACTCGCGGGGAATCCATTTTTTCGGATACTAAATTATTTTTAACCATCTCTTAAAAGTCCGGCCCAGCCCTACCTAACAGAGGAGAGTCCGGTCGATTGCTTCGTTCAAGATTCTCTGGTTCAAGAGTCCTTACTAGACATTGTCGGAATTCGACCCTCGCCTGCAGATTTTCTGGTTCGAGATCATTTACCATTGTCGGAATCCCATCGTACGTACAACCCTTTTCTCTCGCAATCGAAATTTTAATACAGTTATTCGCATTTGTGTCTTTGTGGTTCGAGTTCAATTGGATCTAGTCTGAATTCTACTTGTTTATGGAAAAGGACATGACTTTATAACCACTTTTCGAACAGATTTCAGCCATTTGAATGTTTAGTTTCATAGCAGAACCTTCGACTTCATCTTAGATATGTTTCGCAGTGATTGTTTGTCGCTTTCTAATTGCCGAGATTTTCTGATCTTCTCTCTTTCTGGGTAATATATGATCAAGTTGGGCTGAAGGAAGAGAGTATTAGGGTTAATTATGTATAACGGTGTTTTTGTAATTATGCTTAGTCGTATTAGGGTTTGTTATGGTTTGTAATTTCTATTTAAACAGGGCTTAGACCTAATAATAATACACACGAATTCACTTTAATTTTGGCATGGTATCAGAGCCTTAGCCGTCGAAAACGTTTTATTTTTTCCGACCGCCGCCGCGTTTTATCGCCGCCGCCGTCGTCCTGTTTTCTTGCCGCCGCAGCTGTTAGATCGGA
>CM071864.1:47359913-47385945 GCA_036759665.1 Gynandropsis gynandra | reverse complement strand
ATTTCTAAACAGACTAAGAATAAGGCTCCTTGCGACATTTGTTTTCGAGCCAAACAAAGTCGTGCTGTGTTTTCTTCTAGTGAGTCCAATGCTACACTTTGTTTTGATTTGATTCATTCCGATATTTAGGGACCATATAATGTGCATGCTACGACTGGTGCTGTTTATTTTCTTACCTTAGTGGATGATCATTCTCGAGCTGTTTGGGTTTATTTGATGCGTTCTAAATCCAAAGTCAAGGATCTTATTCCTAATTTTTGTGAAATGGTGAAACGTCAATTTGATAGTTGTGTTAAGGTTGTATGGACAGATAATAGGACCGAATTCATTGGTCTTCAACGGTACTTCCAAACGCATGGGATACTTCACCAAACTTCGTGCGTATACACTCCTCAGCAGAATGGTCGGGTTGAGCGCAAACATCACCACATCCTTAATGTTGCCCACGCCATTATGTTTCAAGCGCATCTGCCTACAACTTTTTGGGGTGAGTGTATTTTAGCCGCATCATATTTGATAAATCGTACACCATCTACGTTGCTTCATGGGAAGTCTCCGTATGAGGTTTTGTATGGATCTCCACCATCTTATGATCGTCTTCGCACTTTTGGATGTCTCTGTTATGCACATAGAGGAAAGAAAGAGACGGATAAGTTTGCTTCTCGTGGTCACAAGTGTATCTTGATTGGGTTTCCGTTTGGACAGAAAGGATGGAAGGTGTTTGATCTTGAGACTCGTGAGTTTTTTATCTCTCGTGACGTGGTGTTTTTTTAGCATATTTTTCCATTTGCGGAAGGTTCTACGGACTCATCTTCACGAGTATTATCTTCCACACATCCGACTCTTCATCCTTCAGTCTTTGATGATTCATCGGACATGTTTCATCTACCACCGATTTCCAGTTCTTCTGACAGGGGGCGGTCTGATTTGCCCCATGGTGATCCTCCACCTGAGGAATCATCACCCGAGCCGTCTTCACCTCGTGATGAGTCTACATCCAGTTCTCCTCCAGATGATGGTTCAGGGTTATCCGCTGTTGAGGTACTTGGTCGTGGTCATCGTACCAAGGTTTCTTCTGTTAAGCTTCGGGAATATGTCACGTACTCTGCTCGTTGTCTTAAAGATCCCATTCGAATTACGTTACTAATGCTAACTTTACTTCGAGACATCGAGCTTTCCTTGCAGCTATTGACACTGGCACCGAGCCTCGTTTTTACTCCGAGGCTGCCGCAACTCCTCATTGGAATGAGGCTATGCAACATGAACTTAGTGCTTTGGCAGACAATGACACTTGGAGTTTGACTACTCTGCCACCGGGAAAGAAAACCATTGGATGCCGATGGGTTTACAAGATCAAGTACAAGTCTGATGGGAGTATCGAACGCTACAAAGCTCGACTCGTTATTCTTGGCAATCGGCAAACTGAAGGCATTGATTTCGAGGAGACTTTTGCTCCCGTTGTGAAGATGACGACCGTTCGCACATTCTTGGCCATTGCTTCCGCAAAACAATGGGTTGTTCATCAGATGGACGTTCACAACGCTTTCTTACATGGTGATCTACATGAAGATATCTACATGAAGGTTCCTCCTGGCTTATCATGTGACGACTCGTCTCTTGTTTGCAAATTGAAGAAGTCTCTCTATGGTTTGCGACAAGCTCCTCGTTGTTGGTTTGACAAGCTTGCTACCGCACTGCTTGCATATGGTTTCCTGCAATCACGGTCAGACTCATCCTTGTTTACTTTGGTTCGAGGTACGCGACATCTTCATGTCCTTGTTTATGTTGATGATCTTTTGATTGGTGGGAATGATGTTGACATGATGGAGGTCTTCAAGACATATCTTCGGCATTGTTTTCGTATGAAGGATCTTGGGGTTCTCAAGTATTTTTTGGGAATTGAGGTTGCCAGGACTTCTGATGGGATCTACTTGTCGCAGCGTAAGTATGCGACTGATATTGTTTCCGAGTGCGGTCTTCTTGCATGTCGCCCTGTCACCTTCCCTCTCGAGCAGAATCATCGTTTGTCTGATGCTTTTGGGGCATTTCACTCGGATCCTGAGCAGTATCGTCGTCTTGTGGTGCGTCTTCTCTATTTGACTACCATACGCCCAGATATCAGTTTCGTGGTTCATACTCTTTCTCAGTTCATGCAGCAACCACGTGAGGAGCATTGACTTGCTGCATTGCGAGTGGTTCGTTATTTGAAGGGTTCTCTTGGGCAAGGTATTTGGTTACGCTCCGATTGTGATCTTCTACTTTCAGGTTTTTGTGACTCTGATTGGGCCTCTTGTCGCCCTAGTGACTCTGATTGGGCTTCTTGTCGACTTACTCGCCGATCGATTGGAGGGTATATTGTGTTTCTTGGTCAGTCTCCTATCGCGTGGAAAACCAAGAAACAAGCCACCGTTTCACGTTCTTCGGGTGAGGCGGATTATCGATCTATGGTTCATCTTACGAGTGAGCTGATTTGGTTGCGCGCTCTCCTTCGGGATTTTGGCATTCTTCCTTCGGCTCCTATACGAATTTTCTGTGACAATCAGGCTGCTCTGCACATTGCTGCAAATTCTGTGTTTCATGAGCGTACGAAACACATTGAGATAGATTGTCATTTCATTCGAGACGCAGTTCAGGACGGCACCATTCAGACATCTCATGTTCGTTCGTCAGAACAGGTTGCCGATATCTTCACTAGGGGTGGGCAAAAAACCCGCGCTACCCGTCCCGAACCCGCAAAAAATTACTCGTATCCTCAGGTGCGGGTTTGGGTTCGGGTAATTCAATTTCAATACCCGCGGGTTCGGGTTCGAGACAGGTTTTTTAGTTTCATAAGCGACCCGCAAAAAATTACATAAATACCCCTGATTTTAATGTTTATTACCTAAATACCCTTGGAGCCCTAAATCTAACCTTCCTTTTTCGCCTAACCCTTACACTGAAATCGTCCAGCCAGCCTCTGAAACTGAAATCGCCTCCCCCGAGAGACCGCCGCCGCTCTCCTCCTGCTCGGCCGACGTCCCCCGCCCGACGCTGCTCGCCCGCCGCCCCAGCCTCCTCTCTCTCCCCTCTCGATAGACAGACGGCCTGCCGCATTGTGTATATATATCCCCTCTCGATAGTCTCGTTTACTCCCTCGGGATAAAAGTCGGCAGTACGTCCGGCGGTAGCAGCGGTAGTAGTGGAGGTAACAGTAGCACCAGCGTCGGCCGTCTGAGTTCTGTAGAAGTTTAAACGATACCTTCTCTTTTGTTGGCGATTGTAATGTAGAGGGAGAAGGTTGGAGTTATAGGGCTAAGATGAGTGTGAATCAAACCAAGAGTTTGGGGCTTCCATTGATGAACCTTGTGAGGTTTAAAGGAATACCAATTTTGCAGCAGCTGCATTTGGAAGAAAAGCTCCTTAGAACCTCATCTGGTAATTGGTGCATCATAAACGATGGAACAAATGTCCCTACAGTTGTCATGGGAATTTCGGGGTAAGAAATCGGCTACTTTGTTTACATTTTCTCATAAGAATACCACAAAAATGTGATCTTGAGATGTGAATATATTCTGAATAGTAAGCCTTCTGAACTGCTTGAGCTTGGATCTGTATTACGAGACCGGATACCGGTTATTAAAAGGTTTACTGGAGGTGGAACCGTGATTGTCGACAAGGATACAGTGTTTGTGAGTTTGATTTGCAACAAAGATGATGTTCCTGGTGTTCAGCCTTACAACCCTTGTTATATATATATATATTATAATACAGTCGATTTGAAGGGATTGATGGTTTCCAACTACGTGAGAACGGTGTGTGACCTCTTTAGGATGTTCTAGTTTCTGTTTTTCCTTTGATACCATACGGAAGTTTCACATATGTCCTTTTCCTCTTTTTTGGGATTTCAGATTATGTTTTTGGAGATCGTAAATTTGGCGGAAATGCTCAATCAGTAACTAGAAATAGATGGATACACCATACATCGTTTCTATGGGACTACAGTGTCGAAAACATGGCTTACCTTAAGCTGCCTTCAAAAGCGCCCCAATACCGTTTGGTGAGGCTCTAATTTCTCGAGGTCCTTTCAAAACATAAAATGATTTCTTGATCCAGATCTTGATAATTTCTGCAAGTTAGTCATTAATTGCTTCACTTTTTGATTTCCAACTGTATAATATGTCGCAGGAAAGAGATCACACGGATTTTGTGTGTAGAATGAAGGATTATATGCAAAGATCGGCTTTTATAGAGAAAACCATAAAGGCTGTAGGAACCCATTTCACATTGAAGGAAATGAAGTTGGAAGAGATTCATTCGCATGTAAAAGGCGAATATTTTGAGACCACGAGGCTTCTAACGATGGAAGAACTCGAGCAAGCTCAGGAAGGGGCAAGCCAGATTGAGAGTATTGCTCATGCTAGTTGAGTTTATCAACAAGTAAAAACAGAGGTCTCCTATTTTAAGCCCTTGATTCTTCAACTATGATTTATGTTCTGATATATCTATTTGGAGAAAACTGAAGGATTCACAAAAGATATGCATAGATTTATGGTACTATTGAACAGAAAAACAACATATTGGGAAAGATGGAAGAATTGATTACAGACAGTACCTTGTTATGTTAATGGGTACTGTCTTAAGATGATAATGACAGGAGAGTGATCATCTTAAGATGGTTGTTACACTGACGAATAGTATAACCTAGTTTAGGAAGCTCAAGAGGCTCCTACCCCGAGGAAATCTATAAATGTCGGAGGTGTGGTAGTCTCAAGAGATCCAGTCACCATTTCTGCAGCTGAAACTATCGATGATACTGACGATGATGGTGTCAGGGCCAAGGAATCTGCAGGGAAGATTGAGAAGTGATGATGGATACTCGAGTCTTGCATCGATATTCGAAAATAATACTCTTCTTGGAGGTTAGTCTTTTCCTCTTTAAGCATGTTCCACTTCAGGGTCATACTCTCATCATGTCCATTTCCTGCAAAAAAAAAAAAAAAAAAAACTGAGTCTTTTGAGAATATGATTAGCTGTTTTTCTTTGAACCTAAGTAGATTATTTCTGTTAGTTCATCACTCCTTGGAAATTATGAACAAATGCAAAGAATTCAATGAGATGATTACATTTACCACGAGTCCCTCCCCTGCATGTTTTATTCTCACATGCGTACGGGTACACACATACAAGTTGACGTGATAGATAGTCGAATCAGTTATTCTAAGTCTCCTAGAATTGGATGTAACAGTCGGGTGTAACAGGACTAACTTTTCTTGGCTTAGTGTGTAAAGTAGAATTGGATGCATATCACCATTTTCAGATCAATACTAAATAGAGCCCGAGAGAGAGACTTAACCTTGTGGATACACTGGCGATGTCTGAGCAGTCGTTGAAAATCTCTGATGATCTGCTTCTGTGACTGGTTTACGCGTAGATTCAGATTTAGAAGATGGGTGCCTGAACTTTCTGGCCGTGAGGACATGCCAGTGATTCTTAATGGCATTATCTGTTCTTCCACGAAAAAGCTTAGCTATCATTGCCCATTTGTTACCAAACGCTCTGTGAGCTGCCAACAGTTTCTCTTCTTCCTCTTTGCTGAAAGCTCTCTTGTTGATCCTTGGATCCAACTGGTTAAACCACCTCAACCTGCAACTCTTCCCTTTCCACCAAAAAAAAAAACTCATGAAAAGTTCAGAAATAGAAAGAAAAGGTTTCTACTTTTGAACCCTACGCAAGAAAATATGATTACCGGTTCTTCCTTGCATCCTCTGAGCGATAAAGTTCCAGTGTTGGGGACCATGAATGGCGACAAGTTCTTTGAGCTTGGAATCCTCTGAGGGTCTCCAATGTCCTCTGCTACAAACCCTAGACCGCTTCTGCTTCTTCTCTTCATCACCTCTTCCCTTCTCCATTTCAGACATCACATTGTTTTCTCCAGACCCATTAAATTCTGCTCTGCACTCTGTGTGGTTTTCGAAACATGAAATGTCAATCTCACTGTTCATGACAACACTCCACGCTACTCAACCCTTGTTATATATATATATATATATGCAGAGAGACACAGAGATAGACGTCGCATGTATGCAAATGTATATGTGTGATATTCTAACAGATATAGATGTATGTAGAGTGTTGATGATACAAAAACGGAAAGTTGAGGAGAGAGGAGAGAAGGCGAAATGTGTGGAAATAGAAAGAATCCCACGCACGCACATATTTCATGGAGTTTCTCTGTTGAGATTGTTTCAGAGTTCTCTGACTCTATTTTTTTTCTACTTTGCTCCAACATCATTGCCATGTATTCCTCACGCCTCAGTACTCGTACATGTGACATGCCCATATATGTTAATATATATGTATGTATATATACACGTTTTGTTATGTTTATACACAAAACTATCTTCTTTTTCCGATTTATAAATAAAGATATTAATATGTAATTAGAGGTAAAAAGAATAATCAATTTTTTAAGTGTTTCCCACGAGTTGGATTACCACTCGATTAATATATAAATTTAAATTTTGTATTACATTTCACAATATAGAAATACAAAATAGGTTACGGGAATAATCCCTAAATTTGGCCTTACACGTTATAAATTTGCTTCCAACCATAAAAACAACCACATAGCAGTTCAAGTTTTATAGGGTTTCATAAAAACCAAAACCAAAGCCTTGAACCGAAAAAAAAGGACATACCGATAGATAGATTCAAAACCGGTTAAGCTAAAACCGGAACTGGCCTCCGGTATAGGTTTGGCCAAAGGACCAGCTAGGAGGTGCAACATTGTAAGAGACAACACTTCGGCGATCACTTGTGGTAACAACGAAGGAGAGGCTTTGGCCGTTGAGGTAAGAATTGCTTTGCCAGTTTTGGCCCCAATTCCGCGACATGAACTGCCATTTCGTCCTCGAACCCTTTATGGAAACCGAGTGGACGTCTCCGGCTCCACCCACGTTTGTTACCAACACCAAGTTGAAGTACGAATGCCCGTTGATTGCAAACCTAATTCCGCCGTTTCTCTTGCACCTCACCCTTTTCCATTCATTCAATAATGTTATCCAAATTGTGTTTATATATATGAACCTTGTGGGAGAGATTCTATTCAAACTCATAGTCTATTTACATTATATACAAGTTCTATAATCGCTGTTTTGAAATTTAAACATTTACGAATAAGGTTGGTGCAATTCACCTTCTGTATATAACCGGGACAATACCGGCCTTGTAGCGAGCAATGCGTTCGAAAACCGGTTGAGAAAGGTCAAAGTGGTGGTTGGGAGGGTCACAAGAGCCGCCGGGAGGGCAGAAATTGGTGGCGGTGACGACGATGGAACGGCCGGGGATGCACCATTGAGGGTCATTCACACACATGAGCTGGAAACAAGCTCCACAACTCAAGCCGTTGTCGAACAAGGCCGTGCTCAGCGCCGCTGTCTCCGTCCCATACCCTTGGCTGTACAAGTTCCCATAGCCGCACGCTCCGCCTTTCAACATTTATATTTATTTTCATAATACTCAGAAAGTTTCTTTGAACCTTTGATCCGTCTTTTCAACAGTACATAGTCCATGCATATGTATTAGTATTACTATATATATATATATAATCGAATATGTGCGTGTGATGCTTGGTTTAGGTTAATTTTATATAGATTTAAATATGTTACTAGAATAGAATTACCGATGTACATACGTTATGAAAACATTGAAACATGCAAAGAAGATGATAGGTGATATATTTATATTATATGATGATAATGTGACATGACAAACTAACAAATTTATCTTTTTCCATGTGAACCCGATAATATCAAACGAATGTTAGTTTATTTCATTGTTAAATTGAGATGTTAGTCAGAGTTTTTTTTTTTGAAAAATATGGATTGAATTCAAGTATTTTGGATATTTTTATGTGTATGTACACAGAAGGTCAAATTCATGGGGTTCTTTAAAGTCTGGGTACTTGAGGTATTTCATAATAGTTTTTAGTATATATTTATCCAATCTACTGAATTTCAAGTTGTACATTTTGTTTTATATTTATTAAATCGCATTTTCTAATGCATGTTTATTTGTATCGTTGTATATATATATATACATATAAATAAAACAAAAGGAGGGAAAGCATGTCACAGAATTGTACTTAAAATTTTCATTATAAATTTTATGTGATGCTTACATGTATCTTAAACCTAACTAATTTAGAAGTATGTCATTGATCCTTTTAACATTTCATTTTTTATATAGATATTTAAATTCGTTTTGATCATTAACCATGTATATACGTTATGAAAACTTTAGAACATGCAATAAGTTGAAAAAAATGACGGAAATGACCCCACACAATTTGTCGGTTTTGCTTCTCACGTCACTCACACCTTGTTTGACCTAAGTTATTAGTCACTCGCGTGAGTTAAATAATTAATTGTAATAGTTATTCTCCTGTCGGCTCTTGGACCGATCCATTATGAAACTGTAACAGTTATATTCGCATTTCATGAAAATAATATATACATTATTATCCGTCGATTTAACAATCGCAGTCTTTCGCAAAACTGTAATTGATAATTCCATCACTAAATAGTCGCAAATTACGACTGATTACCCCTCAGAATTTGCGACCGGTTTTCTATTAGTAATAACCGAAAATTACAACGAAAATATCATCAAATATATGTCGCAACTTAGATAGATACATTGTTAGACATTTTTTAGATACCACAATCGATTTAGTTTGTAATTATATACTCTTTTATTCTTAACTTTAAACCATTTTTTAAATGTATAAATTGCAGAAATGTTTTTTAAAGAACTGAAAGTTTATATGTTCACCTCATTTTAGGTTAGGTGGTTGACCACAAATAAGATTTCGAATGGTCAAATTTTGGTTTTGTCACATAAGGGTAATTTGGTAATTTAAGAACATACCCATTGTACCGGAAGCATCACCGCCACCGTAGAAAGTGGCATGAGCATTGATCCAATGGCCTCCTCCCCCGCGGCCACGGTGGTACCCGTGGACGCAAACGCAGACCGCAAGTGCATGCACCACGAGCGAAATTACCAAAATGCCCATGTTCTATCTTTTCACTCACTTGTGAACTAGCTTCTGTTAAAAAAGGAAAAACGAAGCTAACAAGAAGACATGCAAGATAGAGAAGAAAACCAAATAAGAAGGGGAAGAGGGAAAGGGCAAAGGACAAAATCGTCAATGGACTGAAAAAAGAAGAAGCGGAAAATGTTGGAGAGAAAGGAGGAAAGTGTGTGAAGCTAAAGAGTGAAGAAAACGAGATTTAAATAGGCACAAAAGGATATTTTTTCTTTTATAAAAAACATTAATTTCACAAAATCTAAATAAATTCATATATATTAGTTACTTTAACTAAGTGAATGGATTTCGATTTGGAATCTTTAAATTCAAAATGATATCCATATTAATAAATTTTTGGATGTAAAAAATTTAAAAGAATTTTGATCGAAGCTGAAAAACTCACAAACATAAGAAATTTTGTGAAAAATAAAAAAAGTTATAGAAAATTGAGCTGTGAGAGGGTTCATGCAACAGCTTCTGGTAATTTTTTTTGGAACTAAATGAAATCGAGTGTTAGTGTGTGTGTATATATTTATTTGTAAAAGGATACTACTATTTGAATTTCCAAAGTAGCCTTAGAATAGCAAGTAATATTTAATAATGAAAAATACAGTAGTATGTGTAATTTATTAAGGGTTATAGAAAAAATATAAATAAATAAAACTGATTTGTGGAAAGATATAAAGCTCAAAAGATTTAGAGAGTGTGGCACTATCTCTATCATAAAATTTAAATTAATTTTATACTTTTTTTGGTTCCCAGAAAAACCATAAATTTTATAATAAAAAAATGCAAGCTTCAGGAACTTGTATTTATAACAGTATTTATTTGTTTGTTTGAATTTATGTGTTATAATAGTTATTGGAAAATTGAAGCATAATCGGATTGGTTGCAGAAGAAGTGAGGAACAGTTGGATTGGAGTCAGGTATTTTTATTGGTGAAAAATGATTCCAGCTGTTTATAGAAAAGCAAATTATAACACATTCTCTTTTGAAAAACTAATTAATTTCATTATATATAAGTGACTTTAGAGATTTTAAAATATTTATAAAATATATATTAAATATATCAGAATATGCTATAAATTTTTAAAATATTTTAAAAATACATATATTGAATTTATATAAATATGAAAGATTATGTTAATTTTTTGTGTAATAGGTATTTAAATATTATATTAACATTTTATTTTTCTCTAATTTTTATAATAGCTTTATATTTATTAATATATATATATATATGAAAACTTTTTTATATGAAACTATACACATTTTGTTAGATAAATAAACATTTTTATTTATTTTCATATAGAACTGTAATTAATACGTGCCATTTCGATTTTGGGACAACATTGGACCTAAACATTAAATAACAATGTCTATAGCTTTATTTTGTTTAAAAAAAAATCTTAATTTTATCGTTGATTTAATCCCAGAAATTCGACATTGTAAGTATAGTAAAAAATCCATGTAAACTAAAAAAATTATTCTAAAAGATATGTATAAAAAATACATTATCTTATCATTTAAAAATGACATAATTATATAGATAATATTAAAAAATACAATCTTAAAAATTATTCAGATTATCTAGTATAATATTTTGAAAGCAATTAATAAAATTTTAAAAACTAAATATAATTTCAGACAACACAAAATATCTTCGGAATATTCAATGGAATCATAGAAAATATCCTCAGAACAATAAGATTATATCCCATAATATCTTTTTTCAAGTTGGAGCATGCAAATTGTGAAAACCCAACTTGAAAGACGAACGTCAATAACTCAACGGTTCATAGTCGAGTCGGATTTATCGAGTCGATTTTTATGTCCATCGGTTGGAGTTGACGTCAGAGCAATGAGAAGCAAGGTCCATCATAGCTATCATGCATTTCAAACGAGACTCTAAAATCATGTTAAAATGGATTTGAGTCTAACTAATCTCAAAAGATAATTCAAGAATTTAGATTTGTCCAATACCATAAATAGAACGCATAGTTCATGTCATATCCGATGTGGCACAACACAATATGACACTTTCTGATGAGGACAAGATACTAATGACACAAAGACCGGTTGCGAGGGCTAAAGCTAAAAGGATGCAAAACTTGTTCGCTCGAATGGTGGTAGAAGAACTTGCATAAACACCACAAATGGATGCTTATTTGACTTGCCTAGAAGTTGAAGAGGCTAAGAAAGGCAAAAAGTGGGAAGAGTTGACGGGGTTTGAGTCGAGCGAACTATATGGACCAATATACGCATGATATCGTTGGTCGTTCGGCCTGAGTGATGGTGTGCTCGATCTGATCATACCTACGGGGGTCGAAGAAGCATTCGAAGGTCTCGATCACTCGGTCCGAGCATCATATAGCTTGACCGAGCCATGATGGACTCAACCGAACAAATGAACTTGACAGAAGATACTTTAGTTTTATAGATTTTAAGGTTAAGAATTATGTGGGGCTCGATCGAGTAGTTATCTCTGTCGATCGAGTATTTTTATCGTGTTTTGTTAAGTTAGCATATCTTATTTAGTTTTCATTATTGTTTGTAAATAAGATCGTTGTATGACTTGTTAACCAAGTTTTATTCAATTGAGAGTGTATTTTTCTTGTTAATTCTTGATATTTAGCTTGCGAACTCTAGAAGAGATTCTGAGTTTTTATCGACTTATCAACACTAGATCCAAAAGTGATGTGAGATTCTTCGCTGAGTTTGAGATTTTCTAGTCAGATTGTAGTGGGGTTTGGGGAGTCTTTCTTTAAGTTGGACAATTTCTATATTCTACTATCGATGTGCTTGTGGATGTCAATCCGATTCCATCCATCTAACATAAAACATTGGTCTAAATTCATACCAAGTGGTATAAGACCCTCATTCTTGCGTTAGTCTATTAATTTTCTTTTTTTTCATTTGATTTAGTTTAGTTTAGCTTTTTTCGTTGTAGAAAACAAAAAAAATTGGAAAAAAGAAAAGGAGAAAAACAAGAAAAGGAAAACAATAAATAGGAGGAAAAAAGAAAGAAAACAAAAAATGTAAGATTAAAAGAAAAAAAAAGAACAAAAAAAGGAAAAAAATATATAAAGAAAATAGAAGTGTAATAGGAACTAGATTATAAATTTTAGATGTAGCAACAATGTTATACACTTCTAGTATCAAGATTTAGTTTGAACTTTTTGTGTATATCTTTCGATGAAATCTAGCTAAATCGAAAAGGAGAAGTGAAGAGAAAGACATGAGAACAAGCGAAAAATTGAGTGAAACATCTTTCTGAAAGGTCATGAGCTTCGCTCATCTTCTTTTTCATTCATATTTTATACTTTTACTAAATTTTCTGTTTTATAACTCCCTTTTCAATGTCCAGTTCAGAAAATCATCGCGATGAACCACCGCAAAGTGAAAGAGCTGCTTAGTTGAAAACACAATTGCAATTGATGATGGACGAGTTCTAACGCATGATGCAAGAACTCACTACCATCAACCAAAGACGTAGCATGTGAATTTCATCAAGAACTACACCATAGGGGATCAAACGAAACTTCCAATCCATACCATCTACATATGGATAGGTACAAATATACTGAGATACTAGACGAGGAATATGATCGTCCATAAGGTACAAGCAATGCGCGAGGGATATAATTGATGATGACATCAATAACATTAAGATGGAAATTTCTACATTCATTGGTGTGAGCAATGCATAAGTTTATTTGAGTGAGAGCGAAACAAAGGAGATGGTTATTAATTTTCATATATAATCCCAACTAAAGATTGTGAAATTGGCATCAATAAATTTCAACGACTATGAACTGGCATGCAGAGATCAACTCACACTTTCACAAAGTCATAATGGAGAGCTTGTCATCATCACTTGGTACGAGATACGTACCATCATGAGGCATCAATTTGGACCTTATCACTATCATTGAGAGGTTAATCACGTCTAAGACGACTGGTGCAAGGTAGTAAAAAATGTAGAAGACTACTACTAAGAGATGGATTTTCTTATGATTCAGATGAACATAGAGGAAGATCGGAAAAAATGATGGATTAGTTTATTAATGGTCTTAATCCTAACATAAAAGACCGGCTAGAGAACCACCATTATGTGGACATAGATGACTTGCTGCATCTAGCGATCAAGATCGAGAAACAGTTAAAGATGAAGGGCAAGATGTACCAGAGACACAAAAGTCTTCCAACTGTTAACATGAATCTACTCGATTTAACAAACCAAATATGGAATATAGAGAAGAGAAAAAAAATGAGACGTCATGACCCAAATAAACAGTTACCACCGACATAACCTTAAGAAAACGTGATACTTATTGTTTCAAGTGTCAAGGTCAAAGCCAATTTGCTCAGGACTGTCCGAACAAGGAGACCAGGATCAACAAGCTATTGGAGGATTTGAGATTGAATCAGAGGAGGATAAACTTCATAACCAGGTGTTTGAGCCTAATTCAGATGATAAATTTGAGGAGTATGAGACAATAACGGGTGAGTTGTTAGTAGCATGTAGAACATTGAACTACAACCTAAAGAAGAAATCATTGTATAATGAGTGAACATCTTGTACATGCACATGATTATCTAGGTTAAGGAGTGATCATTACGTTTTGTACACAATTTATGAACCATATTATGATCGATTTTGATTATGATTGTGATGTTTACATGTGATTACATATTAGTTTTATTTGTTTCTTTTGTTGATTTGTTTGTAATATTTAATAAGTGAGAATTGGGGTAACACGGGATGAGAAACGACGAAGAAGCGAATGACAAACAATACCATTTTCCCTAATTTCTTCCATAAGTTCTCCATTGACCAACATAAGACCACTTTCATAAATATCTCCACAATGTCCAAAACGACTCACACCTAGAATGGCCATCAAAGTATGGGCAACAAGCATGGGAACCAAGTATGGACACCAAACATGGGCATCAAAGTATGGGCACAAAGTATGGGTAGTGGAGCACCAAAATATGGGCACCAAGCATGAGAACAAAGAATGGACATCAAAGTATGAGCACCAAGCATGAGAACCAATAATGGACATCAAAGGATTGCACCAAGTATGTACATCAAAGTATGGGAACCAAGCATGGGCACCATAGTATGGGCACAAAGTATGGGTAGTGGAGCATTAAGTCATTTTAATAATGTATTTTATTTCTTTCAAGGTGTGGAGACTTTCCTATATAAGGAGCTCCAGACTCATTTGTAAAATACAACAAGTTTGGAGTGAAATACATTTGAGATTTTCGAATTGAATAGTTCCTATCTATTAGAGAGAGCTACAACGTTTGGATCAACATAGAGGAACTCAAATACGGGTCTCGAATCCCGAATCCCCAATTATTTGCTCTTCTTTCTTTGTTTCCTCTGATGTTTCCTATCTCTTACATGATATTTGTTATAGATTTCATGTGTGAGTAGTTGCATTGTTCTAGGAGATGAGATTAGCTCTAGGGGATCCTTGAATCCATGAAAATATTATTAACAAGAAGTGCAGTTCTCCGTTTGTTATTTTAATTCTTTATCGATATTCTTCATGTGGTATGTTTACCTTGACCAAGTAGATGTATGTTAGGATTTTGAGAGATGTAATGATAGGTGAATCTCAGTCCTGGATAAATAGGTTAAAAACAATTGGAATTGGGTCACGAAAGTTGAGCGATTCCGATTGAGGGTTAAAACGAATGAATCACAGAGCTTGAGGTATAAATTGGTAGATCAGGAACGAAAGTAGGGGGTTTGCTTGTTTATGCACGTCTTCTTCGCCTTGAAAGAGGGTTTTAGACATATTAGGATCATTCGTCTATAAAGTATTGTGGAGTATGCATGATTGTTAGTATTGAAGTGTGATTCTTGGATTACCTAGTGGTGAAACTGGTTCCCTAGAGCGTTCTTCTAATTGCTTGAACTCTCATTTATATTAGCTTAATTTCTTATATCTCTTTAACTATCATTTGTTAATCGTCCTAGCCTATTTAGATTTGTTTTGTGTTGCGTAGTCCCTGTAGGATGGATACCTATATTATACTACACACGTGTCGTGCACTTGCAGAGTTGGTTTAAATTTTTAACTTGAGTACATCAAGTTTTTGGTGTCGTTGTCGGGACCTATTATCAACACGTCAAATTATAGTAGTTTAAGTCGATTTGTTTTCTCTCTTCGGTTACTTAGTCCTATTTTTTCTTCATTTGCAGGTGCATGTCTAGGTCTCAAGGTCCATCAAATCTTCTGCAGTTTTATCCAGAAATTGAAAAGACTTGTAGACAGCGTAAAAGAGAGAAATTAAAAGGTAGAGGCGAGCATTCTACTCGAAAGGAAGCAATGGACAACATGAATGCTACTAAGGGAGGCGACAAACAGAAGCAAGTCTTACCGGTTCAACAACAAAATCAGTAACACCCTCCTCCCATATCGCAACATCGCGTTGAATTCTAGGAGCAATAAGCTCCTCCTCAAGTATGCCCTCTAAGAGACTATGTGGTTCCTAACGTCAACAATTTACAGGCGATTGCTAGACCTGTTGTGGGTCGAGGTAGCTTTGAGATTAAACCTCAAATGATCAGAATGATGCGGCATAATTAGTTCATGGGGTTACACATGAGGATCCACATGTTCACCTAACCGATTTCCTAGAGCTATGTGACACTTTTGAGGTGAATGGAGTGCCTAGAGATGTGATTAGACTTCATATGTTCCCTTTCTCACTTGGGAGATGTGCTAAGTCTTGGTTACAATCGCTGCCATCTGGTTCTATAACTACTTGGGATCAGCTTTGCACAACCTTCCTCTCCAATTTTTTCCCACTGAGCAAAACGTTTCAGTACAGTGGGGAGATCACTGCATTTCGATGCAAGGAGGGAGAATCAATCTATGATGTCTGGGACAAATTTAAGGAATTGCTATGTTTATATCCTCATCACGGGTTGGAGCAACGGTTCGTTATGCAAAAGTTCTACAATGGAATTAGTGATGAGTATAGAGCGATCCTAGACATGTCTGCTGGAGGAGCAAGTGAATTATGCTCAAACTTTGGGGGTACATAGCACATGGCATTTCAATGTACTTATCAAGGAGAAGAGGAGCAAGTGAATTATGCTCAAATTCAAAGAAATAATCCATACTTCAATACGTACAACGGTGGTTGGAAGAATCATCCAAATTTTTCCTACAAGAACAACAGCCTATCCATTTCCAAGGGGGCCAGCAAATGCAACAAGCACCCACCACCATCCCAGCGACCTCCTCAACATTTTTAGCAAGTTCAACAAGCTCCACCGCCTCAACAAGCTCTGATGTCTAACATTGAAACGATATTGTTAGAGTTTATAAAGGAACAAAGACAATTCCAATATACTCAAGAAAAGATTAACGTTGATGCAAGTACTAACATGCAGGAGTTTAAAACAAAAATTGAATCCGTGATTACACACATGAAGATGTTGAATAATTCCATAGCTCAACAAGTTGCCTCATCATGTCGAAGTCCAGGACACCTTCTTGGTAAATCTGAAATTAATCCAAGAGAACATATGAATGCTACATGGTTGCGTAGTGTTAAGGAAGTAGACAATTCTCCATCCAAAAACCTTGAAGGAGCCACCGAAGAATCTCTAGCCAAAGGTAAGGGTGCAATGAGAGAAACTGAAGCTTAAAACAAGAAAGAAAAACCATACATTGCCCCATTGTCTTACAAACCACCTATTATGTTTCCTCAACGGTTGGTGAGTAACAAACTAGATCAACAATTCAGCAAATTCTTAAATGTGCTCAAGAAGCTTCAAATCAACATTCCTTTCGTTGAAGCACTCCAGCAACTACCTTCATACGCCAAGTTCCCAAAAGAGATCCTTTTAAAGAAGATTGAAGGACCCCAAGAGTTTCTCCATTCTATGTACTATCCGTGATATCACCATTGACAAGGCATTATGTGACTTGGAAGCAAGTGTTAGCCTAATGCCACAGTCGGTCTACAAAAGAATGAAGTTTGGTGAACTCAAACCAACAAAGATGTCTCTACAGCTCGCTGATCGATCGGTAAGGTATCTGACGTGTGGAAACGCGAGTTATAATTAACCTAGTCCACTTCACCGCAAGTATACGGATCTTGTAGTATCAGGGTCGATCTCAGGGACTAATACAACTAAACTAAGAACAAAACTAAACTAGGAAGAAAGATGATAGGAGGGGATATGGTTCTAATGGTCCTAAATCTATCCTAATGGAGACAACGGAACGAGGGTAAAGATGAACTAGATATGATGAATACTACGGGTGTACGGGATACCGGATATTGCATACACGAACGACTAAAGATCATAGAACTACAACCTACTCTTGACAACGGGAAATTCATGCTCTACGGTCGAGGAGTGATTCTTCCGAGCCTAAACCTCCTAACCATGGATACATGCAACCCTGCCTTCCGACAGCCGATTAACACGCACCATGGCAGCATTAAGACCGCAATCACTATCCCTAAGTTGGCTAACCGACCGGTCAGATTCTCATTAGCCAAGGCTTAATCTACTACTTAGCGGACCGGATTCGTTCCTTAACCTTCCAGCAAGGTTCGATATCCATTGTTGTTGAGCGGTCAGCACTAACATATGATTGATATTGCTAAGCATAGAACCGTAAATCAAGAGTAAAAATCATAAAACTAAGCATTAAAGAAGATCATCGTTCATACATACAAATCCGATAACCCTACCCGCAGTAGGGACTCTACTCACTCATGGAATACATGAAAACAGAAGATAACACAGCCCAATACATGATAAAACCCTAAGGAACTCGATGCCTCGACCTTCCCTAATGCGTTACCGGTGTACGGATTGGTGCTTCTCTTCTTCTCCGATGCTTCCCGAGCTTTCCCAGATGTTTTTCCAGTGCTTTCTTCCCCTGTTCGTCGCCCCCCTTTGCCCTAGATCTTTCCTTTCCTTGATCTTGATATTCCTCTTTTCCGCTCGTTGCTCGGGTGTTCCTTTGGGTTCTGGAGCTCGGTCTCGGCTCTGAGTAGATTTTCCTTCAGATCTTGTGGTTTTCGACAGGAATCCTTCATATTGATCTCATTTAGGCCTTGTCGCCTAGAAACCTGAAAACCAATAAAACGGGAGTGTGAAGCTCAAAATAGAATCAGATAAGTATGTAGACGATGTAAAAATCATGCGAAAATGATGTAAAAACCTATCCTAATAATGATACACTTTCAGTGTTATCAGTATCCCATCGGTGTCGTGGAGGACATAGCCACCAATGAAGGTAACTTATATATTCATGTGGATTTTGTTATGCTTGACATTGGGTAGGACATGCACGTACCCATAATTTTGGGTCGATCACTTCCTAGTTACTGTAGGAGCCTTGATTGACGTTCAACAAGGTAAGTTATCTCTATGTGTCAGAGATGAGAAGATTAAGTTGAAACTATCAAATTCGCTAAATGGATCCTCACTCAAGGAGTCGTGTTTCGAGTCGACTTATTGTATAGTTTGACACATGAGATGTTAAAACGGGTAAATACTTCTGATCCTTTAGAACGCTGCCTAACATTTGATGCAGGACTCACAGATGAGGATACTGAGCTTTATGCTGAGTTTATGGATGTAATTGAGGAGCTATAGGAGGTCTCACGAGAAGATATTCCACCCGAGCCATATCCAAATTTTGTAGAAGACGATATGCTAGAACTCGAGCTCAAACCTCTCCCTCCCTCATTACGGTATGAATTTTTAGGAACTAACAAGTTTTACCCCGTAATTGCGAGTTATGAGTTAAATGCAGATGAACCACATAAACTACTTCAGTGTCTTCGAAAACATAGGAGAGTGATTGGTTACACCATAGACGACATTAAAGGTCTGAAACATTCCCTTTGTATGCATTACATTTTCAGAGGAGGGACACAAACCTTCCATAGAAGCTCAGAGACGGCTAAACCCAAACCTTAAAGAGGTAGTAAAGAAGGAGACTCTAAATCTTCTAAATGCGGTATTATAGTTCCTATCTCTAATAGCAATTGGGTAAGTCTGGTGCATGTGGTACCAAAGAAAGATGGAATGACTGTGGTGCGTAATGAGAACAACGAGCTAATCTCGACACGAACGGTCACATGTTGGAGAATGTGCATTGATTATCGCAAGCTTTACAAGTCAACAAGGAAAGATCACTTCCCTCTCCCCTTCATTGATCAGATGCTAGCACGGTTGGATAACCACAAGTATTTCTACTATCTAGACGGGTGCTTGGGTTTCTTTCAGATTTCTATTCACCTCGATGATCAAGACAAGACAACCTTTACATGTCCTTATGGGAAATTTGCGTACCACCGTATGCCTTTTGGCCTCTGCAATGCTCTGGCTACTTTCCAGCGTTGCATGATGACAATTTTTTCTGATTATATTGAACACATTATGGAGGTTTTCATGGATGATTTTTCTATTTATGGCTCTACATTTGATGATTGGCTGCTTAACTTGTCTAACGTGCTCCAGCGATGCGAGGAGGTGAATCTAGTACTCAATTGGAAGAAATATCTTTTCTTGGTGAAAGAGGGGATCATCCTTGGCCACATGATCTCAGCGCGAGGTATAGAAGTTGACCGAGCCAAAATATAGGTAATAGAGAAACTTCCACGACCTAACTCAGTTAAAGCGATTCAGAGTTTCCTTGGGCATGGTTGCTTCTATAGGCAGTTCATTCATGACTTTTCTAAGATCAAAAAGCCATTGACCGAGTTACTAGCCAAAGACGCTACATTCAAATTCACGAAGGAATGCCATGAAGTCTTCAACAAAATCAAAGAAGCTTTGACTTCGGCGCCTATTATTCAACCACCGGATTGGAGTCTACCATTTGAAATCATGTGTGATGCTAGTGACTACGCAGTTGGAGCTGTTCTAGGACAATGAAAGGACAAGCAACCCCATGTCATCTCTTACGCTATTAAGACACTAGATGATGCACATACCAACTATGCCACAACAGAAAAAGAACTCCTAGCAGTCATTTTTTCTTTTGACAAGTTCAAATCCTACCTAGTTGGCTCAAAGGTAATCGGCTACACCAATCACGCAGCTCTCAAGTATCTCTTTGGAAAAAAGGATGCAAAACCACGCCTTATTCGATGGATCCTTCTCCTACAAGAATTTGACTTGGAGATCAGAGATCGAAAATGGTCAGAGAATTTTGTTGCAGATCACCTATCTCACATTCGAATTGAGGATGATCAGCCCATAGATAAATCGTTGAAAGACGATATCATATGCTCCATCTTATCGGGTAAACCCGCTCTTTGGTATGAAAATTTTGTGAATTATTTGGCGAGCGGTGTTCTACTCCCTGATTTGTCTTTCCATGCATGTAGAAAATTCTTCTCTGATGTGAAACACTATTATCAGGATGAGCCAATCCTATACAAAAGGTGTAGAGATGAAGTAATTAGGAGATATGTACCAGAAGAAGAAGCGGAAAACATTCTATTCCATTGCCGTGGAAAATTTCTCCAATCAGATTTGTATTGGCCATACCTTTTTCGTGATGCACATAGATATATACTAGCATGCGATAGATGTCAAAGAACCAGTAATATAGGGAAAAGGAATGAGATGCCACAAAACTACATCCTTGAGGTAGAATTGTTTGATTTTTTGGATGTAGATTTTATAGATCCTTTCCCTTCATCTTGTGGACATCAATATAGGTGTAGATTACATGTCTAAAATGGTAGAGTCCATTGTTACACCAACTAACGACTCTAAAGTGGTGATTAAATTCTTTAAAAAAGTGATATTCCCTTGCTTTGGTGTACCTAGAGTCGTTATCAACATTGGAGAGTTGTATTTTATTTCTAGACAACATGAATCCCTCCTTAATAAGTATGGCGTGAATCGTAAGGTTGCTACACCGTACCACCCACAGAGGAGTGGCCAGGTAGAGGTTTCGAATAAGAAGATAAAGAGCAATCTAGAGAAAACTGTTTCTAGATCCCATTGAGATTGATATTTGAAGTTAGATGATGCATTATGGGCGTATAGGACAACATTTATAACCCCTATTGGTATGATCCCATTTCAGGTTGTGTATGGAAAAGCTTTTCATTTTCCCATTGAGTTGGAACACCACGCCTTTTGGACGACAAAGTGCCTTAACTTTGATCTTAAGAGTGCAGGTGAGAGACGTCTTTTACAGTTTAATGAGTTAGATGAGGTTCGAATCCAAGCCTATAAAAATGCTAAAATCTACAGGGAACGTGCAAAACATTGGCATGACAAGAAGATTCTTCCACATGATTTTCAACCAGGTGATCTCGTTCTACTCTTCAACTCTCGTCTTAAGCTTTTCCCGAGAAAATTATGCTCCGTTGGTCTGGGTCGATTCGGAGTAGACTAGAAGTGCCTTGAGACCTGGTCATAAACCGAAAAAGAACGATCGAGAGGCAACTGAAGTTGTTCGCGGCCATTCTGATTATCCATATCTCGTTGATCTGACGGCTCTGTGTTATCTTCTTCCTTACCCTTTCTCAGTAGTCTGCAAGTTCGCTCGATCTCTGGGTCGATTCGGAGTAGACTAGAAGTGCCTTGAGACCTGGTCATAAACCGAAAAAGAACGAACGAATGGAATTACGTATAAAGAATCGAAAGTAAACAAAAGCAAAAATAAAAACAAAGCTAGAAAGAATCTAGGCTTGAATCTTAGACGCGTTGACAATAGTCCCTGGCAACGACGCCAAAAACATGATGCGTTCTAAAAGTTAAATAAAATAACCTAAACTACCCGCAAGTGCACGGCACGTGTGTAGTACTTCAGGTGTCCATCCCACATAGACTATGCGACGCAACTTAAACTCTAACTATGAACCAAACTTGCTAACGAACGAAATATGGTGTGAAGAATGAAATACTAAAAGTAAATAAAAAAATTAGTTCTTAACGATTAGACAAACGTTCTAGGGATCCAGTTTCATCACAAGACTACCGAAACCAACGATTAATCTATCTATCATGCAATCCCAGTTAAGTTATCTAAGGCAGACGATCCTAATATAATATCTACCCTCTCTCGAGGCATAGACACGTGATCTAGTCAAGTTGCCCCCTACTTTCGTGGCTGACACATTGAACTAAACCCATAAGATCTGTGATTCATCCGTTTTAAACCTGATCTTCTAGGACTAGAATTCTCCTTTCGGTCCTTCTCCTAACCCCTAACACATGCATCTACGTGGCCATCGCAAACACAAGTAAATTCAAGCACTCAGATAAAGAATAGATAAACGAAAACGGGAAGATGCATTCAAAGATAAATCAAAAGATGGTTCCGGGATAGCCAAGGGCTAATGAACATGAACGAAATAGAAAGTCTAAGGAACATGAAAACCAAACGAAAACCGAAGTTTGGGGGTTGATCTCCAATGCTCCTCGCGTGCCTCCTCTCAAGAATCTCCTCCTTCTTCTCTACTCTCTCCTCAATTACGAACTGAATAAAAGTATGCTCCAATGTCGTCCTCTGGCCTCCTTTTATCCCTCTAAAGTCGTTTTCCTTCTTGTATCCATCCCCCACAAACTTCCATTTATTTTAAGTCAAATTAACTTAATTGAAGTTGCAGAAAAGGGTTGCGACCCGAGCGGGCGGTGCAATTTACCCGCTCGGGTACGGCGAGGTCGGATGCGCAGGATCGTGATCCGCATGGAGTGCCCGATCGGGCTGATGGTGTGCCCGCTCGGGTATGAGGCCCCGCTCGTGCATTTCCTTGCCCGAGTCGTGCGTGAATTGCGCACCAAAATTGTCGTGGCTCTTGCCCGCTCGGGTGTGAGTTGTGCCCGATCGGGTGGTGGCTCTTCATGCTAATTCTCGTCCCGTTTGTCCCGTGATGATCTTCGATGTTGGTACTTAGCCTCGTGCATGTCCTTTAGCTCCAAAATGAACCGAATACGCGTAAAAACCTGTAAGAACATGAAAACACGAAAACAAGTATAAAACGGATACGGAATCATACGTAAAGCAACACATATATATCATAAACATCTATAAAATCGTGCAAGCAATACGTATGAAAACGAGATGATCATTTGATCAGTCACTGACTATGTAAGCATCTAACTACTTCCAATATCTATCCAACTAGTATAGAAAAACACTATGTGTCTAGAATCAAAGAATAATAGATAGAATATTAGTTACTATGTTGATTTCAGGTCTAAGAAAAGATCTGACATTCCAATCCTCTAGAGAATCTATTTACAGATTTGGTAATTTCACCATTAATAATTCTCCTTTTAGGCTAGTTCAGTGATCATTTTTTTATGTTCATCACCCAGATATGTGATTTAGTAAAAGAGATATCTTAATTTGTATCACCATAGAAACAAACCCATACATCTTGTTCTTTTCGGATCACTAAAGTCCGGTTAGTGATCAAACGAACAAGAACAATTTAGACTAAGTCTTACCAAAAACTTGACTCTCTTTATTATGATCTCTATCATAACATCAAATTTCTAGACTTAATCATGGACTCTATCATACATCTATGATAATCATCAAATGATAAAAAAAATGTAATGCCATATAAAATAAAATGATGTCTAAAATTAATACATAACTCGCTACTAGTCTCTTCAACAATGTTTAACATGTGTTACAACTAGTTCCAACTCTCCATGTTCCTCAATCTGATCCTCACCTTATGTTTTCAAATTCATTTGACCCAAGCGCCTTCATGAACATATCTATTGTGTTTTCCTTTTCATCTACTTTCTGGATTTGAACGTTTTCAAGCTCAATGATTTCTCAAATAAGATGGTACTTCTACAGAACATGCTTCAATTTCTGATGAGATCTTGTTTCCTTCGTTTGGGCTATATCCATGGTGTTATCACACAATAAATGAATGAGTTCCTTTATCAAAGGTACCACACCAAGTTACGTCAGGCCTAGTACATGTCATGAAATACATGATGGCTCTCACTGCACTAGCATATGGGATCTCAGTCATGTGTTCTCTCTTTCTGGGTCTTAGGAAAATTCTCTCTAGAGAGTGTAATTCCAATGCATATAAGAAGATAGTATTTCTTGAAATTCTCCATGTTGTATCGTCTTACGATACTGTCAATATACTGAGATTAGGACAGTTCAAGCAACCTCTTTGATCTATCCTTATACTTTACTTCTAGAATACAGGTTGCTTATCATAGATCCTTCATGGAGAACTGATCGGAAAACCATGTATTTGTCTTTTGCAAGGCTGGTATATCATTCTCTATGAGTTATATGTCATCTACATATAGTACAAGGATGACAATCGTGCTCCCACTAACCTTCTTGTACGCACAAAGTTTTTTTCGCATCTAACAAAGTGGAACTCTCAACTTCTTTGTTAAAGTGAATGTTCTATCTCCGAGAAGCTTGCTTAAGTGCATAGATAGACCTTTGAAGCTCGCACACCATGTCACTTTGAGATGGCAATGTGAAACCCTCGGGTTGAGTCATATAGACATCTTCCTAGAACTCTACGTTAAGGAAAGTTGTTTTCACGTCCATTTGTCATATCTCATACTCATAAAAGAAAGCTATGGCAAGTAAAATCTGAACAGATTTGAGCATTGCCACATGGGAGAACGTTTCTTCATATTAATTCCTTCATGTAGACTATGATCCTTGGCAACTAGATGGGCTTTACAGGTCTCTACATGCCTATCCGTTCCAAGCTTCTTCTTGTAAACCCATTTACAACCAATTGGTCTGGAAATCTCAAAATTTATTATAAGTAATACTTAGATAGCCACCAAAGAGACACCGACAGAATCACAAAAGGCTACAAAATAATTCTTGATTTCTTAGAGAGAAACATAAAGGAGAATGGTTCTTCAAGATTTCAATCACGTCAAAGGGTTGACAGTGGGTTTCGATCTTATTATGGATCACTTATGGAGGTTTCATACGATTGAAACTACATATTTCATCGTCCTCAATCTCCTAAAGATTAGTGAGTTGATATTCATGCTTGTTCATTTAAGAAACAAAGCCATAAAACTAAAAATTTAAAAACATATCAGATCTATTATTTAAGTTGTTCAAAAATCTACACGAACAAAGTAGTGATACAATCAATTGTTGATATGAGGAATTTTGTATGTATGTATGATGAATGTTCAAGTTCTTTGTAGAGTGTAAAAATTTATTAAAAATATTAAATAAACAATTATCCAATTCTTGTTTTAACAAAATTTCAAATTCTTGCTTGATTAATATTTAAATTTGTGTCAATATGGCTTCATGAACAGAGGCATAAGTGCCACTACTCTTGCTTCGGTTCTAAAGAACAATACACCTTTTCATGTGTGATTGTTGGTCTATATACAACACATTGCAATGTGATTTACAACGTCATTTTCTATGAGTTTCACATGTTTTTTTCGTGATTCCAGCAAACTGGTTTCTTTCTTGAGAGTTGAGAGTGTTCTCTTCATCACAAAATTAGTTGTCTTTCAAAGGTGGTGTTGGTCTAATGTTAATGAAAACTTATTACTTCATACCTTAGAGATTGATTTTTTCTTATGATTAATGTTTCGTATTTACTCGGTGGCCTATTATTATCGTAGTTTAGCTATGAATGTACTATGTTTTTGTATTTGGATTCACTGATAGGGTACCATGAAGCTAAGCTAAATATTCATGTAGATCGAAAATGTTAACGAAAAAACAAAAAATGGAATTACCCTTCAACGTATCTGCGAGATTGAGTGATGTTCCTTCTTCCTTTTTCTTGAGATAAAACAAACATTCACTAGTCTACATAACTTGTCTTAGAACCCATGACCTGATAACACGTAATCCGCTATAGTTTTTATATCATTCTTTGGTCTATTTTAGAGTAGATTATTTATATTTCATTCATTTATTGAGTATATTCGAAGACTTTACCTACATT
>CM071864.1:47333297-47356793 GCA_036759665.1 Gynandropsis gynandra | reverse complement strand
ACTTTCGTGACCTAACCTCGGTTGTTCTAAACCTGATCTTCTAAGACTAGAATTCTCCTTTCGTTCCTTCTCCTAACCCCTAACACATGTATCTACGTGGCCATTGCAAACACAAGTAAATTCAAGCGCTCAGATAAAGAATAGATAAACTAAAACGGGAAGATGCATTCAAGATAAATCAAAAGTGGTTCCGGGATAGCCAAGGGCTAATCCCTTCTCCTAAAACAAACAAACTACTCGCTCATGCGTCTGTAAACAAACATAAACGAAATAGAAAGTCTAAGGAACATGAAAACCAAACGAAACCGAAGTGTCGGGGCTTGATCTCCAATGCTCCTCGCTTGTCTCCTTGCAAGAATCTCCTCAATCACGAACTGAATGAATGGTGTCTTCTAATGTCGTCCTCTGGCCTCTTTTATGTCTCTTAAGTTGGTCCAAGTCTTTCCTTAATTCCCCCACGAGCTTCCTTTTATTTTAAGTTAATTTTACTTAACTTAGCTTGTAACTCGGGTCGCGACCTGCTCGGGCGCTGAATGTGCCCGCTCTGGTGCGGCTAGGTCAGGTCGCGCAGATCATGGTCCGTGTGGAGTGCCCGATCGGGCATGATGAGCACCCGCTCGGGTATAAGGCATCTGGTCGGGCATTTCCTTGCCCGAGTCGTGCATGAATGCGCACCAAAATTCGCCGTAGCCTTTGCCCGATCGTGTATGAGTTGTGCCCAACCGGGTAGAAGCTCTTCATGCTAAATCTTGTCCCGTTTGTCCCGTGATGATCCTCGAAGTTGCTCCATAGCTCCGTGCATGTCCTTTAGCTCCAAAATGAACCAAATACGCGTAAAAACCTGTAAGAACATGAAAACACGAAAACAAGTAAAACAGATACGTAATCATACGTAATGCAACACATATATATCATAAACATCCCTAAAATCGTGCAAGAAATACGTATGAAAACGAGATGATCAACTATAGAGTGAAACTAGCGGAACATTCAAAGCCAATGGACAACGCCTAAATCTTTACCACACCTCTCACCCGATTGAAAACGAAACCACCATTTCCATTTTTGATCCAACAATCACAAACACGTGAGACCACATCATTGTCAAGATTAGCGATATTAAACAAACGCTTCTTGGAAGGCAATCCAGTGTTTATTATCTTTTATTTTCATGCTCATTTTTATGATTAGTAATCACTAAGAGAGTAAAAAAATAATAAAAAGAAATTGAGCACCTCTTTCTTACCCTTTGTTGGAGCCACGCGCTGAGGACGTCGTTCATTTCATGTCTTGGGATGCCTTCGCAAATCAGGTGCTTTCGTTTCCTTTTTTAATGTTTCACTAATTTTATCGTATCTTAGCTTAGTTTTCATTTTCTTTAAATTTGAGTTGTCCCAGATACTTGTCTAGTGTTAAGTTTTGAGATGAACCCCGATCCTAGGATGCTTAAGATACTAACCTCTTCTACGAATCTTGTATATTGAGTTTAGGTTTACCTAGAAATTTGAGTTTATGAGTCAGTTGAAAGGGAAAAGGTTGTAATCCCAAGAGAATCCTAGCATGCTTTAGGGTTGTGTTGATAACGTTGCTAGATTAGTTTCTCGTTGATTTATCTTCATCAAAGTGGACATGCTTCGTATAGACTATTTTCGTTTTGATGAGGAAATGTTAAGATAAGCTTGTTTTACAGAATAAAAGCAACACATTAACACTCCATCATAGATGAAAATTTGCAATAAACGCATGACCTAAAATCGACATGAGTGCATCGATCGCTTAACCTTTTGATGGTTCGGGTCTAAGTGGTGTGTTGAATACATCCTTCTACGTCCTAGGGAAAGGTCGAATAAAAGACCAATACTACTCTGTTGCGGACTCAAACTAGTTGCATGAATATACCTTCAAGGCATCTCAGGTCAGATGTAGAATTTGTATTCTTCAGATCCGACGTCTTAGAAACAAAGTGTGTTTGCTCATTAAAAAAAAAGAAAATCAAAAAGGAAAAGAACAAAAGAAAAAAGAAAAAAAAAGGATAATAAGCTCATGGAAAGATAGGAAATCCTCTAATTTTACATAATAAAGTCTGAAGTCTTACTTGGTGGAGAAAGTTACGAGTTCTTGTCTAGCTAAACTTTGAAACGCTTCTCCTTTGTATACCTCGGTGAATCTAGGATGAAAGCACAATCGGTATTAGACCGATTTGGCTCGTAATTTGCTTGATGATCATTTTGGTTTAGTATTAGCAGTATCTCTAGAAGTAGGGGGATTCTTGATCTTTTACTCCATATTTACGTTTGCTTAGAGACAAGCAAATATTCAAGCCTGAGGGATTTTGATCACTACATTTCGTACACAATTTATGGCCATATTATGACCGTTTTTATGACCGTTGTGATGTTTACGTGTGATTACGTATTAGTTCTACTTGTTTCTTTTGTTGTTGTTTTTGTAAAAGTTAATAAGTGAGAATTGGGGTGACACGAGATGAGAAACAACGAAGAAGCGAATAACAAATAAGATCATTTTCCCCAATTTCTTCCACAATTTCTCCATTTACTAACACAAGACCACTCTCATAAATATCTCCATAATGTCCAAAACGATCCACACCTAGAATGAGCATCAAATCATGGGCTCCAAACATAGGAACCAAGAATGAACACCATATTATGATCACAAAATATGGATAGTGGAGCACTAAATCATTTTAATAATGTATTTTATTTCTTTCAAGGTGTGGAGACTTTCCTATATAAGGAGATCCAGACCTCATTTTTAAAACACAACAAGTTTGGAGTGAAATACATTTCAGATTTTCAAATTCAATAGTTCTTATCTATTAGAGAGAGCTACAACGCTTGGATCAACATAGAGGAACTCAAATACGGGTCCCGAGTCCCGACTCCTCGGTTATTTGCTCTCATTTCTTTATTTCCTCTCATGTTTTCTATCTCTTACATGATGTTTTTTTATAGAGTTCATGTGTGAGTAGTTGCATTGTTCTAAGAGACGGGATTAGTCCCTAGAGGATCCTTGAATCCACGAAAGTATTATTAACAAGAAGTGCAAATTCTTTATTTGTATTCTTCATGCGGTATGTTTATCTTGATCAAGTAGATGTATTGGTTAGGGTTTTGAGAGATGGAACGAGATGGGAATCTCAATCCCGGATAAACAGGTTTAGAACAATTGGAATTGGATCATGAAATTAAAGTAATTCCGATTGAGGGTTAAAACGAATGAATCAAAGAGCTTAAGGTATAAATTGGTAGATCAACCACAAAAATAGAGGGTTTGCTTGTTTATCCATGTCTTCCTTGCCTTGAAAGAGGATTTTAGACATATTAAGATTGTACGCCTTTAAAGTGTTGCAGAGTATGCATGATTGTTAGTAACTGAAGTGTGATTCTTGGATTACCTAGTGGTGAAACCGATTCCTAGAGTGTTCGTCTAATTTCTTGAACTCACATTAATATTGGCTTAATTTCTTATAACTCTTCAACTATCAGTTGCTTAATCGTCCTAGACAATCTAGATTTGATTTGTGTTGCGTAGTCCGTGTGGGATCGATACCTATAATATACTACACACGTGTCGTGCACTTGCGGAGTTGGTTTAAGTTTTTAACTTAACTTGAAACAAAGAAAGGAAACATCATGCAAGTTGCACGAACGGTACTAGTGCATCACTTGTTGATAAACTTACATTGATCACTACAAAACATCCCAATTTGTACAAGTTACTACGGCTGAAAGATACTGGAAAAATCAAGGTGCAACGTCAAGCGGAGGTCAGATTTTGCATTGGAAAGTACGAGGATTTGATGTTATTCTGTTGTGGTACCAATGCAAGAACGACACCTCTTGTTTGGATGTCCATGGTAGTTCGACTTTCGAGCACAAAACAATGGGTTAAACAAAAAGAAACAATTTGACTTCAATGGACGACACACTCGAATATAGAATTAGTCACACCAAAGGAAGTATTCAAATATCAAGTGTAATTACAAAATAACAAGAATATACCATCTTTTATGAGTGATAATGAGGTAGTTTACAAAAACTGTGAGATCTCGCGAGAAATCTAGAAAAAGGTCTTTGAAGACAACACGTGAGCAAAATGTTTCTTTCCATTAGAGTGAGCAACTTCAAGAAGTCTTGGATTTTGAACTAGTCGATGCTAGTACTAGTGACTCACCTTTTCTTTGTTTAGTGTTGTTAATAAATTTTTACAATGTTTTAAAAAATGTGTTTCCCAATGAAACGCCTAATGATCTACTTTAACTATGTGGGATTGAACACTAAATTGATTTTATATCTAGAGCGAGCATTCTAAATCGCTCAACATACCGAACCAATCTCGAAAAGACTAAGAAGCTCGAGAGGCAAGTAAATGAGCTCATGGAAAAGGGGTGTGTGCAAGAGAATATGTTACTATGTGTTGTACCGGTGATACTCATGCCTAAAAAGGATGTCACATGACATATGTAGCAATCAACAACATTACGGTAAAGTAGCATCATCATATATCACACATAGATTATATGTTGGACGAATTGCATGGGATCTACTATGTTTAAGATAGATTTGAAGAGTGTATATCATCAAATTTGTATGAAAGAGAATGATGAATGGAAGATTGACTTTAAGACAAACAAAGGGCTTTATGAATGGTTACTCGTGCTTTTTAGATTAACTAATGCATCTAGTACATTTATGCGAGTAATGAATCATGTCATTAGGAAATGCATAAGAAAATCAGTGGTGGCATACTTTGATAACATCTTAGTGTATAACGAGACTTTAGAAAACATGTAGGGAATTCGAGATCGGTTCTAAACGTGTAGAGAAATGAAAATTTGTATGCTAATATAAAAAAAATGCATTTTTGTGCCAAAAAAAACAAAACTTGTGAGGATTTTTTTATAAGTGAACAAGGAAAACACTTTGAAGATGAAAAGATTGAGGTTATATGCAATTGGTCGAGCCATAAAATGGTTAGAGAGATCTAAAGCTTTCATGAGCTGATTTCTATCAATGCTTTATAAAAGACTTTAGTACCTTAGCACACCCTTGTCCGAGGTGATAAAAAAGAATATCACATTCCAATGGGCAAAGCAGAAAAAAGGCCTTCCAAACTCTAACAGATAAACTAATACAACTTCTTTATTAGGTTATCTGATTTTACAAAAAAAAAACGTTTGAGATTAAATGTGATGCATCAACTATAGGAATTGAAGCAGTGTTCATGCAATAATGTAAACCCATCGTATACTTTAATGAGAAGCTTAATGGAGCTTATTACTGCCTCGTGCATGACAAAGAACGATACCCATTGGCGTGAGCACTTCAAATGTGATAATATTACTTGTGGTCGAAGGATTTTGTGATTCATACCTACCATGAATTAATTCTAAAATCTCAAAAGGAAAACAAAATCTGAATCATAGCCACACCAAATGGGTGGAATTCATAGAGAATTTTCTATACCTTATCAAGTACAAGAAATGTAAGGAGAATGTTGAGGTTGATGCATTTTCTAGGCATTATTCTTTGGTTTCAACTGTAGATGCTAGGTTGCTCGGCTTCGAGCATATTAAGGAATTTTATGAGACGAGTCATCATTTTAGTCACATATTCAAATCTTGTAAGAAAACCACCACATATGAGTATTTTTTAGTCGATGGTTATCTGTTCAATGAGAATAGGTTGTGCATACTCGGGTGCTCTATCAAGGATTTATTAGCTCATGAGATACATAGGAGATGACTAATTATACACTTTGGAGTGATAAAAATATTATATGTTTTGGCCTCACTTGAGGAGATATGTTAAATGCACGAGATATATTAAATGCATTTTTGGAAGGAATGTGACGTGTAAAATGACAAAATCTCAATTGCAACCACATGGTATGTACTCTCCCTTACACATTCCTAGTATGTTGTGGTCTGGTATCTCCATGGAATTTGTGTCACGTATTCCTAGTTATAAATTGAGACATGACTTAGTTTTTTCGTAGTTAATCAATTTTACAAAATGACACATTTCATTGTATATTAGAAGATCGATGATGCGTTATATATAGTTGCATTATTCTTTAAGGACATTGTACAGTTGCATAGAACACCAAGAAATATAATGTCTAATAAGGATGTTAGGTTCTTTAGTTACTTTTGGATAATGTTTTTGGTTAAGTTAGGAATGAAACTTTTATCTCCACTATTTGTCAACCGTAAACCCATGAAAAAACAGAAGTAGCCAATAGGACCCTATCAACCTTGTTATGCGCATTACTTAAGAGTAACCTTCAAATGCGGGATGAGTGTCTATCATATGTTGAGTTTTCATATAATAGGATTGTTAAAACACTATGTAATTTTCACCGTTTGAAATTTGGTGTGGGTTTAATCCAGTCACACCATTAGATATGACTCATATACCATTTTCATAGTTTATTGACCTTGATGACAAGACAAGAGCTGAGTTTTTAAAACAAATACATGAGAAAACACAAGCTAATATAAAGAGGAGGATGGAGAAATACACCAAACATGCAAACAAAAGATGAAAGAAGGTGGTCTTTCAACCCGACGATCATGTGGTTCATTTAAGCAAGGATAATATTTCACAACAACGTAAATCTAAACTCATGCTCTAAGGCGACAAACCATTCAAAGTTCTCACCCATATAAATGAAAATGCCTACAATATTGAATTACCTAGGGAGTACAACGTTAGCTCAACTTTCAATGTTGTTGACTTAGCTCAGTTTGATACAAACTGCGATTTTGATTTAAGGTCAAATACTTTAGAAGCAGGAAGATATGGGGAGGAAAAAACCACGAACACGACATCAAGGACTGACAGACCAGTCACGAGGGGTAAGGTTAAGATGATACATAATTTTTTCTTTGAAATGATGGCATAAAAACTTGTAAAAGCGCCAGAAAGGCATCAAAAGGCGTCGATGGAGGCTTATATGACTTGCCTACAAGTGCAAAAGGTTGAGCGACGAAAGAAGCTAAAAAAACTTACGATGCGTAGCCCAAGTAGGAATCAGTTGACCTGATAGAACTATCTAGACCAATGAACACATGACACCATTGGTCGTACAGGCCGAGCGGCGGTGTGCTCGACCCGAACGAACCTACAAGGGTCAAAGAAGCATTCAAAGATTTGTATCACTTGAACCCAACATCACACAACTTGACTGAGCTATGGTGGACATGACCGAACATACTTTAGTTTTGTGAATTTATGAATTAAGATTATACCGCTCGACCGTCATTATTATCGTGTTTTGTTAAGCGAGGTTAGTTTATTCAATTTTAATCATTATTTGATCTTTATAAATAAGAGACTTATTACATAACTTTTTAAACTAGGTTTTATTCAATTAAGAATATTCTTTTCTTGCTAAATCTTGAGATTCAGCTTCCAATCTATTGGAGATATTATGAGTGTTCATCGACTTAACAACACTGGATTACATAACACTTTGTTAGCTGAGTTTGGTATTTTTTAGTCGGGTTGTAGCTAGGGTTAGGAGTGTAAAAAACGGCCCGATCCCGCGGGCCCACCTGAAGCCCGCACGAAAATAAGCGGGCTCGAGCCGTTAAATCCAAAACTCAAATGAAACCGGGCCTTCGAGCTCGGGCCTATTCAAAAGCCTGTAATCTTACAGCCCGGCCCGCCGGGCTTCGGGCCGCCCGAAATCAGTTAGGGTTTTTCCTCCCTTCCTTCTTTCTGTCATTCCCAGCTTTTGCCTCTCTCCCTCCTAGCTTACGTTCATTCGACTTTGCCTCTCCCTCCCTCCCCAACTTACTGTCGGCTCCGTCCTCCTCCCTCCTCGCGTCTTCCCGTTGTCTCCCCAACCGTCGGTCCCCTTCTCCCCCGTATTCACTTAGGGTTTTCCTCTCTTCCTTCTTTCTATCGTTCGAGACTTTGCCTCCCTCCCTCCCAGCTTACGTTTGTTCGACTTTGCCTCTCCCTCCCTCCGCAGCTTACGGCGGCTCCCTCCTCCTCCCTCCCCGCGTATTCCCGTTGTCTTCCCGGCGGCCCCCTCCTCCTCCCTCCCCGCGTCTTCCCGTTGTCTTCCCCGACCGTCGGTCCCCTCCCCGCCCGTATTACCGTGAGTCCTCCCCTCCTCCTCCTCCTCTCGCCATCTTCTTTGTCCGTTCGTGTCCGTTCTCCGTGTTCTCTTCTCTGCTTCATCATCTTCTTTGCTTCGCCATCTTCTTTTCCCGTTCGTGTCCATTCTCTACTTTGGTCTTTGTCTTTCGGTGGGTACCCGCTCGTGTATCTTGGACGAAGCCTTCCATTCTTTTCGTGTGTCTGTCGTGCTTTTTTCGTGTTCACGCCCGTTCGTGAGTCTGTCGTGTTTCCCAGTGGGCTGCCCGAAGCCTGCCTGCCGGGCCGGGCCACAGGCCGTGAATTTTCGGTCCGTTTAAATCTGGCCGGCCCTAGCCCGAGCCCGTTTCCATCGGGCCAACACGGGTTCGGGCCGGGCCGGCCCGAATGACACTCCTAGTTAGGGTTTAGGATATTCGTTTCTTATAAAATACAAGTTACAGGTTCTATTATCGAGTTGTGACAAACCATGCTAGTTAGGGTTTCATTCATATTTCATCCATCTAACAATAAAATATCGGGCCCGACAAACCATGCTATATAATACCATGACAAAATAATCAATATGAGAAAGTACTCCCTCATCTTATTATTTGAAAATGACACCATTATATACTTATATAGTATTAAGCAGAAAAAAATACAATCTCAGAGAATATTCGAAGTATATGAGAAAATAGTTTTCGAGAAATCATTAGGATTGGAAAAAGGAAATATAATCTCGAAGAATATTTTCGGAACACTCAATGAGATCAAATCATTCAATACCCATATTCAAGTTGGAGCATACTAATCATGGACGTCCATCTTAAAAGAAAAACTTAAATAACTTAGCAGTTTGTCACATGAATACTAGATACAACCTTAAAATAACATGGGTCAAGGTAAATCAGTGAGATAGTGGGAGATAATATTCATCGAGAGGGAAACAAGTTGGTTCGTTTTTTTAAACAAAGAAATCTCTCTTTCTTTCCTCCAGTAAGTCACTTCTTGAGTTAGTTTCCTTGCTTTATCGGTATCATTAGTTGTCTGATTACTTTTTTTCTTTGAAGTATGGAGCACATCGAGATAGCTTGAAGAAGTTCTGGTTGCATGAAAGACTTTATGTCCGATTGTTCCATCTAAGTGAAGTTTCCTTTTCCTCTATGCGGGCTAAATCAGATTCATTAGATGGATTTTTGTCTCCATCGATTGGACCTGAAGTTATGTGGCTAACAAATCCGAATACAAGGAATAATGAGAGACAAACTTCATTGTTACTCTCCTACACTTCAAATCATGCTCTGATACAATGTCAAATATGAGTTTGGGTCTAACTAATGCTAAAAGTTAGATAAATAATTTAGGTTTATCCTATACAATTTATAGAAGTCCATAGTTCATGTCCTATTCGATATGGAACAAACACAACATAACAGTCCTTTTCATGTTCAGGTTCGATCCTGAAACGTGGATAAGGTCTAAAATCGGTATATTCAAATGAGAATGAACCATGTTCTAATGGCATGACAAAATACAAAATAGAGGAAGGAATCCATCGTCTTATTATTCTAAAATGAAATCATTATATACATAGGTAACATTAAACGAAAAAATAACAATCTTGAAGAATATTCAAAGTATCTCAAAAACTATTCTTAGAACTATCAATGGGATTAAATAGAGAAAATAAAAACTTACAAAATATCCAGATTATGTTAGATAATATCTTCAAAATATTCAATATGATCTCGGAAAATATATCATGAATAATCAATAAGATTTATTCGGAATAATCAATGAATTGTATCTTTTAATACTTATCAGAAAATATATATTAATACTTTTAAAATAATAATTTTTTTATATTTCCGACATATTAATCATATTTATAATTTATATTCAAACTTTAAATCAAAATTGAAGAATTAATATAATTTAACGGTAAAATCAACTTTCATTCAAACTTTATATCACTAACAAATAACAATGAATATGTAACAAATATTAACTTCTTGGAATTTTCATTCAACAATTTTTCGGGAATATCATTTAAACTCAGAGAATTTCAATCGTTTTAAAAATATTATTTATATTATAAAGATATCAATATAACAATTCATATATATATATATATATATGAGATGTTGAGATATTATACTCAGGTATATGAAACACCAACATTTCGGATTTGCAAGTGAAATTTGGAATATCCACCGGTATCTTAAAAATGTAGACACATATACAGAATACTCAATTTTAGATAGATTAATTTACTAATATTCAAATTTCAAAACGCATTAAAAATGTGACTTAACTATCGACATTTGTCACCTAGACATTGTTTTAATATTTTGTCTTTTGGGGCAACGGATCATCTCTAGTGTTACGGATCATCTCTAGTGTAACACTGTTACCATTTAATCTCTTCAAAATCGTTTCAACACAGCAACTCTTTTTTAATTAATTGGGGTTACATTATACAATATTTTATATAAAATAATTACAACTGTTTTGTAAGACTCACGGAAATTAAAAGTTACAAGAAATATGGGAATAAAAAAGAAGAGACAAAGGCACAAGATTGTAATAAATTTTGGTTACAAAATCGCTAGACAAATTTAAGCCCACATCTTGAAGTGGTCGACATGACACGTAATTTGATTCTCTCTAAATTGGTAATTAATAAATTTGTTATAAATAAAATTAAATTTTTTAAGAAAATAACACATATAATATTATTAACACAAACTTTACAAAGTGCATAGAAAATTTGGTATGAATTGAATTATGGTTCGTTTCATTAAATTCGAATGGTCGGATCAGAAATCGACCATTATATTATATCACCTATACACAAAATGTTATGATTAGACTTTTTTTTTAATAAAAAAGTTCACCGTAATAAACAACCAAAACTCATTGGTTTGCCATTTATTGTAGTTTAAGTTTATTTAAAAAATATTTTATCAAAATATTTGATTTTTTATTTATTTTCATTTAAAATTAATTCATTAGTGTTACTATTATGATCAACCAAGTAATTTTATTTCAGTAAATAATTTATGAAAATAAAATTTATTTTAAATAGGTTATACAATAAAAATCAATTAGAAGAGAAAATAAAGTCATTGTTTCTAATAGAAGATTTTATTGGCTACGAACTTTTCAAAGAAGATGCCGTGTGGACCCAACCTGATTACTTGTTTCTCTAAAATGGTGAGACAATAAGCGATAATTAAAATTAATTGGCGATTATCGGCTCCTTTCAGTCAATTTTTGGACTGATTTAATAGGATTATTTCATTTATTTCGTGTAACAATCCATTTTTTTGTCTCGGGTTACTTAAGTAATTAAATAGTTTTAACAAGTGTGTATCATCCATAGGCAGCGGAAACAATTGAAAAAAAAAGAAAATTTTAAAGGCCGAAAAAAACATTTTATATGAATTTAATGCAACTTTCTTTTATAGATGAGTACAAGTTGTTTTTTTTTCTTTATTATTAGTCAAGTGTTGATTTGGAATTTGATACAATTGGTTTGATTTTGTACAAATTTCGGTTGTATTTGTTTGTTTTATTAATTTTGTTTTGTTAGATAAATAAAACAAAATTTTCATTTCGTTGTCAATATAAATTATTAACTTATGTGACATTGAAAGAACAAAAGTAGATATCAATGATGTAAAATTTTTAAAATTTGTGATACTTAACAAATTTATGAATAATAAAAATCGTAAAAAAATATGAAAGGAATATTTGAAAAGAGTATTCTTGTGTGATACTTCCATAATTCTATATTAATTATAAGAATATTATGCTAAATTATTGTTTAATGATCTCTTTTGGCATGGAGTAAATTAAAATATAAACAATAATATATCGTATACAAAGTGAAGAAATTAAAGCAAGAGTCTTAATCTAAGCACAAATTTGGAAGAACACATCGTACCCATCTTCACATGCATATTGTTTATTTAAATAAGGGGTCCCTTAGGAGCAGTCACAATGATTTTTATATCTGATATGACACCATTTCATATATATCTCTCTCTCTGTATTGAATAAATTATTTTAATTTTATATTTTATTAACCTCAAAATTCTCGAACTTCAGTATACCTTGTTCCTTTTTGAAGAAAAAAAGAATAGATCCATGATTGAATCGAAATTCAACCCATTTATACTGTTTATAAATGAAAATTTAAAACAGATAAATTTTAGATACGAACATAAAACCGATAGATAGCAGCCCAGTACTCTAATGGAAAACACGTTTAGACAATTTTCAGAAATAGGGGTGAAATGACTATTTTACAAAGAAATGAACGTAAATTCAATTTTAATAAAGAATAGATGTCAAATGTAAATAGAGAATTTATATATCGGCAGCCCAATAACAAGTCCAGTAAGAAAAGTCTTGGTCGCAATATCACGTCACAAGCCTACAATCACTTTTATCTTACTTTCCGCTATTTCACGGATAATTATGAGAAAGCCTACAATAATTTTAGTTCATCACCGTCTAATATCTTTAATATCCAAATATTATTATTTTAATATTTTAATGTACATAAATATTATAAAATCATTTTTTTATTTACCGTTATATTCAGAAGATAGAAACATTTGTTCATCTTCTCATTTAAAAAAAATTGTTATAGAAAGTTTTCTAATTTATTTTTTAAATCTCCTCATTTATATCTAAAATCTCTAGAAAATATATCGCAAATCTCCTTATTTTTTGAATGGTTTCGCAATACTTTTATGTTGTGCGATCAAAAGCGGTAAATATATCGTTGAATTTCGCTAGAAGTAGTACGAGATCCCATTTTTCTATAAAATTTTAGATTTCAAAGTGTTTGACCGACCAAATTTTCATATAGAGCCAAATTGATTCTATTTTCGAGATGATTCTTTTAGGTATGTAAAATAGGAACAAAGTTTTCGATCTAAAGACGATTGAACAATCAGATGAAGTCTTAGACGAAGATGAATTGAAATAATTCTAGATACATTAGCAATTGAAACACATAATACATATGGATAGGCTGAAGTATAAGAAAAAGTTAGGTTGTTTCTTAATCCGTGTTGTGGTGATGATGAATTAAAGGAATTAGTTCTATTTCGTTTTCAATAGCATGCCATTTCGTTATTCGATGATAGAGCATGAATGATGTCATATTTTGATTGGATTGTGAACCATATCCACATGGTTAGAGTAGATTTGGTAATAATAGATTCAATGAGAGAAATTGGCCAAGAAGAAGACGATAACCACGACCTATGTGAAGGACAAATTGCTCTTAATATGTAGATGCGAAGACCGGTTGAAGATGATCACATTGTTCTTCTTAGACATGATCATTAACTATATGGCTAAGTTAAATGACATTATCGACGATTTCATGGTGAGAATTACGGATGATCTGAAAGCTTATACCAATTTTTTATGGGTCATTTGTCATTCATTTTTTTCGTGAGATTCTTCATATGCCACAATCTTACTGATTATTAAAAAAACTTAGATAATTTTCGGGTTTAAATCACATTTTTGTTTATATTAACTTGATCACTCTCATATATTGCGGGTAAATGTAACATAATTCTAATATATTTAATGAATCTTTGTGTAATGAATTTAATAAAATTTATAACTAATTTGAACAAGTTCTAATACATGAGAGTGTTCCTTAACAATCAATAGGATTATTTCATTTATTTCGTGTAACAATCCATTTTTGTAGGGAATGAGGAATAGTTTACATGTTCAAAGATGTACAAGATGATATACAATCCAAAAATCCATCGCAATTACGACCATCAAGATATAAGCACACACTTTTGGAATACAAAGATTAGTTAACACATACACCATTTTTTTTTCTTTTATTTTTCTCTTTTTTTTTGGAAATTGATAACCCTCCATGTAATAAGGTACAAATATTTAGGGCTTGGTATATCATATTTAGTCCTATGAAGGTTTACCGAATTATACCTACTTAGTACTTGATATGATACCAAGTACTAAGTTTGTTGTACCCACCAAGTTATATAAATGTCCAACCAATACAACGAGGTACAACTAAATTGTAACATTGTTCTTTTTCATTTCAGAATATCAAAAGTATCTTCAAGCTCGATGTAGATTGATTTATATGCACAATAGATGTCGAGCATGGTAAAGATGATTCAATTGTTAATGACTCGATGAGGTAAGTATATGAGCTTATGTTTTATTTGAACATCTCTATAAAAAAGATATCGAGGCTAAGAGAACTACCACATAGATGGCTTTTCAATCCCCACCGTTTCTAGATGACCCACAATTGAGATAACCCTACAGTCTCCTCTACCATTAAGAATTTCTCATGATATCCACCATTATGATTGTCCTCACCCTCCCCAAGATTCTCCCAACCATGAGAAGAATGCCCCAACCATCTAAACAATCTTTCATTGAAGTTATGTATGCCAGAGGGATGCAATCAATGAATTAATGTCTCCATAAAAGGAACAAAAGTTTGGAAATATCGAACATTGCATGAACAAGATGTTCATACTCTATAGGATGGTCTCGCAAATATCCAAGGTACATGGACATCTACAATATTTCGATTTATATATTTTAAATGGCTGTGAAAGAAAAAAACGGGATAACAAATTTTGAAGTACCATTAATCTCAATCACTTAAAAGTCACGATCAAAGATGCAGAAAAATCCTTTACAATTTCCTCTAATAATACGGAAGAAGGAATTGCATCCATAAAATTACAAGAGTACACCATACACCGATGATAGAAAATTCTAGAAAAAAGGGCAGTAAATATGCTTCTGAAGGCAATGAGGAAGTTAGAGCGAAAACTTTTGGAAATGTTGAGTTTATGTACATATAGTTTTGTTGACTCTATGAATCGTGTGTGTAATATGTTTTTTAAAGAATGTGTTAGCTTTGTGAACTTGAACCATCGAAAAAATCATTTTTAAGTTTATTAAACTAATCTACACTTAAACGTTATTGATTCAAACATTGACACTAATGTGTATTTTTTTCTTTAAATACTAAATTGATGGATTCAAATCCATTGATAATATCTATAATATAATGCTCTCGAAGAAAATAACTTCTTGTTCATTTTTCTATTTCAATAGTATCTTCGACATAGTGAACAACTTGAGGGTACTAATTCTTAAATTCATAATCAAACTCGTGAATTCGATTCACCGAAGACGCCTTAGCACATTGTCTTTATTCCTTATATGTTTCTCTACCAAAAACATTTTTGACTTCACATTTTACGACTAGCATCATTTTGTAGTAAACTACTCCAAAAACAATTAAATATTGATGAAAATCGTTGTCTTGGTTGGTGGCAATGATTCATCCATGAAAATAGCTTTTTTCAATTCACAAGCTCCCAATGCAACAAGCACATGCTTGAAAAACCCTACTAGCTTATACAAGTTTTAAACGTGGTTGTGCCAAATTGTACCTTGTGATAACTAGCTTACAATCTTACAAAGATCAAGCGAGTTGTATTGATTGTACATGTGCCTAGATGCAGGTCTTTAGGGTTACCTGACTGGTCCCACTTGAAAAAAAATGATCTATAAGGATTACCATGAGAATCCATTCGATTCCAACATTAAAAACCCATTTAAGAATATTTTTTATTTATGGAAACCCAAACAACTCATTTTTTTAAAAAGCTATTTTAGTTAATTATTATAAAACCACTACAAAACACAAGCTTATGAACGGATGAAAAAAAAAGATCCATCAATTGAAGAAAATCTAATAGATTAATTACAACGGATATCAACCAGCTAATATCCATTGTAATCATTTGAAAATTTCAACGGACTAGCACCGTTGAGACATCCATCGATAATCGTTGGATGGTCTCATGTACCTTTCAATGGGTGCTCAACGCATACTGTCTCTCGGATTATATCAAGAGTGTTTCAACGGATATACATGTTAAAAATATCCATTGGAATGCTCGTTGAAATTTTGATACTGGGTTATCAACTTATGCTATAATGTGGAAGTCATCAACGGTTTTTTAACAAGTATTAAAAGTTATAAATACTCGTTAGAATGCCTATACCATTGAAAACATGTGAACCTTTCAAATTGATGATTCTTTGACTTTTTAAATTCTCGATGTAACCATTTGATAATTTTGAATGTCGCATTTCAGTGGTCATCTGTTGATAATATCAAAAGATGATCATCGAAAAGGTTAATATTTATACAAGAAACTAATTTTGTTTATCATTACCAAATTAATGCTAAATTTACTTTCAAATAATGTGTTCATCTTCAAATACAAGTATATATAGATCAAGGGAATGAATGTAAAGAAAAAAGATTCGTAAAATAAGCAATTTATGAAGTATTGTATTCAAAATATTGTTTGCAAAAATCTTTACAAGGTCTATTTTAAAGAGAATTACTAAGTTTGGTTATTGCACGATAAAGACAATAACGTTAGAGGTGTGATGATACAAGAATATGTTGAAATGGTGTTAGATGTTTTCAAGACTTTATAGAGCAAACATAGAAAGAGACACAAAACAATGATACACGAAGATTTTTTGACCAATTGAACACAAACAACCATATATAAAGGTTGTCATGAATATTTATCACGTTTGTCTTTATTATTAAGATTGCATATATAAAAACTGATTACAATGTGACAGAAAATTACATGGAATCATTTATCAAATGATACATAAATATTTACTGCAAAGTAATAAATCTCTAGAAATATATTATGAAACACATAATATTTTAAGCAATCTAGGCTTGATGCATCAGAAGATCGAAGTTTGTATATTTACGTGAGACAAAAATATTTTGGAAAGTAAAATTTTCAGTGCAAGCAGAAAATACATTCCATATAAAAAGATGTTATATACCTATAAAATACAAGTTGAAAAGATTATATGAGTATAAAAAAACCGTTGTATCTATGAGATTACATGTAGAATACTCGTCGAATGAAGGAAAAATGCAACATGCATCGAATGGTATGACTTTGAAAGAATTCAACAACTTATTTCCTGAGTTTTTTTATGAAACAAAAAACATCTATCTTTATCAATGCAGTGCTGATTTTAATTTATATTAATAATTCATAAGGCAAAATTCTCTTTGGTGTTACAAACATTTCTCATTACTTTTTTAACATTATGTGTTATAAATTATATTTAATCTTATAGTGAAATTTTTATGTAGGTTAGATGTGGATGGTGTTTTGAAACATACAAACAACCACATCATTCAAGAGCGATACAATATCAATTATATTACTCATTTATAGTGACGTTTGATTTTACACGTCGCTGATGGTGGTATAGTTTATTTTAAGTTTTAACATTTTAAAATTTTAATTAAATAATTAGTTTTATTGAATACAATAATTTTATTATTGTTTACATTATAGAGATCTTACATATGACATAAAAACACAATCTCAAGCGTTTATACCACGTAGATGCACAACATGCAATCGGGACTCACTTGATGTTGAACAATGCCAAAAGAAACTATATTAATAAAACAAAAAAATGACATATTCCACATACAAACTCTTCAAAAAACTTGTACAATAGTGAGACTCAGAAGACTTCAAGGCTAAAAACTAAAAGGCATAATAGTGTCGGTACATTAAAGAAGTTTTCCGGGAAGGTCCACATTTCATACCTCGAGAAGCAAATTATTTTTGATAAAATATTTAAATATATAATGATTATTTTATGTATTTAAAATTTATACATGTATAATTAATATTTCAGTATTTGAAATTTCTCGTGTAGCCTCTTGATCAATTCAGCTTTCTTCTCGTCATCCAAGTTGGCGACCTCTTTGCTTGGTATAGCTGAGAGGTCAAATGGAATGATGGGATTGAACCCATATAAGAACTCAAATGATGAGTGTTTTTTGGTCGAGTGTTGTTTTTAGTTGTAAACGAACTCTACGTGGGGTAGGTAATCACGTCACTTCTTTGGGTATCATCCAATGAATGATCGTAGTAAGGCTGTTACTATACAGTTGACCACCTCTGTCTGGGCGTCAGTGTGCGGGTGGAATGTGGTGGATAACACGAACTCTGTCTCTAGCTTCCGTTAAAGTGTTCACAAAAAATGACTCAGAAACTTGCTATCTCGATCCGGTACGATCATCTTGGATAGACCACGGATGCATACAATCTCTCTGATGAAAAGTTCTGCAATGCTGGCTCATCATTGATCTCCGAGCATGGTACGAATTTTTCCATTCAACATCTCACTTGAGATGTGATCATCTTAGGATGGCCGCAGAACTTGGCTTGATGCCACATGATACATCGTGCACAAATTCGTTTAACGTCTCTACTTGAGTCGTTACCAAAAGAAATACTCCTTTATGGTTGTCAAGGTTTCTCCATGCCAAAATATCCCATGAGTGCTCCTCTATATGCTTATTTAAGCAACAACCCTCTCACTGAGCTTTGTGGATCACAAAACCGTCTGTCATGGAAGAGATATCTGCCAAGTATGTAGAATGGTGCACTAGCTTCTTACTTGCACATTCAAAATATGTCACAAGCTCTGGATCTTGTTCATATAGCTCCTTGATGTGCTCGAAACCCAAGTGTCTAGTCTCCATGGTGGTGATGAGGGTGTGTCTCCTTGATAAGGCATCGATTACCACATTTTCTTTGCATTTCTTGTACTTGATTATTACGGAAAGGACTCAACGAACTCCATCCACTTGGAATGTCTTCATTTTAGACTAGTTTGAACCTTTACATGTTTGAGGATCTCATGATCAATGTGGCTGAAAAAATCTTTCGCTAGTAAGTAGTGCCACCATGTTTCCAAAGCTCGAACAAGGGCGTTGAGCTCCTTATCGTACGTAGGGTAGTTAAATGTAGTTCCACTTAACTTCTCGCTGAAATACGCCATTGATCATCATTCTTGAACATGGACTGCACCAATGTCGATCCCTGAGGCATCATACTCCACTTCGAACGTTTTGCCGAAGCAGTGTTAGGACATGCGTAGTGGTGAGAGTTGCCTTTAGTGCTTCGAATGCCTTGATTTGTGCTCCTCCTCATTCAAAGGCATGTCCTTTTTCATAATTATCGCGAGGAGTGCAGCTATTCTACTGAATTCCTTCACAAACCAGCGGTAGAAACTTGCTAGCTCATGAAAGCTTCATACATGTGCGACGGTTGGTCTTGATTTTGTCCTTGTCTATGCGTATAAACTGCGAACTTACTACATAACCTAGGAAAACAATCTTATCAATGCTAAAAGATCACTTCTTGAGGTTTGCATAGAGTTATTCTTTTCAGATTGTCTCTAGCACTAGCTCAAAATGTACTATATGTTACTATAAACCATAATATCATCAAAATAAACTACAACAAATTTATCAATATGGGCTCCTAAAACATGGTTCATGAGCCTCATGAAGGTGGTGGGGGCGTTGGAAATCCCAAAAGGCATGACGATCCACTCTTATAACCATTGCTTCATTTTGAAGGCCATCTTCCATTCATTGCCTTCTCTCATGCAGATTTGGTGATGAAGGAATAGAAATTTGTCAAAGATGAAGGAATAGAAATTTGTCCTTCCGTAATGGATTATCTCATGGTCAAATTGCTATGGCTGCCCTAGTAGGATATCTCCTACATGAATTAGTACGATATCGCAAAGTAATTCATCATGGTATTTAACTATATAGAAGGGCATGGTTACTTGTTCGGTTACCTTGAGCTCCCCTTGATTATTAAGCCATTGTAGCTTATATGGGTGGGGGTGCTTCTTTATTACTAAACCTAGCTTTTCACCATATAGGTGCTTGTATCATTAGTACAAGAATCGCTATCTATAATAAGTCCACATACCTTATCCTTGATTAGACATTTTGTGTGGAAGATCATCTCTCGTTGCACCGTCTTTTGAGGATTGACTATCGTGCTCAAAACGCGTCATGTTACCAGTAATTCTCCATTTTCTGGATACTCGATCTCGTTAATTCATCTTTTTCTTCCTTATTTGCAGACTTGTATTCTCAATAATTGGCGAGGATCATGACACGTGGATTCGGACCGTCTCATGCCATGTGCCCTATGCCCTTGCACTTAAAACATACAAGCTCACGATTACAAATTGGTTTTGAAGGAATTAGATTTTTACCTTCTCCTTGACATTCCTTGATGTCTCGAAAGCTTTATCCTTGGAACGATCGTCCATCCTTGGTTTGTCCAGCATCCTCGGGGGGTGTCCTGTTGATCTGTTGCTCAATTTGATCTACACATGCAATATTTCTTGCATATTATGGTAGTGTTGTCTCTCTACCTTTCTAGCGATTTGTTCCTTTAGTTCATCTAGAAATTGAGCCATTACAGTTTCTTCATCTCAGCTATTTCTAGTCTATTACGAAGATGCTAAAATTCGCCTAAGTATTCTTCGATAGTTTTACTTCCTTGATTTAACTTTCTATTTTTCGTTGCAATTCCCCATAAAAGTGTAACGGTATATATCTTTTACACACGATGTGATGCCCGAATGATAAGGGAAGTCGGTTTCACCGACTCCCTTATACACTTTATATATATATATATAATTATTATTAGGGTTAAATATGTAAATTTATTGAATGAATGGATCTATGATAGGGAAGGATTGATTGGTGTTGTTGTTAGCGATAATATCAAGAATCGTCAAATCGTCGAGAAGCTAAGGTGATGATTTTCTCCACCCTAATTTCGGATTTGTGATCGATTTATGGATGAGATTATATTTTTAAAATGAGGCATGATCACGATAGAATTTATAGGATCATAATGGGAAAAATGAGACGTTACAAGTGCAATTGTATTAAAACCCTAAATTTGTCGTAGGAGAATTTATGATAAGTATATGAGCTGTATAAGTGACTAGAGATGATCTAGAGAATTGACGTGCGACCAAGTGTTGGGGTCGGAGAACGTCGATATTTGGGTTCGGTGTTTAAACCGAATGAATATCTTGTTAGTGTGCTCGATCGGGTGGTTTCACACTCGAACCTTCGGAAGAAGGCGTGTGCGAGCGCGTTGGTGAGAGTTGTCACGTGAGGAGTATCGGGTCGATGACGTTAGTATTGCGACACTTGGATCTGGGCCGGCGTCATACCGTGTTGGGGTTGTGGTAACCTTTCGAGCGACGGAGCGCTGTATGATACTGATAGCTGGGGTACGTTGTGACCTTGCGAGATTTTCAGTGTGGTGTACTGATAGCTGGGGTACGTTGTGACCTTGCGAGATTTTCAGTGTGGTGTACTGATAGCTGGGGTACGTTGTGACCTTGCGAGATTTTCAGTGTGTACTGATAGCTGGGGTACGTTGTGACCTTGCGAGATTTTCAGTGTGTACTGATAGCTGGGGTACGTTGCGACCTTGCGAGATTTTCAGTATGCTAGGGTCTTTTGGACTTCACGAGCATATGCCTGAGCTAGAGTCATGTGGACTCTGTGCGTTATGATCCAGTGTGGTACTAGTCTTAGACTTTAGATACTCAGTCGGGTTGGGTAGAGTTATCTGTATATCTTTAGTTTAGACTTAGGATATATCATTATTTTATGATATTCAGTTCGAGCTGGAGAATACGTGGCACAGAGTACGTACACGTATTGATCTCACTGAGTGCGTATGTCGTACTCACCCACTTTTTGGGCTGTCGTGGATGGACAGGATATGGCGAGGAGAAAAAGTAACGAGGTTGAGCAGCAACATGAAGGTTCACAGCGGACTGATGGGAGAGGCGTGCACGAGGTCTCGATGAGTTTTATTTTGCATTTCGTATTTATTATTTCATTACGTGACTCTGGTCTTTACGTATTTGTTTTGCTATTTGGTCCGGACCACTCTTATTTCAGAATAAATCATTTATATTTATTTTATAAATATGTTTGAGCGATGACACGTGTAGCCACCTCTTGGAGGTGATGGTGGACACTCCTAGTCCCGAGGTTGTTCCGGGATGGGGGTGTTACAAATTGGTATCAGAGCTCTGGTTTTCATTTTTGTTTCTATCGTTTTCATTGGATTTCAAAAGTTTTGCGAAATGTTTTAATAAAGCCACGAGACCGTAGCACACATGTTCTGAATTGTCTAGTAGGATTTAGAGCTGTGGAGACTGATAGTAGTTAACTGTGTGTCGGAGACACTACCGAGGAGGATGATTACTAGAGTTCTTGGTCGCGGAATAAGTGGAGGCTCTCGTTCCACTAGTCGTACACAGTCTCAATCATCTGGACGAAGATCACGAAGTGGAATAGATAGAGATGTCATGAGAGAAATGTTGAGAGAGCTATTAGCAGAAAGCCAACAACATGAGCGAGAGGAGAGTTCAGCAACGCCACAAGTACCGACGCAGGCACCAACACCACCACCAGTACAGCCACCTGCTGCGCCGCGAGTACCGTTGCCATCACCACCAATGCCTCCTCCAGTGTTTAATCAGAGGCATGCGGAGACGTCGGAGTATTTCTATGTCATGGATCACATGGCTAAATGGGGCACAAAGTCATTCCGTGGCGGTGCGATACCTCCCATGAAGGCGGAGGAGTGGATGTTTCGATTAGAGTGGAACTTTCGATCATCTAGATGTCCACTTGAGTTTAAGATTGATATTGCGCTCCACTATTTGGAGGGAGAAGCGGTGTTTTGGTGGGAAGAAATTCAGAGGGAACGTCCTGATCATGTGTTTTCTTGGGATGAGTTCAAACAACTTTTTGAGTTGAAGTATATACCACACGCTGCTCGTGAAGAGATGGAGTTGGCATTTCTACAGCTCACACAAACACAAGGTGCTGTTGGTCAGTATTATGAGACTTATTTGGAGTTATCACGATTTGGGGCTAAATCAATAACCTCAGAAGTTCTCAAGGTCAAGGTCAATTTGCAAGGACTACGACCAGAGATCAGACGCAGGATTGAGATAATCAAGCATGGATCATTGTCTGAACTAGTTCAGAATGCTCAGTTGGTAGAGAAGGGACTCATCGAGGAGGGCATCTTGAAGTCTTCGGATGCCAAGGGGAAACAGGTTGTCCAACAGATTCGGGGAAGATCAGATCAGAGGAAAGCAGTTCCAGCACGTCATGTCGTATCAACATCGAGGTACCCATGTCCTCGTTGTGGACATGCGCATGTAGGGGCATGTCAAAGATTTGATAGGCGAGTAGGATGCTTCCGATGTGGAAGTTTAGAACATCAATTTCGTGATTGCCCTCAGCCAGTGGGAGGAACTATGAGGCGAGGACAATTCGACGGATGTTTCCGCTGTGGTAGTACGGATCATTTTCTGAAGGATTGTCCGAAGCCACCACCACCACCACCAC
>CM071864.1:47315125-47329861 GCA_036759665.1 Gynandropsis gynandra | reverse complement strand
GTGGCCTATCGATTGGAGCTTCCTTCATCTTTAGAGGGAATACATGATGTGTTTCACGTATCATTGTTGCGTAAGTGTTTATCAGTGCCAGAGAAGATACTTGTAGAGCCACCAAAAACCTTGAGGAAGGACTTAACATATAAAGAACATCCAATACGCATTGTGGATCACCAAGTGAAACTGTTGAGGCGTAGACAAATTCCGATGATAAAGGTTGTGTGGGAACATCATGGCGTGGAAGGAGCAACGTGGGAATTAGAGGAGGATATGAGACATGGGTATCCTGAGTTGTTTAAATGAGGTTTATGGTTCCTCCATTCATTGAATACAAATGTTGCTGTAAGAATTGGAGACGTAGAATTCGAGGACGAATTCCTTTGTAGTGGGGGAGAATTGTGAGGTCCGTGAAACATGGTAAGTCGGTTCACCGACTTACCTATATATATATATATATATATTTATATTATTCATTATTAGGGTTTCAAATTTAAACAGAAAAGAGAGCCGCCGTGGGTTTAAACCGAGAGAGAGAAAGAAAAAAAAAGGGAAGAAGAAGGAAGAAGGAAAAAAAAGAGAATAAGAAATTGGAGAAGGATCTTCAATTTTTCATCGCGTTCTTCGTGGGTGGATTGTAATCGCGATTGTGGTAAATCTCTAAGTAATTCGTTGTGATTATTCACTTAATTCGAATATTTATATTATGGATAATTATGGAATTGAATGGATCTATGATAGGGAAAATTGGTCGGTGTTGTTGCTAGTAATATTAGCTAGAATCGTCAAATTGTCGGGAAGCTAAGGTGATGATTTTCTCCACCTAATTTCGGATTTGTGATCGATTTATGGATGAGATTATATTTTTAAAATGAGGCATGATCACGATAGAATTTATAGGATCATAATGGGAAAAATGAGACGTTACAAGTGCAATTGGATTAAAACCCTAAATTTGTCGTATGAGAATTTATGATAAGTATATGAGCTGTATAAGTGACTAGAGATGATCTAGAGAATTGACGTGCGACCAAGTGTTGGGGTCGGAGAACGTCGATATTTGGGTTCGGTGTTTAAACCGAATGAATATCTTGTTAGTGTGCTCGATCGGGTGGTTTCACACTCGAACCTTCGGAAGAAGGCGTGTGCGAGCGCGTTGGTGAGAGTTGTCACGTGAGGAGTATCGGGTCGATGACGTTAGTATTGCGACACTTGGATCTGGGCCGGCGTCATACCGTGTTGGGGTTGTGGTAACCTTTCGAGCGACGGAGCGCTGTATGATACTGATAGCTGGGGTACGTTGTGACCTTGCGAGATTTTCAGTGTGGTGTACTGATAGCTGGGGTACGTTGTGACCTTGCGAGATTTTCAGTGTGGTGTACTGATAGCTGGGGTACGTTGTGACCTTGCGAGATTTTCAGTGTGGTGTACTGATAGCTGGGGTACGTTGTGACCTTGCGAGATTTTCAGTGTGTACTGATAGCTGGGGTACGTTGCGACCTTGCGAGATTTTCAGTATGCTAGGGTCTTTTGGACTTCACGAGCATATGCCCGAGCTAGAGTCATGTGGACTCTGTGCGTTATGATCCAGTGTGGTACTAGTCTTAGATTTTTGATACTCAGTCGGGTTGGGTAGAGTTATCTGTATATCTTTAGTTTAGACTTAGGATATATCATTATTTTATGATATTCAGTTCGAGCGGGAGAATACGTGGCACAGAGTACGTCCACGTATTGATCTCACTGAGTGCGTATGTCGTACTCACCCAATTTTTGGGCTGTCGTGGATGGACAGGATATGGCGAGGAGAAAAAGTAACGAGGTTGAGCAGCAACATGAAGGTTCACAGCGGACTGATGGGAGAGGCGTGCACGAGGTCTCGATGAGTTTTATTTTGCATTTCGTATTTATTATTTCATTACGTGACTCTGGTCTTTACGTATTTGTTTTGCTATTTGGTCCGGACCACTCTTATTTCAGAATAAATCATTTATATTTATTTTATAAATACGTTTGAGCGATGACACGTGTAGCCACCTCTTGGAGGTGATGGTGGACACTCCTAGTCCCAAGGTTGTTCCGGGATGGGGGTGTTACACACGAGGGCTTTCATTTCTCCCCACGTTGAGACTTGTCCAAGTCTTGTACGTCGTCGAGTGCTTACCTCTCGATCCCACCAAAAGAGTGCATCGTCATGAGTTGAGTCGAGGTATATTGTACCATTTTGTGCTTCGTGTACATGTAGCACTAAAAAATATTGTGCATCCGCCTCTCCTATTCAAGATAGGCTTCCACGCCAACACATTCACAAAAATTAAGTGGTTTAAATTTAAAAATGTTTCCGCCGTGTTCATGTTGTTGTCTTCGAGGTGCTTCCTAGTTAGAATTTTCATCCTCGTAGATGGTGTGGTGTCGACTTGTTCATCTCTGCAACTCTTCGTCCTCCTTCTTAAAATCATGTCGTGGTGGTGCTCGACGTTCTCATCGCCTAGGTTGAGGATCTGATTGTTCTACTTCTTCCATACCTTATTCATTAATCTATGGTGCACCATGTTCGGGTTGCCTCCGTTCTTCCGTAAGGAAATTGATTCTCGACTCCATTCATTGGAGCATTTGCATGATTGCGTCGAGTTAGTTGTTGCATGTACAATTCTCTCCTTTATTTCTTTAACCGAGCTCTGATACCAAGATGATACACACCTCGGGTCAGATCTTGGGATACATATAGAGAATCTATTTTACCTTGATCGCTCGAGTAGAATTCGTTGTGTCAAGGAGGATTTCTTGATTGGTCTAAGGGTACTCTTCAAAAAATTCGTTCATTGACGATGAATGGAAATGGATATTGGTGGAGGCTCTCTTGACTTCTCTAACAACTCTCTTCAAGATTATTCCGACGATGATGGAGGAATGAGGTTGATGGTGGTTGTCGAAATGTTTATGGTGGAACGATGGACACCACAAGAGGTGCAAAGCCTCTTGATACAGTCAGATATGACTTTAATTATTCTCGAAACAATTTGAAGACACCATGAATTCAATTGTTCCCAGAACAAGTTGAAAACATCATGTTCTTAATGAACGATCAAGAAATCAAAAAAATTTATTTTTTGAAAATTCTAATATCCTTCGTCGAACACCATTCTTTTTCGTGTCTTGTGGGCTTGTTTGGCGTATTGTTCAGCCATTCACCTTATGTTTTCCCTTATTTTCCCGTATAGCCTCTTGATCAATTAAGCTTTATTCTCATCATCCAATTTGGTGATCTCTTTGTTTGGTATAGCCGAGAGGTCCTAGGAGTGATGGGATTAGATCCATATACGACCTCAAATGGCGAGTGATTTATGGTCAAGTGCTATGTTCGGTTGTAAAGGAACTCAAAATGGGGTAGATAGTCAAGCCACTTCTTCGGGTACCATCAATTGAATGATTGTAGCAAGACTGCTAGTGACGGTAAACCATCTCTGTATGGCCGTCAGTGTGTAGATGGCACGTGGTGGAGAAAATAAGCTTTGTCTCTAGCTTTTACTAAAGTGTTCTTCATAAATTACTCAAAAACTTGCTATCCTGATTTGATAAGATATTCTTGGGTAGGTCGTGGGCGCGTAAAATCTCTCTAAATAAACATTATGCAATAGTGGTTTCATTGTTGGTCTTCGAGCAGGGTATGAAGTGTGCCATTTTCTAAAACCTGTCAATAACAACAAAGACAAAATATTTTTTTTGGATCTTTGAAAGTTCGAGAACAAAATCCATCGACAAATCAGTCCATGGATGAGATTGAATGTTTAGAGAAAGATACAAATCCTGGGGATGAACACGTGACACATAAAAAAATGCACAAAGTCATTCAACGTCTCGTTTGAGGCATGGCCAGAAGAAATGCTCCTTTGTGGTGGCCAAATTTTTCTCCATGCCGAAGTGTCCCATGAGTGCTCCTCCATGTACTTCTTGAAGCAAGAACGATGAGAGATTTAATGTTTATTGACCTTGTGATCGACACACATGCCAAGAAAAAGTATGTCCCGGTAGAGGAAGATGACGAAGGACATGAATTTGTCAATCTTTGGCCAGTACAGACAATTACAACTATTATCAAGAAGATTATACAATAATTTAAGTCTTTGGTTCATATGCAGCCGAACTTACTCCACTGTAAAAGATAATATTATTTGTAGGTAAATTTATTTATTTATATTTAAATTCAAAAAATAGTTATTGTTTTTGACATGATGTTGTTTTTTATATGCAGTCAATTTGGTCATATAAAGGTTGATTATTGATTCTCAAAAATAATATTATAAAAGATGTCACAACCATACCACATTTTGTTAAGAAAATATATTCTGAAGAACAACGCATCAAAAATCTCGACACCATAATTCAACTACAAATTGATTAAGAATTATAAATTGTTTTAAGGCTCGTGTTAAAGAAACCACTTGAGATGTTTATATCCTGGTATTAAGTTATAACTAATCACTAAACATTATTTGTGAAGATGAGTAACTTATAGGATGATGTTAAAAGTAGTCCATTTTCGAATGAAAAATCACATAAAAAGAGTTTAATAAGCTGACAGGTTTATCGCACCAATGTGAATGTGGATGCATTATATCAACATGTACTTCAATAACACAAAAAAAAATCAGGGAAATTATTCTTTTGATGTACAACACAAGAGGTAAACATTGAAATGTAAATTTCATTTATTTAGTTTTGATGGTAATGAATTGAATTTCTCTTCTTCGTAGGGGAATTATTCTTATATTTGAAAGTGGGTTGATAAACTATAATCGAAGATGGAATGCATGAGATATGAGATAAACAAACTAAAAATGAATATGGAGAAAACTAAAACCTTAGGTTGAAACTTAGTAATAAAAGTAGTGACATTGTTATTTGTAAAATTAAAACTGTAGGTTGAAACTTATTACTAAACGTAGTGACAATGTCGTAGTGCATATTTGATACATAAAGCTATTGTTATAAAATATTATTTGTGAAATATATGAACTATTGATATCTTATATAAAGCTATTATTATTATGAATCATCACTTGTTCGTTTTGGTAAACAAAAGAGAATGACACACCTAAACACCTAAGCTATTCATATAAGGCATTACAAATGATTTTGAATCTCTTGTTATTTGTTTAATACATCAAGGGAGTCTCGTACAAGGTTTCTTGCAAGGGTGAGGATCAGTTCGGTTGGTATGGATTGATTGTGACGGCTATGATGAAGATTGTGGAGAAGGTTATTGTTGTGGTTGGAGTGGTGGTAGTGATCAAACTTCATGAACCGAAGCAACACTAGTCTCGGTAACTTGGCTTGATGAAACTTGTTTTGGTTTTGATTGACATGAAATTTCCTACCATGTAATAGAAAACTATCTAACATCTTCATTTTTGCATATATAGACTAATAATTTCACTAATGTCCGAGGTCGAGCTACTCTTGTATTTAGTCCACATATTAGAATCACTTAATTATTGTAAATTTTTTAATTAGGTGCAATTTTTCGACATCGTTGACATGTCATTTGTATACCATCTCGAGCAAAATCAAGTCTTTTTTAGAGGACTTATGGGCATCCTTCCGTCGATAGTGTCTTTTTGATTGCCCAGACATAGTTCGCTTTCTAAAACACTAATCGGATTTCTCAATAACTATGTCCACAATGGTTTTCCATTTACATGAAATATGTTCTCTATATGTCACTTTCCATCTCGACAAAGAATAATATTTATATACATACCTAAAACATATAAACATGTTAATGGTTACTGATGCGTATCAAAGTTAAACAAATATTTAACCTAAACTATCCGCAAGTGGACAGCACGTGTGTAGTACTTTAGGTGTCGATCCCACAGGGACTACGCAACACAACCTAAACTCAAACTATGAATCAAACTTGCAACGAAAGCATATGAGATTAGAGAATGAAATACTAAAAGCAAATAAACAAACTAGTTCTTAACAATGAGACAAACGTTCTAGGAATCCGGTTTCACCACAAGACTACCAAAACCAACAATCAACCTATCCATCATACAATCCCGATCAAGTTATCTAAGAGAGACGATCCTAATATGATATCTACCCTCTCTCAAGGCATAGACACGTGATCTAGTAAATTTATCCCCTACTTTCGTGGCTGACACCTTGAACTAAACCCATAAGTTTTGTGATTCATTCGTTTCACCCTCAACCCCTGCTACCATACTTTCGTGGCCTAACCTCGGTTGTTCTAAACCTGATTATCAGGAATTAGAATTCTCCTTTCGGTCCTTCTCCTAAGTTCCTAAAACATGCATCTACGTGGCCATCGCAAACACAAGTCAATGAAGCACTCAGATAAAGAATAGACAAACGTAAACGAGAAGATGCATTCAAAGATAAATCAAAGTGGTTCTGGGATAGCCATGGGCTAATCCATTCTCCTAGAACAAAACAAACTACTCGCTCATGCGTTCAAAAGCAAACAACACAATTGAAATAGATATTCTAAGGAACATGAAAACCGAAAGAAACCGAAGTCTTGAATTGATCTCCAATGCTCCTTGTACGTCTCCTTCGCAAGAATCCCCTTCTTCGATCCTCTTTCTACTCTTTCTCTCTCTCCGATCCAAAACTGAAAACTAACTCTCTGCTCCAGCTCCCCTCCGACCACTAGCTCCTTTTCTTCCTTTTCCTTCTTCTTTTCTTTCCTTTTCTCCTCCTTTTTCCTTTTGGTCGTTCAGTTCTTTTCCTTTTGTTGCAGCAGCCACCGATTTTGCCTTTTCATGAGTTTTCCATTCTTGATTAAGTTGGGCAACGTTTCCATTACTTTCTCCAGCAAAATACCTCTTATTCCTCTTCTCTAAAGTCGTTTTCCTTTTTGTATAAGTCACCAACAAGTTCTTTTTCATTTTTAGACAAATTAACTTATCTAGTGTTGCAGGTGACGGACGCGACCCGCGCGGGCTGAGTGTGTGCCCCGTGCGGGCGCGAAGCGCGGTGTTCGTGCTGAAAATAGTGCCTCCTCGCATGGGCTAGGGAGTGCCCGAGCGGGCTGGGGTGTGCCCCGTGCGGGCAAGGGTGTAACCCGCGCGGGCTAAGGCCCCGATCGTGCTGATGGCTTGTGCGACCCATGCTCAAGTTGCTGGACCAATTGCCGAACTAAATGCCCCGCGCGGGCTAGGGAGTGCCCCACGCGGGCTGAGCTTGTTCCTTGCCGATTCTCGTCCCGTTTGTTTCGTGATGATCCTCGATATTGGTACTTTGTCTCGTGTACGTCCTTTAGCTCCAAAAATGAACCGAATACGCATTAAAACATGTAAGAACATGAAAACAAAAAAAACGAGTAAAACAGATACAAAATCATACGTAAACATCGCATCTATATCGTGCAAGAAATACGTATGAAAACGAGATGATCAGTTGCATATTGTAATGGTCACATATAAAAATATAAATGGTCACAAAATGTTAAATTTATTCGGAAATTTGATATTTATTCTCATTTATAACACTTAATGCATGACCACATATCAACCCTATTAGGTCTCATTTTCGACACACACAACTTCTAGCATTTAAGTCAACACCATAACTAATATCACAATTTAATACCAAACAAATCAAAACACAAATTGCTAACTTTCAAATTGAACACACATCTACTTGAACATACAAATTGAAATTTACCAATACCTCAAAACTTCCATAGCCACTTGATATCAAAGCACACTATCTAGCCCCTTCTGTTGAAACATCTAAATCCATCATCCTTTAGGATTATATTTGGTGATACACTTTGCATATTCATTCGCCCTTTTTACAATGCGTAGTATACATTATTGTTATTTTTCTTCTAGTTATATCAATAATTGGTCAAAGCTTGCCTCCTTGATTGTCTGATTAAAACACTCTGAAAAGTTATTGTGGACATCTTTGCACTGTAATTAGGCTTTAATAAATGCTCTATACCATGTTTTAGGATTGGTCAATAGAAGAGCTTCATATGAATCAAGGTTTCTTTGTTTGATTACTTCCTATGTTGTAAATAGTTGCCTTCATGGTAACTGCGAGCGACTCTCCACAACAAAAAGAAAAAACAAAACATATTTACCTTCATCTCCTTGAATATTTTCTTTCAATTAACATATATGATATTTCAAAAATGAAAATTCTTTTTGAATTGTGATTTATAAACTATAGCTTTAGTTTGTTGGAAAGTACAATTAAATTGTTAAATTGTATCCATGTGCAAGATTTTAATGCATCCATTAACTTTCGAACAAACTAATGAACCAAAGTGTAATTGTTTTTAATATGAACTATAGCTCAGGCGATAAGGTATATACAATTATTAGCATCCTTACCAGCAACGGCCAAATCCGTTGGAAATGAAAATTTCTTCGTTGAAATCGGTCATTTCTAATGGATTTCAATGGATTAATTACAGTTAGTAATTGACAGTTGAAAAACCGCATTCGTTACAATTTCCAACGGCGTTTCAGCAGCCAAACTCCGTTGAAAAATTATAAACGGATTATAATGAATAAGGCTGCTGAAATTTCCAACGGATGCTTCAATGGATGTCCGTTGGATCTGTCAATGGATGTCCGTTGGAATAATTATTAACGGATATCCATTTAAATACTTCGCGGGAAAATTGAAGATTTGCAACTCATGTTCGTTGGTACTTTTGAGCAGAAATTTTAAATATATAAACGGATGCTTGTTGATGTTATGATTGCATAATCAAAGGACATCCGATGATTTTATGGCAAATTTTAAAAATAAAAAATATTAAACTTAAGATATTAATTCAAATGTATCAAAATTTTAATTTAATATTTAAAACAAAAATACAAATAAAATAATATATCCTACAAATCATCTAAAAAATTATCACCATCTTCTTCTTATATTTCGACATCGTGAAAATGAGTGATGGCGAAGCTCCACCGAAACTCGCCAACTATCCTCTATTACTGGTGAATCGTTGAATCATCATAGTGAATGGTGTTTAATTGGTTTGGGAGAGGCTTTGTTAGGATTTTAGAGGTTTTGTTGAATATGTTGAAAATAAAGTATTCAACATCTTAAATATCTGGATTTTCATCCGTTGAAATCGATATCCAATCAAAGAATTTCTGATCGCAACCTTTCGTTTTCTTCAAAGGTCATCCGTTGAAAACGTGAAGACAATTGGGCGCAGAGTTTTTGTAATTATGACTTTTCCAAAGGACATCCGTGGGAATTTTTAACAGTCATCCATTGAAAATTTCAACAGATGTCCGTTGGAAATTTGGAAAATTTGCAACGGGCATCCGTTGATAAAGAATAAAGATTTTTGACGGTTTACCATGGAATCCGTTGGTAAATATTTTAATGGATGGATCCATTAAAATAGATTGGTAATTATTTCAACGAAATGGTTTGTGGGAATCCATTGGTAAAAAGTTCAACAGTCGAAACCGTTGGAATCCTTTGGAGATCTCACTTTTTGATTCACTCAACTTCTAGCATTTAAGTCAAAGCCATAACTAACACCACAATTTTCTACCTAACAAATCAAAACACAAAATCTTAACTTTGAAATTAAACACATAGTTACTTTTACATTCAAACTAACATTTACCAATACCTAAAAAATCCTAGGGCCACTTGGTATCAAAGCACATCGTTTAGCCCGTTCTCTTGAAATTTCTAAATCCATTATTCCTTTGTACTATATTCAGTGATACACTTTGCATATCCATTCGTCCTTTTTACCATGTGTAGTATACATTGTTGTCGTCTTTCTTCTAGTTATATCAATAATTGGTCAAAGCTTGCCTCCTTGATGATCTGATTAAAACACTCTGAAAAGTTGTTGTGGACATCTTTGCACTGTAATTAGGCTTTAATAAATGCTCTATACCATGTTTTAGGGTTGATCAATAGAAGAGCTTCATATGCATCAATATTTCTTTGTTTGATTGCTTCATATGTTGTAAATAGTCGCCTTCATGGTAACTGCAAGCGACTCTCCACACCAAAAAATAGAGAAAGAAAAAACAGATTGAGCTCCATAGCAATCCTATTAGATCTCATTTTCGACACAAACAACATCTAACTTTTAAGTCATCATAACTAATACCACAATTTTGTACCTAACAAATCAAATACAATTTGCTAATTTTGAAATTGAACACACAACTACTTAAACATACAAACTGACATTTACCAATACCTCAAAAATTCCATGGCTACTTGGTATCAAAGCACATCGTCTAGCCTGTTCTCTTGAAACATCTAACTCCATCATCTCTTTGGACTATATTTAGTGATACTTTTTCCATATTCATCCGCCTTTTTACGATGCGTAGTATACATTGTTTTCGTCTTTATTCTAGCATATCAATGATTGGTCAAATCATGCCTTCTTCATTTTCTAATTGAAATACTCTGAAAAGTAGTTGTAAACATCTCTATACTGCAATTAGGCTTTAATAAATGCTATATATCATGTTTTAGGGTTGGTCCATAGAAGAGCTTCATATGCATCAAGGTTTTTTTGTTTGACTACTTCCTATGTTGTAAATAGTTGCCTTCATTGTAACTGGAGGCGACTCTCCACCACAAAAAGAAAAAACGAAACAGTTTTACCTTCATCTCCTTCAACATTTTCTTTCAATTAACATATATGATATTTCACAAATGACAACTCATTTTTAGTTGTGTGTTATTAAATAAACTATAGCTTTAGTTTGTTGGAATGCACGATTAAATTGTTAAATTGTATCCATATGCAAGATTTCAATCCATCCATTAACTTTCAAACAAACTAATGAACCAAAGTGTAATTGTTTTCAATATGAACTATAGCTCAGGCGATAGGGTATATAAATTATTAGCATCCCTACTAGCAACCGCCAACAATTTACCTTTGAAATCTCATTTAAAATAAATCTCGTCCAATCAAATATTAAGATGACAATATTGCTTCCAACTTTGATGCAACACAGAAAAATATACGCAAAATATGCCAAACAAATCTTCCACATGACCGGGTACTGTTCCAATCTCTATTGAAACATTGGGATTAGATCTACGAAATTCACATTCATAATCGCAAAGTTTAACGAACTGCAACTTTTGAGCTTAGATTACCATATCCAATGCAATACGTCATACTTTAAAACATTTTGACAGCAAAATAGTAAAATACTATTGCGCATTGATTTCACACTTTATTTCAATTGTCACATAATTTGGTTGTGTTCTTATGATATTTGAAAACATCGTTGCAATGTGCCTTTGTGACAACATTTTTGCATGGCCATTGAGTACGTGATTATGCAATGTGCCTTTATTACATGTTGACCTTGATATTTTGACATCAAACTGAATTTCTATAACATAGAAGAATAATGCATCTTTAAACTCATACTTACCGGTGTCGTTGGATACACATAATCTATGTAATCATCTCTCGTTCCTCCAATTATTCAACCACATCTCCAAAGCCACATTCTTCCTCTTTTGAAGCCTCATCCACATTCTCATCTAAAATCTCTTTTACCGCATAACAATCATCATTTAAACTGTCATCCACGTTCTGATCATAATCTTCATCCTCTAATATTCGATCATCAACTTCTCCATTATCAACAACTTTTTCTTCACCAATTGGAGGTAGCAAATATCCTGATCCATCACTTTTCTCATGATTCGACAATAAAATTGGCGCTAAAAACTCGTGCTCGATATAGATATTTTATTCACCCCTTCTTTTGTAGTTGTACACATCTCATAAATATTCCGGTTCGGATCTTCTCGTACAAGAAACTTCCCTTCTAAAGACTAATGTGGTAATTTATACCACAATTTTTATTGGCGACATGATCTTTTGGGAATGTACACAATCTTCAAAGAGGAACCATGATAAGAAGTCTAGATCAAACTTTACCCCTCAGGAACCCACCTTTATATACAAAATGTCTATCTATCTATATGATGGTTCCACCTACGTGAAAGTTAATGCTGATTTTATCTAATTGACTTCATTGGAAAGACAAACATTAGTCAGTGAAACTCCAAAACAATTAAACTGAAAATCAAATAAGTGTTACAATATTCAATCAAATTATTCAAATAACCTCAACCCTATTGAAATATTTCATCCCTCACTAGAATCCCTAAAAAAACATTCTACCCTAAAACAACCACACTTAAAATTGAAACCCTAACTACAAATTAAACTCCAAAAATATGAAAAATGAAATCGTAACTGAAAAATCAAAACCGTAAATCACTAAAAAAACCAACATAAAACAAAAACCCTAAACCCAAACGAACAAAATCCAACTTCGAAATTAAACTTGTCTCATTTCGAACTGTAATCCACTACTCACAAAAAAGTTCTGAATGCACAATCAATCACGACACCAAATCTCATCTACTATCTATGTCGATGTTAACTATTTTCGTCGATGTTGATTGTTGTCGTTGATGTCGACTCTCTGTTTCTGGCGAAAAACAATTTAATTATGTTCGGATAGAGTCGCGATTATTCATGGTTTTGTTTAGAATAATTTTTTTAAAATCAGTTTTATGTATTAATAATTTATTTATTTTTTTGTTTTTAGTTTTGTTGGCAATTAATTATTTCGTTTTGTTTTGTTCAAAACAAATTTATTTTTCTCGGTGATGTGGTTAACGACATAATATCCATATCATCAGTTGTTAACAAAAAAATCTAATGAAGTTTATGGTGTCAACAATCAATTTGAATATCGACATATAAATTTTTCTATTGTTGTGTGATGTTTAACAAATTGAATATATATATATATAATTTATTTAAAAATTTAAGTGATTAAAATGATTATATATACATATATATGAGTTTCCTCCAAATTTTCCATCTATTTATATCTCGTTTCGATAGATTTTAATCAAATTTCCAAATTAGAATGAAATCGTGTATCGTATTATTAGGTCTAAGCTTGTTTAAATAGTAATTACAGAACATAACAAACCCTAGAAATTATAGGTCATAACATAATTACATAATCAACCTTAATACGCCCCCTCAAGTTGGAGCATGAAGATCTCGAATGCCTAACTTGGAACGCAAATAAAGAAAAGGATTCTGTCCCAACGCCTTGGTGAAGATATCGGCAACCTGTTCTGACGAACGAACATGAGATGTCTGAATGATGCCGTCCTGAACTGCGTCTCGAATGAAATGACAATCTATCTCAATGTGTTTCGTACGCTCATGAAACACAGAATTCGCAGCAATGTGCAGAGCAGCCTGATTGTCATAGAAAAGTCATGTAGGAGCCGAAGAAAGAATGCCAAAATCCCGAAGGAGAGCTCGCAACCAAATGAGCTCACTCGTAAGATGAGCCATAGAGCGATATTCCGCCTCAGCCGAAGAACATGAAACAGTAGCTTGTTTCTTGGTTTTCCACGCGATAGGTGAATGACCAAGAAACACAATATATCCTCCAACCGATCGTCGAGTAAGTCGCCAAGAGGCCCAATCAGAGTCACAAAAACCTGAAAGTAGAAGATCACAATCGGAGCATAACCAAATACCTTGCTCAAGAGAACCTTTCAAATAACGAACCACTCGCAATGCAGCAAGCCAATGCTCCTCACGTGGTTGTTGCATGAACTGAGAAAGAGTATGAACCACGAAACTGATATCTGGGCGTGTGGTAGTCAAATAGAGAAGACGCCCCACAAGACGACGATACTGCTCAGGATCCGAGTGAAATGCCCCAGAAGCATCAGATAAACGATGATTCTGCTCGAGAGGAAAAGTGACAGGGCGACATGCAAGAAAACCGCACTCGGAAACAATGTCAGTCGCATACTTACGCTACGACAAGTATATCCCATCAGAAGTCCTGGCAACCTCAATTCCCAAAAAATACTTGAGAACCCCAAGATCCTTCATACGAAAACAATGCCGAAGATATGTCTTGAAGACCTCCATCATGTCAACATCATTCCCACCAATCAAAAGATCATCAACATAAACGAGGACATGAAGATGTCGCGTACCTCGAACCAAAGTAAACAAGGAAGAGTCTGACCGTGATTGAAGGAAACCATATGCAAGAAGTACGGTAGCGAGCTTGTCAAACCAACAACGAGGAGCTTGTCGCAAACCATAGAGAGACTTCTTCAGTTTGCAAACAAGAGCCGGGTCGTCACATGATAAACCAGGAGGAACCTTCATATAGATATCTTCATGTAGATCACCATGTAAGAAAGCGTTGTGAACGTCCATCTGATGAACAACCCATTGTTTTGCGGAAGCAATGGCCAAGAATGTGCGAACGGTCGTCATCTTCACAACGGGAGCAAAAGTCTCCTCGAAATCAACGCCTTCAGTTTGCCGATTGCCAAGAACAACAAGTCGAGCTTTGTAGCGTTCAATACTCCCATCAGACTTGTACTTGATCTTGTAAACCCATCAGCATCCAATGGCCTTCTTCCCCGGTGGCAGAGTAGTCAAACTCCAAGTGTCATTGTCTGCCAAAGCACTAAGTTCCTGTTGCATAGCCTCATTCCAATGAGGAGTCACGGAAGCCTCGGAGTAAAACGAGGCTCGGTGCCAGTGTCAATAGCTGCAAGGAAAGCTCGATGTCTCGAAGTAAAGTTAGCATTAGTAACGTAATTCGCTATAGGATACGTGACAGTACCTGAGGACAATGAAGAGGGCGGAGAAGGAATGCGAATGGG
>CM071864.1:47279093-47303114 GCA_036759665.1 Gynandropsis gynandra | reverse complement strand
CCTTTAAGATAGATAATGGTACGAATAAGATTAGTAAATATGGTGGTATGATGGTGTTAGTACTTTGGCATCTGGTTCAGGATATTCATGTATGACTGTCATCATACTGAAATTCCATGACACAAGCTGTTCATATTGTGACTAATTTGTGGTTAGATGGTCGCAACATCATTAACATGGAATTTCTGCAGATTCTGTTAGAGCCATACCGGAGAGTGGTTGCACGGGACGAAAGCGAAGAGTGGAAGCCCAAAACCATACGGAAATAAGAGTTCTTAAAGCATTTTATCCTGGCGTATCTGCAATTTCTTCAGAGTCTAAATCTTGCCTTACATTTCCTGCTAATGCATATGTTTCCATGCTTCTTTTATTCACTCGATCTTTTTTACCAATTTCACCCTGCAGCCCCTCAATTTCAGCTGACATTGAGAACTCGCATTATGATGGCCGACTCACCACTATCGCACCCATCTTGCCCGTTGAAGAGACATCTTGCCCTTTCATCTGCAGGCTGCATCCATTTTTATAGACATTGATGGTCAATGGCTTGTAGTCTATATCTACGAGCTCATCGATGGAGAGGTCAAAGTTGAGGCGTGTAAATAACCATCTCAATTTCAAACCACCATTCAAGGGATTTTTGTGAGTCCTCGACATACAGTGTTCTGCCTGCCCATTTGCGGTAAAGTTAGGCTCATCGAATGTTGCTCATCGGATTCGAAAAATGATACTTTACAGATAAAATCTGCTAAGTTATTCGATGTGGATTTTGTTTAAGATAGGAAAAAATCAACTGTAATTTAATTTGGATTTTCACGTTTAGGTGTGTAATTTAATTGGATTTTCACGTTTAGTTGTTCGAATGTTTCTAATAGTTTGACTTGAGTTGTTCTAATGTTACTAATAGTTTTAATTTATTAGTTCTATTGTTTATAAACGATTGAAGCACATTCTAATAGTTTGACTTTAGTTGTTCTAATGTTACTAATAGTTTGAATTTATTAGTTCTATTGTTTATAAACGTTTGAAGCATATTTTACCTCTTAATGTACTTTAGTTGTTCTACAAAACACCTATAAAATAATTTGTCCCGGTTTGATAATTTTTATATCCTGAATTACATTATATAAGAATATATAAACAATTCAAATTACTCTAGAATGAATATAAATATTTGTATATAAAAAATGTATACATATATAAATTTGTTTGAATCTCTTAGTTCTACTAGATTTATATATAATAATTTTGGATTTATTTTTAATAACTATTTATTGTTATACGACTTTACGCAATATAATATTTATAACATGACATTCAAATTGATAAATATAATGAATATATTTTTGTAACAAATAATATAATTACCCGTGCATCGCGCATGTTCGATTCTAGTAATATTAAAAAATGAGAGATAATGAAATTTAGTGAACAAAATAAAATATAATCGATCTTAGAAAACAGATTTTCAATAGAAACGAAGAAAAAGAGCATGTTTCAAATATTTTTAGTTTCTTTGCCTCTATTCTGTGTTTTCAAAGGGAATTCGTTGATTTATTTTGTTTTTGTATTTTTGGCATTTATTTTTCGTTTTCAACGGCATTGCAATTGTCATCCTTTGATAATTTTGAACCGACATCCTTTGATAGTTTTCAACTGTAGTCCGATGATAATTCTCAACCGTCATCCGTTGATAATTTTCAACCATCATTCTGTTGATAATATTCAACTCATTTTTTAAAATTTTCATCCGTTGATATTTTCATGATTTTTAAGTGTGATCTGTTGATATTTACAACACATTTTTTCAACCGCCATCTATTGATATTTTCTATAATTTTCAACCATTGTTCGTTGATAATTTCTAATCGATTTTTCAATCATCATTCATTGATAACTTGCATGCAATCGTCATCCATTGAAATCTTTTGATATTCACTAAAAATAGTATATTTTTGTAATGTAGGTTCAATCTTACCGATTGTTCGTTGATAAATTCTAATCGATTTTTAAACTATCATTCATTGATAATTTGCATGCAATCGTCATCCGTTGAAATCTTTTGATATTCACTAAAAATAGTATATTTTTGTAATGTAGGTTCAATCTTACCGATTGATTCATAAGCAAAACTAAGCCCTAGAGAAGATCATAGAGACAAAGGACTCTCTCTGGAATTAAGAAAGGAGAGAAGTAGAAAGGTCATGTTCATGTTCATCATGTGTTTGTTAGATCAGATCCTAAGGAAAGCTTTTAAAAACATATCAATTTTGGGGTGTGGAAACTTCTTGAGAAGATGTATGTTGAATAATCTTTGCCTAACCAAATGTATCTTATGTAATGATTATAAGGACTGAAAATGGATGAATGTAAATCCGTCGAAGAAAACCTGAAAATTTTCCAAAAATTGCTATGAAACCTCCAGAATTTGCAAGGGAATGTTGATGAGAAATATCAAACTGTATAGGATTTTAAATACCAGAAGAAAAATGGTATAGAAAGAAACAAAGTTACGGATTTATGAGGAGATTTGATTATGTCTCATATGTGCATATAAATAAAGGAAAAACCATATTAAGAGCTTTAAAGGGTATTTTTTAAGACATCTCTAAGGCACAAAAGGATACATGGTTAGATTGTTAGATAAAAAGAAATGTGTGGGTAGCAAGAAGGTGGTTTTTAATGAAGACCTTGTATTCAAGGGGCTCACACAATGATGCAACCCTCGCTGAATCGACACTTTAGAACGAAGATAGTGACGGATAATCTTTGTTGCAGCCGAGCCGAATGACTCCTCTACACAAGGCGTGTGGAATGATAGGTCGCACGAGAGTTGCGAAAGGCTCTCGATTTACCGAAGATCCTCTTCGAGGATATGACGCACCAAGAAGAACGAACTCGTGTTGGATATTACACACCAACAATGGAGATTTCTCGAAGAGAAAATACAAAATTCAAATTGATGGAAGATGAGTTCTATAGGGTGGGTGGGGGGCATATGAAGAGAGAATTCATGCAAGACTTCAATGCCGCCATAAATGCATGCAATCTATGTAAGACTTGTAAATTAAATGATCAGAAATTTTTAATTCAAAATAAACGTAATAAAATACTTCGCTATGATTGACGTATGAAGTATCGAGTCAACAAATAAGGGGACGGAAATGAGTCTGGAAAACCACGTGGGACAAAACCAACGGTGAGAAAAGAGCACACACAACACACTTGCCCTAATTGTTGATCGTTGCAAGTTGAGCTTCAGCATGTAGTAGAACTCGGGTGTTGGAGCTTCATTGTGGACTCGAGTACTCATCTTGAATCCGTACGGCCGCGATTAATCCGACGATAGCTTCTGAACGTCTTAGCTTTAGCTCGGGTCACGTGACCTGCTGGCATGGTTAAGGCATCCTCTTCTCTAGCTTTAGGACGAGTCAGGGGACCGACGTCCTCCGTTCTCTCCTTAGGACGGGTCGCGTCCGCCTTTCTCTCCTTAGGACGGGTCGTGTCCTCTTCTCTCGTCTCAGCACGGATCACATCCTTTTCTCTCGCCTTAGCATGGGTCACGAGACCTTCTAGTAATGTTAAGACGTCCTCCTCACGTTCGAGATCCTCGACGCTGTCCATGATCAAATCACACAACAAGACAATGTTGCTAAAATTAAGAAGGTTATAGTTAGAGCATCTTTAGAAACATAAGACATCCGCAAAAGAATAAAAGGACACTAACTTAGAGTAAATCTCAAAACCAAAAGTTGGAGTCCATATGACAAAAGAAACTCACAAGCTTAGAGGGTAAGTAGTGGAAAGACATCTTTGTGTGCATATGAGTGTTATCTTGATAGTTATCATGTGGCCAAAAATAGAAAGAGATGTCAAGTGAAAGCTTCAGCAAGGTTCTTACCTGATAACATTGGTGCATTTGCCTTATGAGTATGAAATGAGATGGAGCTTGAAGAGCATCAATCTTATAAAGGAGCAAAAGAGAAAATCAAAGTGGAACAAATGAAAACCTGCAATGGTTAAGGAGATGGTGTCAGTGTAGAAGAAGAAAACCTAAATTCTGGTGGACAACCCATTAAAAAATAGACCAATAGGCTATAAATGAATATACAAGATAAAACAATGAATTCTAGGGGTTGAAAACAGTAGATACAAAGCGACATTGGTTGCAAAAGGCTACTTTCAGGTGGAAAGGGTTGATAATCAGAAGAATTTGTCTCTTGTAATCAAGCATGTCTCCATAAGGTTTTTTCTCTCAATAGTGACTACATTCAATCTTGAGTTGGATAGTTAGATGTAAAAACAAGTTTTTTACATGATATTATAGATGAATGATTCTAATGGAACAAGAGAGGTTTCCATTCAAAAAGGAAACGAGAGGAAGGTATGTTTTCTAAAGAGATCACTTAATGGATTGGAGTAAGAGTTTTGATGTATTCATGCATCACCAAGGTTTCAAAAAGAATTAACATGATGACATGGTGTATTTTCAGAAAACAAGAGGTGAAGCATTCATCTACCTATTGATGTATGTGGATGATATGATGTTGGCTTGTAAGGAAGAACATCAATAGCATCAAAGATATGTTAAGTTAAGAATTTGAAATTAACGTAAATGACATGGAGAAAGGTATTCTCAAGTTGTCTTAAAGAGACTATCTGATGAAGATTTTGAATGTCAATATGATTTATGAAAAACCAATCAAGATTCTAAATAGGTCTCCTTTTAAATTGAAAAAGGTTAAATATACCCAAAAAAAATAAAGGAGATGGATGTAGTTCCCTACCCTAGTTCAATGGGAGCATAATATATGTCATGATTGGATCTAGATGTGATTTATCATATAATGTGGGGCTGGTTTCAATATTCTTGAGTTGTCCAAGTCATGAGCATATTGGTTGACGGACAAGTGCATCATGATATACATGAAACAAATATTAGATTTAAAACTTACATATGTAGAAGAAGGGATTCCATAATAAGATGGTTATGTAATTCTGATTTTGCTTTTGCCCTTAACAAAAAAAAGTAAATCATTATGTATGTTTTTTTCCTTTAGAAGAAACACCATTAGTTAGAGTTCAACACTTCAACATGTAGTGGTTTCGTCTGCCATCAAATCTAAGTACATGACTCTCATATAAACAATAAATGAGGAAACATGACTCTCATATAAACAAAAAAAAGAGGAAACATGACTCAAATCTTTACTCAAGCCTATTTATGACATCCACGGTCTCCTATGCCTTCTTGACCACTCCAGCTCATGCATGTTACATCTAAACTTGTGCCTTGCATGTGTACTTGTATTTTCCTTGTGTTTCACCATTTCTACTTGTATAAATATGTATCTTTAATTCTAATGAAATACATAAGAGAATACTTATTCTTATTCTCTATAATTCTCTCGATCTTTCGCTCGCTCTTAATATTTCTATCTAGCTTTCGCTGATTCATCTTTTTTCTACAAATTCCACATGGTATCAGAGCAGTAATCGAATCTCTGAAAATGTTTTGATCGATTTTATTTCTTTTGAAATCTATTCTCTTTCAAAAGTTGTTTTCAGTCAATTTTTTTAAATCTCTCTTTGTTTTTGTTTCCCTTTATTTGCTCGGATCCCTTGCCATAGACTCGATCAAAAGCATCTCAATCTCGTTCAATGGAAACACTTATTCCATTTGGACGAAGATTGTTAAGGCCAATCTTGGCATGAGAGGTCTTTGGGGTTTTGTGACAGGATCGGATGTGAAACCGGTAGATTCAAATGCGAGATCAGAAAAATGAGAACAAAATAAACTCACTGCCTTGGTTGTTTTATAAAATTCCCTCGAAGCTCATATACTTCGTACATATGGGCACATAGAGGCTCCTAAGGAGCTTTGGGACGAGCTGAAACAAGTTTTTGGCATTGAATCTAATCTTAGTTGTGTGTATGAAGTAAAGAAAGACCTTAATAATATAAGGCAAAAGGGAAAGCCTTTTAGCCAGGCTTTTATAAGGAATTATGGTCTGAACTTGATTCTCTAAGACCTCATACTGTGGATCCTGTGGAAATTGCTTTAAGAGTGAACCGGGATTAGGTCTTTTATCTTTTATTCTCCCTCCACGACAAATACAACAACCTTATTCATCACATACTTCGCCAAAATGAGTTTCCCTCGTTTAACGAAGTTTGTATGATGATTAAAAGGGAGGAAGGGGAAAACCATCTCTTTAAAGAAACGATCGAGGATGCTAATGTCTCTAAAAGTACCTCTGGGCAAGCCACTTCTATCAAGCCTTTCAAAAAGCAGTTCTCTTGTGAGCATTGCAAAAAGAAAGGTCATACAAAGAATCCTTGTTGGATCCTTCACCCCCATTTGAAGAACAAAAGCCGTGATGGCCAAGGTAATGCTAATATGGCCTCTGAGTCCGAGTTTGTCACTAAGGCAGATCTCGAGGAGTTTTTCCAAATTATTAAGTCAGGAAATAAAAAAAACAAAGTAGATAAAGTGGGAGGTAATGTTACCTCTGCTCTCTCTGTTTTTCGAAACCATATTATAATAGATTCTGGAGCTACAAATCATATGATAAAAAATCATGACTTGCTTAAAGATATAAAACCCCATAGTGGCTCTGTTTCTATTGCGAATGGGGAGAGTGTTCCAATTAAAGGAACAGGGAAGCTTAAGCTTCTCGGTCATGATACAAGGGCTCTCTTTGTTCCAATGTTTTCTAATAATCTTATTTCTGTCCAAAAGCTTGCAAAAGACCTTAATTGCTATGTTTGTTTCGATTCTAACTCATTCTGGATGCAGGATATTAAAAGCAAACAAGTAATCGGTAAAGGAAAGATCCTCAATGGTCTTTATGTTCTTGAGTCTATGTATTGTGATCCTGAGTCCGTGTTTCTATCGAATTCCAATATTGATAAAGTTTCTATATGGCATGCGAGACTTGGACACCATTATAGCAAAGTTCTAAGTATCATTTTTCCTGATCTTAAAGATAAGCATGAAGCATATGAAGCTTGCATCTTAGGAAAACACGTAAAACAAGTTTTTCCAAACTCTGTTTTCGGTTTATAAAAACTGTTTTGAACTAATCCATTCTTATGTTTGGACAACTCCATGTGTTTCTTGTGATCAAAAGAAATATTTTGTAACCTTCATCGATGAAAAATCAAAGTTTACGTGGCTTTATGCTCTCTCGCCTAAGAGTTGTGTTTATGATGTGTTTGTAAAGTTTCACAAGTATGTTTTAACTCAATATGATGCTAAAATAAAATGTCTAAGGACTGAAAATGGTTGAGAATATACTAGTCTTCAATTTCGCAGGTACCTTGAAGAAGAAAGCATTACACACCAAACCTCGTGTCCCTATACTCCGCTACAGAATGGAGTGGCCGAGTGGAAAAACTGGCACCTAATGGAAGTCTCGAGAACTATCATGTTCAATCGAGATGTTCCTAAAAGGTTTGGGTCCGATGCAGTGATAACCGCATGTCACATCATTAATAGAATTCCTACAAAGGTTCTAAAGGACAAATCACCTTATGAGGTATTAAACTCTACAAAACCTAATATTGAGTATTTTAGAACTTTTGGTTGTGTGTGTTTCGTTCTTGAACCTGACTCACAGTGAAACAATTTGGAACCAAGGAGTACTAAAGCCATGTTCATCGGATACTCAGTAAATCAAAAAGGCTACAAGTGTTTCGATCCAAAATCTCAACATGTATTAATGTCTCGAGATGTTATGTTTCTCGAAGAAAAGAGCTTTCATGATAAAATCAGCTGGGAAGAGATTAAAGGAATCTCAGAACCAAATGATATAGGTTTATCCCTTTAGAAACTTAGTAAATTCAATTTTGAAAACTAACAATGAAACATGTCCTCTGCCAAGTGTACCTGAACGTAATGAAGACCAAAATGATCAAGAAATATCAGAAAATAAAGAACAAGAAAGCCATGATGTATCTTCTGAGCAAAATCATGAGGAGGAAACTCGAGCATCAAATCATGGGAATGAAGATCAAAGCCGTGATCATAAGCAAAATGAGGATCAGGACGTCGATGAAGTTGAAGGAAGGATTCTAAATGAGATTATGCCTCGGAGAAGCACCAGAATAAGGCGACTAATCTCGGAATGGATTCACAATTCTATTCAATTGTGTGGTAACCAAACACCCTATTTCAATGGCGTGACAACCGAACATCTTATTCAAAATTTTGTCTATTTGGAATTTATCTCTACTGATCATAAACCTTTTCTTAGTAAAATTGATTGGAATATCGAACCACAAACCTATAGAGAAGCCAAAGGGAAGCCAGAATGGGAGGAATCCATGGTTGAGGAGCTAGCAGCCTTAGAAAAGAATAAAACATGGGACGTTGTCCCCTTTCCTAAAGAAAAGAAGCCCATTGGAAGCAAATGGATATACAAAATCAAATATAAAAGTAATGTTGAGGTAGAACGTTACAAGGCTCGCCTTGTAGCGCAACAGTATAATCAGAAGTATGGGGAAGATTATACTGAGACTTTTTCTTCTATTGCTAAACTTCATTCTGTTTGCATTATCTTTTCTATTGCTATTAACCTTAATTGGATTTTGCGGAATATGGATGTTAAAAACGCTTTCCTTCAGGGGGAAATAAAGGAAGAGATCTATATGAAACCTCTCCTGGGCCTCTAAATCAAAAAGGAATTGTATGCAAACTGAATGGAGCTCTCTATGAACTCAAACAGTTCCCACGAGCTTGGTACACTAGGCTCTATGATGCTGTTCAAAATATGGTTTTAAGAGAAGTGAGACTGATCATTCCATGTTCATCATTCGAAAAAATTCTGGTATCATCGTTCTCTTAGTTTATGTTGATGATATCATCATAACAAGTGATGATAATAAAGGAATAGAAAGTGTTAAACGTTTTCTAAAAGACACATTTGATATAAAGGATCTAGGTGAACTTAAGTACTTTCTTGGAATTGAAGTAACTAGATCTAATGATACTTTATTTCTTTCTCAACGAAAAATATGCTTTACACCTTTTGAATGAAATAGGTAAACTCGGATCTAAGCCGGCCAAGACCCCATCGAAGAAAAATACAAAGACCTACGTGAGGGGAACCATTTCATTATATAGAACAATACAGATGTCTTGTCGGTTAGCTAATATATCTCACGATAACAAGACCTGACTTGTGTTATGCTGTAAATCAAGTCAGCCAGCATATGCATGCTCCAAAGGAATAACATTGAAAAATGGTGGACCAAATCCTCCGATACATCAAGAACGCTCCAGGAAAAGGTATACTAACACTACAAAAAAACATGCCATTTCCAACGGACATTTCCGTTGGAAACGGGCAAATATCCGTTGGGAATGGCCCTTTGCAACGGACACCAACGGATTTCCATCCGTTGCGAAAAGTTCGTTGCAAACGAGGATCCGTTACAATTCGTGACGGAATTCCAACGGGCAGTATCCGTCACAAAATTGTAACGGACGTCAACGGAAAAATCCGTTACAAATGTTGTAACGGATAACCGTTGCAAACGTCTTCCGTTAACCATTTCAACGGATGCCCGTTGGAACGCTTTTCCTCGGTTTTTTTCGATCTATAACGATCAATATCCTTTCGTTATTCGTTATAATGCGTTATTTTTTTACGATCTATAATTCGTTATATTTGTAAATGCTTACAAATTCGTTATAATTCGTTATTTTTTGGATATTAAAATAGTTTACGTTTTGATAATTATGATATTAATGATATAAGTGGAACTTATTTCATATCGGACTCAATCAATACGCAAAAAACCGAAATATAGAGTCTAAAATTTCATTTATATCTCTTTTTACATGATTAACATAAGATAACAATAATAATTAAATAAAAAATAACTTTAACATAGAATTCTATCGATCCGACAGCTACCTCCGTCACCAAAACCAATCATAATCCAATCCAAAACCACCTTAATAAAGTTCCTCACCATCCGGTGAGAAAGTTTATAAAAGTCGTTTTAGATTCCACCATGAATACAATACTTGATATCGGTGGTTTGTTTGATTCATATTCGACAGCTATCCGTCACCAAAACCAGTCATAATTGAATCCAAAACTACCTTAATAAACTTCCTCACCACCAGGTGAGAAAGTTTATAAAAGTAGTTTTAGATTCAACCATGAATACAACAGATACTTCATATCCGTCATCAAAACTAGTACCTTATCTCAATGATCGAATGCAAAACAACCTTTAATAAACTTACTCGGTAAGAAAATTTATCAAAGCTGTTTTGGATTCAACCATTGAGAAGGAAGATACTTGATTTTGGTGGTGAATATATCATATTGGTTGATATTGATATTGTTTTAGATTCAACCATATATATAGTGAAATTTTCAACAGACATCCGTTGGCATATGTAACGGATGCCCGTTGCAAGGCCTCCCGAATTTATTTCGACGGTTGAACCTCGAAATTAACTATATCAACGGCGATCCGTTACAAATGGTAACGGATGCCCGTTACATGGTCTCACGAATTCATTTCGACGGTTGGACCTCGAAATTAACAATATCAACGGTCCTCCGTTGCAATTTGTAACGGATGTCCGTTACAATGGGTAACGGATGACCGTCAGAATATTTTTCTCCGGTTTCTAACGGCCTGGTAACGGATATGTCCAACGGATATTATCCGTTACAATCCGTCGCAAATTGTTAACGGATTTTTAACGGACTGTGTAACGGAAACGTTCCGTTAAACTCCGTTAAAAATTCCAACGGATTTGCAACGGATTCTCTCCCGTTGAAAGCATTAACATATCCGTTGCTATCCGTTAGAATTTGTTTCCAACGGACGGATCCGTTGCCCCGTCCGTTGGAATTACCGTGTTTTTTTGTAGTGTAATGAGTAAAAACAACGACACTATTCTAACTGGCTATTGTGATGCTGATTGGGCCGGTGACCGCAAAGACCAGAAATCAACGACGAGGTTCTTTACCTTTTTCAAGGGAGGGGGGGAACCTTGTCACTTGGAGAAGCAAAAAGCAATCGATGGTCGCTCATTCCAACGCTGAGGCCGAGTACTGAGCTATGGCAAATAGAACATGTGAGCTCATTTGGATCTGAGCTCTCCTCAAAGATCTTGGCCTCGAACCTTCGTAGGCCATGGTGCTTCATTACGACAATCAGGCGGCAATTCATATTGCATCCAACTTGGTGTTCCACGGATGAACAAAACATATTAAACTTGACTGTCATTTTGTTCGAAAGAAACTCGAAGATGGCTGATCATCTCGTTTTCATACGTATTTCTTGCACGATTTTAGATATGTTTACGATATAGATGCGATGTTTACGTATGATTTTGTATCCTTTTTACTTGTTTTCGTGTTTTCATGTTCATAGAGGTTTTAATGTGTATTCGGTTCATTTTGTAGCTAAATGACGTACACGAGAGAAAGTACCAACATCGAGGATTATCACGGAACAAACGGGACGAGAATCGGCGAGGAAAAAGCTTAGCCCGCGTGGGGTACACCCTTGCCCGCGCGGGGCAATTAGTTAGGCAATTGGTCTAGAAAATTGAGCACGAGTCGGGCAAGCTATCAGCACGTCGGGGCAACAGCCCGAGTGGGGTACACCCCAACCCGACCGGAGTACGCATCAGCCCGAGCGGGCACTCCCTAGCCCACACGGGTCGCCTTGTTTTCCATCGCGATCATACGCGACGCGCCCACGCAGGTCATACACTCAGCCCGCGCGGGTCGCGACCGTCGCCTGCAACTAACAGATAAGTTAATTTGTCTTAAAACGAAAAGGAGTTTGTTGGGAACTTATAAAAAAATGAAACGACTTTAGAGAAGATGAATAAGTGATATTTTGCTGGAGAAAGTAATGGAAACGTTGCCCAACTTAATCAAGAATGGAAAACTCATGAAAAGGAAAAATCGGTGGTTGCTGCAACAAAAAGAAAGGAACGAACGGCCAGAAGGAAAAAGGAGGAGAAAAGGAAAGAAAAGAAGAAGGAAAAGGAAGAACATGAGCTAGGGGTCGGAGAGCTTTAGTTAGAGAGGGAGTTTGGAGTTTTTCACACGAGGAGGGAGAGTAGAGAGAAGAAGGAGATTCTTGCGAAGGAGACGTACAAGGAGCATTAGAGATCAACTCAAGACTTCGGTTTCGTTTGGTTTTCATGTTCCTTAGACTTTCTACTTCAATTATGTTTGTTTACGGACGCATGAGCGAGTAGTTTGTTTTGTTCTAGGAGAAGTGATTAGCCCATGGCTATCCGGAACCACTTTGATTATCTTTGAATGCATCTTCCCGTTTTTGTTTATCTATTCTTTATCTGAGTGCTTCATTGACTTGTGTTTGCAATAGCCACGTAGATGCATGTTTTAGGAACTTAGGAGAAGGACCGAAATGAGAACTCTAATTCCAGATAATCAGGTTTAGAACAATCAAGGTTAGGCCACGAAAGTAGGGTAGCAACGGTTGAGGGTAAAACGGATGAATCACAGATCTTATGGGTTTAATTCAAGGTGTCAGCCACGAAACTAGGAGATAACTTGACTAGATCACGTGTCTATGCCTTGAGAGAGGTTAGATATCATATTAGGATCGTCTGTCTTAGATAACTTGACTGGGATTGCATGATAGATAGGTTGATTGTTGGTTTCGATAGTTTTTGGTGAAACCAGATTCCTGGAACGTTTGTCTCATTGTTAGGGACTCGTTTGTTTACTTATTTTTAGTATTTCATTCTCAAATCCCATATTTCGTTCGTTTGCAAGTTTGATTCGTAGTTTGAGTTGAGGTTGTGTTGCGTAGTCCCTGTGGGATCGACACTAGAAGTACTACACACGTGCCGTGCACTTGCGGGTAGTTTAGGTTATTTGTTTAACTTTGATATGCATCAATGGCGTCATTGAATTCATATACACAAGAAGCGTAGATCAGTTGGCTGATGTCTTCACCAAAACCACAAGTGGAAAAGTCTACAAAGATCTCCATTATTGGATCGGCCTCATAGATATCTTTAGCCCCAAGGCATCACATTCAAGCTTAGTCGATCATCCCTCGAGCTCATAAGCTGTTGTACTCTTTTTCCTTTATCGGGTTTTTTTGTCCCAATTGGGTTTTTCTCGAAAAGGTTTTAATGAGGCTTCACTTATATTGCTTTTGAAAGCCTAAACTTGAGGGGGAATGTTAAGAAGAAAGGTTGCATCCCGCTCCCTTCTCCGCGTCTCGAGCTGCATCCCGCTCTTCTCCGCATCTCGAGCTGCGTCCCGCTCCTCTCTGCGTCCCGAGCCGCATCCCACTCCTCCCACTCCGTGTCCCGAGCCGCATCCCGCTCTTCTCCGCGTCCCGAGCCGCATCCCGCTCCCTTCTCTACGTCCCGAGCCGCGTTCCGTATCCCGCATCCTGGTCAAGCCTATTAATGACCTCCGTGGTCTCCTATACCTTGTTGACTGCCCCAGCTCATGCATGTTACATCTAAACTTGTGCCTTGCATTTGTACTTTTATTTTCCTTGTTTTTCACCCTTTCTACGTGTATAAATAGGTACCTTTAGTTCTAATGAAATACATAAGAGAATACTATTCGTATTCTCTCTAATTTTCTCGATCTTTCGCTCGCTCTTAGTTTTTCTATCTTGCTTCCGCTGATTCATCTTTCTTCTACAAATTCTACATTTCTCGCATGATTTTAGAGATGTTTATGATATAGATGTGATGTTTACATATGATTTTGTATCTGTTTTACTCGTTTTCGTGTTTTTGTGTTCTTAAGATTTAAATGTGAATTTGGTTCATTTCAAAGCTAAAGAACATACACTGACAAAGTACTAGCATAGAGGATCGTAACGGAGCAAACAGAACGAGAAACGGAGAATAACGGGCAAGATGTGAACATGCCCGACTGACCATTGCGCTTTGCACGGTCGGTCACTTCATTAGCCATCAAGCACGGTCGGGCTAGAGATCAAGCACGGTCGGGCATGCATGGCACAAATTATCCCCGAGAGCATCGCACGAACCGGGCTCCTACGTGTGGCAACCAATATATTTTAGTAGGTGTAGATTATGTGTCTAAGTGGGTTGAAGCCATAGCAACGCCGACTAATGACTCTAGGGTAGTGATGAAATTCTTTAAGAAGATCATATTTCCATGTTTTGGTATTCCTAGAGTAGTCATTAGTGTTGGAGGCTCACACTTTATTGCTAGACAATGCGAGTCCCTCCTTAAGCAGTATGGCGTGAAACATAGGGTAGCTACACCGTACCACCCGCAAACTAGCGGACAAGTAGAGGTTTCTTATAGGGAGATTAAGAGTATACTAGAGAAAACCGTGTCTAGGTATCGTAGAGATTGATCGATGAAATTAGATGATGCGTTATGGGGCTATGGGCCTATACTAGAGAAAACCGTGCCTAGAATACTTAAGAAGCTGGCCTTTTCCATGAAATTTTGCATGTTTGAGCTAGGTTTTTCCTAAGCGTTAGAGCTTATTAGTCAGTTGAAAAACAATGGGTCGTAATTCTTTAGGAATCCTAGTGTTGCTTGTGGGAGGTTTAGACGAGGTTGCTAGGCTAGTTTATCATTTATTCTCTCCATCCAGATGGTCATACTTCGTATAAACGATGGTCATACTTCTTTTGATGAGGATTATTAGATCGTATGAAAACGAGCTTGTTTACAGAATAAGAGTGCACACTAACACTCCGCTGTCGATAGAAATAATACCTAAAAACATGATCTAAAATCGATATGAGTGCATCGACACTTTTTCGATGGTTCGGGTCTAAGTGGTGATTTGCTGATCATCTTTCTCCGTCCTAAGGGCATGACACAATAAAAACACCACCTACTCTGCTGCACTCTTTAACAAGATGCATGGGTATATTGTCATTGTTAGTCTAGGTCTAAGTAGAGGCTGGATCCGTTCAATTCCGATGTCCTAGGAGCCTAGTGTGTCTACACAACATAAAAAGAAGAAGAAGAGAAAAAGAAAGAAAAAAATAAAATAAAGAAATAAAAAAGCTCGTAAATAAAACAAGTATCCTCGTTTGTTCTACGTTTAGCATTTATCTGAAGTCTTGTTTCGTGGAGAGAGTTACGGTTACTTGTATATTTTGCCTTCGATTTTTTTTCTCGTAGGTAGCCTTGGTGAACCAAGAATGAAGACTGAAAATTTAATTAGGCCGAATTTGCTCTCGACTTGCTAGTTGATCGGTTAGGTTCGCTTTAGTGGTATTTCTAGGAGAAAGGGAAATTCTCTGTTTTTATATACCCATGTGTTCCACGTTTTCGTTTGCTTAGGGACAAGGAAACATTCAAGTCTGGGGGATTTTAATTGTTTCGTTTTCATACGTATTTCTAGCATGATTTTAGAGATGTTTACGATATAGATGAGATGTGTATGTGTGATTGTATCTGTTTTACTCGTTTTCATGTCCTTACAGATTTTAATGAAAATTCGATTCATTTCGAAGCTAAAGAACATATACGGGACGAAGTACTCGTATCGAGGATGGTAATAGAGCAAACGGGACGAGAAACGACAAGACAACAACCATAACGACCAAGCACAATGCATTACACGAATGACATGGAATGCAACCACATGCACGACCGTGCAGTAATAGCAGCCTGACCATGCTCAATAGAAGACAAATTGATTGGGAATGAAAGATTAGATAGGTTGATTGTTGGTTTCGGTAGTCTTGTGGTGAAACTGTAATCCTAGCACGTTTGTCTCACTGTTAAGAACTCGTAGTTTATTTTCTTTTAGTTATTTTATTCCTAAAGTCAATATTTCGTTCGTTTGCAAGTTTGGTTCATAGTTTGAGTTTAGGTTGTGTTGCGTAGTCCATCTAGGATCGACAACTAGTGTACTACACACGTGTCGTGCACTTGCGGGTGGTTTAGGTTAATTTAGTTTAACATGGATCGCATCAACGATGTTGCAGATGACCTCTCTCGCATCATTGTGGAGGACGAGAGACCTATTGACGATTCATTGAGAGAGTTATGGTTGCTTGTTTAGTTTGCCTTCGATTTGCTTTCTCGTAGGTAACGTTGGTGAACCTAGGATGAAGACTGAAAATTTAATTAGGCCGAATTTGCCCTCGACTTGCTAGTTGATCGATTATGTTCACTTTAGCGGTATTTCTAGGAGAAAGGGGACTTCTTGGTTTTTGTATACCCCATGTGTTCCACTTTTACGTTTGCTTAGGGACAAGAAAACATTCAAGTCTAGAGGATTTTGATCATTTCGTTTTCATACGTATTTCTCGCATGATTTTAGAGATGTTTACAATATAGATGAGATGTTTACATGTGATTTTGTATCCATTTTACTCGTTTTCGTGTCCTTATAGATTTTAATGCAAATTCGGTTCATTTCGAAGCTAAAGAACGTACACGAGACAAAGTACTAGCATCGAGGATCGTAATAGAGCAAACAGGACAAGAAATGGCAAGACAACAACCTGCACGACCAAGCACAATGCATTACACGAACAGGAATGGAATGCAACCACCTGCACGATTGTGCAGTAATAGCAGCCCGACCGTGCTCAATAAAAGACAACACTACTGCGGAATTTGCAAGCATTTGCTACTTGTGGATTCTAACGCACTCATTCTCTATCATTTACAGAGCCAGTGAGATTGGATGTTGAATTTAGGAATCCTCTACTAATATCCATTTCCATATCGAGTGTTTCCCTCATCTGTGCGGGCTTTGATTTGAGGATATGCCCTACCGAGTTCACTCTTGTGCCCAGTCGGGCATGAAAAAATGCGGACCTGCAGCTTAGAAAAGGAAAGATTTCGGCCATGGAGAAGAAAAGGAAGATCAAGGGAAAGAATGGAAAAGCACGATCAAAAGGTAAAGAAGAAGAAAATGAGAGAGAAGAGAAGAGGAAAGAAGAAGAAATGGGTCAAAAGAAGAAGAATTCATTCGGTTACAGAACACACACGTTACATAGGAGTTGCAGAGATGGAGTAGAGAGAAGAGCTGTTTGTGAGTTCTTGCGGAGGAGACATTCAAAGAGCAATGAAGATCAAATAAGAACTTCGGTTTCGTTTGGTTTTTATGTTCTTTAAACTACTACTTCGGTTATGTTGTTTGTTTTCGAACTCATGAGCGGGTAGTCGTTTTGTTCTAGGTGAAGGGGTTAGCCCATGGCTAACCCGGAACCACTTTTGATTTATCTTTGAATGCAATTTCCCATTTTCGTTTATCTATTCTTTGTCTGAGTACTTGATTGACTTGTGTTTACAAAGGCCAAGTAGATGCATGTTTTAGGAACTTAGGAGAATAACCGAAAGGGAGAATTCTAATTCCGGATCATCAGGCTTAGAACAACCGAGGCTAGGCCACGAAAGTAGGGTAGTAGCGGTTGAGAGTAAAACGCATGAATCATAGAACTTATGGGTTTAGTTCAAGGTGTCAACAACAGAAGTAAGGGATAACTTGACTAGATCGCGTGTCTATGCCTTGAGAAAGGGTAGATATCATATTAGGATCGTCCGTCTTAGATAACTTGATTGGGAATGCATGATTAGATAGGTTGATTGTTGGTTTCGGTAGTCTTGTGGTGAAACCTATTCCTAAAAAGTTTGTAACTTTGTTAAGAACTCGTAGTTTATTTGCTTTTAGTTATTTTATTCCTAAAGTCAATATTTCATTTGTTTGCAAGTTTGATTCGTAGGTTGAGTTTAGGTTGTGTTGCGTAGTCCCTGTGGGATCGACACCTAGAGTACTACGCACGTGCCGTACACTTGCGGGTAGTTTAGGTTAGTTTAGTTTAACTTGGATCGCATCAACGTCGTTGCAGATCACTTTTCTCGCATCATTGTGGCAGACGAGTTACCTATTGATGATTCATTGAGAGAGTTATGGTTGCTTGTTTAGTTTGTCTTCGATTTGCTTTCTCGTAGGTAGCCTTGGTGAACTTAGGATGAAGACAGAAAATTTAATTAGGCTGAATTTTCTCTCGACTTGATAGTTGATCGATTAGGTTCGCTTTAGCGGTATTTCTAGGAGAAAGGGGAATTCTAGGTTTTGTATACCCCATGTGTTCCACTTTTACGTTTGCTTAGGGACAAGCAAACATTCAAGTCTGGGGGATTTTGATCGTTTCGTTTTCATACGTATTTCTCGCATGATTTTAGAGATGTTTACGATATAGATGAAATGTTTACGTGTGATTTTGTATCTGTTTTACTCATTTTCGTGTCCTTACAGATTTTAATGCAAATTCGGTTCATTTCGAAGCTAAAGAACCTACACGGGACGAAGTACTAGCATTGAGGATCGTAACAGAGCAAACGAGATGAAAAACGGAGAGTAACGGGCAAGATGTAAACAAGCCCGACCGACCAACCGGGCTCTTGAAACAAAAACTAACCCCGAACATGCAGCACGACCCCGAGCAGAGGTGAAGCCCGATCGGGCTTTGATTTGAGGATGTGCCTGACCGAGCTGACTCTTGTGCCCGGTCTGGCATGAAAAAACGCGGACCTGTAGCACAGAAAAGGAAAGATTCCAGCCATAGAGAAGAAAAGGAAGATCACGGGAAAGAATGGAAAAGCATGGCCAAAGGTAAAGAAGAAGAAAAGGAAAGAGAAGAGAAGAGGAAAGAAGAAGAAATGGGTCAAAAGATGAAGAATTCATTCGGTTACAGAACACACACATTACACAGAGAGTTGCAGAGAGGGAGTAGAGAGAAGAGCTGTTTGTGAGTTCTTGCGGAGGAGACATTCAAGGAGCATTGAAGATCAAATAAGGAATTCGGTTTCATTTGGTTTTTATGTTCTTTAAACTACTACTTCAATTATGTTGTTTGTTTTCGAACTCATGAGCGAGTTGGTGTTTGTTCTAAGAAAAGGGATTAGCCCATGGCTATCCTAGAACCACTTTTGATTTATCTTTGAATGTAATTTCCCATTTTCGTTTATCTATTCTTTAACATAGCAAAAAAATAAAATCTCTCAACACTTCATTAACTCAATACTCCAAAAATGTTATAAGCTCAAAAAGTTTTGAATACTGAGCACAAGGGAAAGTGACGAGTTTCTATCTTGGAGCCGCATGTAAGGTGATAGATGGTGACACCGTCGAGGATTGGAGCGACGGAAATCCTCCTTTCTCTATATCGCAATCTTCGGTGCTTCTACAGTTACCAACGTCCTCCTCCAAGAATTGGGTCGCCACCCCAAGAGATGAAATAATAATCTATGTGGGAGCATCCATGTGTGGATTGATTTGAGGAGTAAATAGGAGAGAAAATAAATGCTAAGTGCACAAAAAAAATTTTCAATGTAATGATCAAATAGCGAATGAATCCCTATTACTTTTGTACCTTTTGTTATAATTGAGTTTTTAGTATTATAGATATTTTTAAAATTCATGTGTTTTCAATTAAATGGATATAAATTATTTGACTATAACTAATATGTAATAAAAAACGTTTAGCCGAAAGTTTTATTCTAATTTATAATAAAATCTAATGTTGTACCACTATTTTAATATAAATATATATATAATAACATTTGCTTAGTACATACATATACATATTAATATAGGCATGCATGTCAACACCTAAATATTTACCAACATATATATTTACATAAATATTTATATGCAATTACACAAATATGCACACACATATATCATCACCTTATTAAAGAGATAAAAAACTAAATTAAATTTATATTAATCTTATTTTTATATAACTATCATAATAAATCATAACAATAAACTAATTGTACTAAATATAGGGAAATGTTAAATAGTGGATTAGTTAGTTTTTTTAAATTATAAAATAAAACTTTTACTACTTGTTCTTGGAAACCGCACATTAAATAGAAAGGTATTATTAGGGTTTCTATACAATTTTCCAACAATTCAAATAAAGACACGATGGATGATAAGGTTCTTTTAATCCTTTAGAAAACACATGACAGAAATCCGACGGTTTAGGGTTTCTTTTCTCATCAAAAATAGAAATATGTCTTATTGCATATCGATATATACAGATTGTAGAAATAAATATTCATTCATAGCCGCAAAATATTAATTATTATAGTCGTAGCATATCCATACATAGCCGTTATAATAAATATTAATTATTACGGTAAAACAATACTTTCAGATTCAATAAAACATATATAAACAATATATACAATATTATTTGGTATATTCACAAGATATCTATATATATATGATTAATTACATATACATGTGAATATATATATATATATATGCAATTAATCAATTCATAATCATTTTATTTATAAATAATTGACATAAAATAAAATACAATGACATAGCATAAAGCTAATTCATTTTGTTTATCGTAAGTATTCTAAATCATATTACTGTATTATTATATGTTTAATTTTAAACTATCACTACACATGTTAATAATAAAGATTAAAAATCTGAAACATTCCTTAAATCAAAATAAAAATAATAATTTAGTAAAAATATAGTTATAAGATCGGCTTACAAAAATTCAGAATACAAATATTATGATATTCATACAGAATATATATATACACATCTTAATGTATAAAAGAATTGTAAGAATGAATGGTAAACTAGTAAATAAAACATGTACAAAACATTAAAAGAATTCAATAGTAAATTACAGCAGAATAAATCTGTCTTAAGATGATTGTAGTTGATATTTTTGAAGCACTACAAAGAAGAATGAAAAAATAGAGAGATTTCAATTAAATCTTTTTGTATTTTTTTAATCAAAGATGAGGAATTCTCTTCTCCTTTATAGGAAGGATGATAGGCAAAAAAATATCGTTGAAAATTTTTTAAACCAGACAAAGTGTAAAATGTACTTTTTTCTTTCCACTATCATTTTCCTTACTCTTGATAAATTGACCAAATATTTATGATTCTCTTTTTAGTAGAATATGACTGTTTTGGTTGTATCTTCTTAAAATGAATAAAATTAATAAATAAATGCAATTTAAGCCAAGAGAAAGAAAAAAAGTGAAGCAAACAAGACTACGACCTACGACTAGTTTTAAGAGTTTTTTCAACCCAATATTTTCTGAAATCTAAAAAGATTAATTAAAATAACAAAAAAAAATCTCTCAACACTTCATTAACTCGAGACTAACTCAAAAACAAATGCATTATAAGCTCAAGACGTTTTTATTACTGAGCATAAGGAAAAGTGACAAGTCTCTATCTCGGAGCCGCAGATAAGGTGACGGACGATGACACTGTCGAGGATTACAGCGACGAAAATCCTCCTTTCTCTATATCGCAATCTCCGATGCTTCCGCAGTTACCAACGTCCTCCTCCAAGAATTGGGTCTCCATCCCAAGACAAGAATTGGGTCTCCATCCCAAGAGATGAAATCATAATCTATGTGGGAGCATCCATGTGTGGATTGATTTGAGGAGCAAATAGGAGAGAAAATGACTGCTAAACACACCAAAAATTTTTTTGCAATGTAATGGTCAAATAGGGATGAATTCCTATTACTTTTGTACCTTTTGTTATAATTGAGTTTTTAATATTATAAATTTTTCTAAAATTCATGTGTTTTCAGTTAAATGGATATAAATTATTTGACCAGAACTAATCTCTAATCACAAAAATTTTGCCGAAATTTTTATCCTAGTTTATAAACTTATATATAAATATAAGTTTTAATATATAAACTTATATATAAATATATACATATATAATAACATATGCTTAGTACATACATATACATATTAATATACGCATGCATTCAATACCTAAATATATACCAACATATATATAGATATATGTATGCAATTACACATATATGCACACACATATATCATCAAATTATTAAAGGGATAAAAAACTAAATGAAAATTTATAATATTCTTATTTTTTATATAACTATCATAACAATTCATAACAATAAATTAACTGTATTAAATATAATGTTAAATATTGGATTACTTAGTTTTTTATTGATAAAATAAAAAGTTTTACTATTTGTTCTTGGAAATCACACATTGAATAAAAAGGGTTTTTAGGGTTTCTCCACAATTTTTCTTCAATTCAAATCAAGACAAGATGGATGGTAAGGTTCTTTTCATCCTTTGGAAAAACACATGGTAAAGACCCATTGGTTTTAGGGTTTCTTTTTCTCATAAAAAATAAAAATACGTCTTATTCCATAACGATATATATAGACTGTAGAAATAAATATTCATACAAAGCCGCAAAATATTAATTATTATAGCTGCAGCATATCCATACATAGCCTCAGTAATAAATATTAATTATTACGGTAAAACAATACTTTCAAATTCAATAAAAATGTATATAAACAATATATTTAAATATTATTTGGTATATTCACAAGATAATAAAATTTCATGTTATCTTAAATGAATTATAATTTTTAAACTAAATAAAAAAATCATATTTTTTTATGATTAAGTATTGAAAATATTTTCCCCTCTCCAATTCTCATGTATCATGTACAATATATATAGTCTAGTAACCCTAATAAATCTAACAGATTTACCCTAATAAATCTAACAAATTTATTTATTCTATCACGCCCCCGCAGTCGCAACGTAAGGTGTTCGAATGTTGAGGCTGGCCCTGAAGTCAAGAAATAATGAAGAAGGTAGACCCTTGGTGAATATATCTGCATATTGTGATGAGGACGGAATGTGTAAGACTCGGACTTCACCAAGTGCCACTTTCTCTCGAACAAAATGGATATCAATCTCAACATGCTTCATTCGTTGGTGTTGAACCGGGTTCGTAGACAGGTAGACTGAGCTAACATTGTCGCAGTACACAAGGGTGGTCCGATGGAGTGGACAGTGAAGCTCCAAAAGGAGATTACGTAGCCAGCAAGTTTCGGCGACAACGTTAGCAACGCCACGATACTCAGCCTCTGTGCTCGAGCGAGAGATGGTAGCTTGACGTTTGGAAGACCACGAAATAAGGTTATCGCCGAAGAAGACACAATATCCCGATGTAGATCGGCGAGAACTCGGACAACCTGCCCAGTCTGCGTCCGTGTAGGCTATGAGACCCGATGTAGATGCCTTGGTTAGTTGTAGGCCGTAAGCAATGGTACCTTTTATATATCGTAGTATCCGCTTGAGTGCATTGAAATGTTTTTCTCGCGGATCGTGCATGAACAAGCATACTTGTTGAACGGCGTAGGCAATGTCTGGGCGAGTGAATGTAAGGTACTGAAGAGCAACAACAAGGGAGCGATATAGAGATGGATCGCGGACGGGTGGACCAGAATCAGGTGCAAGTTTTGATTTTGTGTCAACAGGCGTGACACACGGGTTGCAATTGCTCATTCCAGCTCTCTGAAGTATATCAAGAGCATACTGTTTCTGAGATAAGAACAGCCCTGAAGATGAACGTGTGGCCGAGATTCCCAGGAAGTAATGTAACGAACCAAGATCCGTCATAGCAAACTCGCTGCTCAAAGACGAAATGATCTGGAATCCAAGCCGAGTAGCATATGAAGCAAAACGGTGGTGCCAAGCTCGAGGGGCCTGCTTGAGGCCGTATAACGACTTCCGTAGGAGACATACGTGGTCCGGTCGAGATGTGTCATGAAATCCCGGTGGTTGATGCATATACACCGTCTCTTGAAGGTTGCCATGTAAGAATGCATTCTTGACGTCTAATTGATGGATCGGCCAATCGCGGGAAAGTGCCAAGCTTAGTACAACACGGATCGTAGCTGGCTTAACAACAGGGCTGAAGGTTTCTTCACAGTCAATGCCTGGTCGTTGTGATTTGCCATTAGCCACGAGACGAGCTTTGTATCGAGCCAAGTTACCTTGCGCATCAAATTTATGACGAAACAACCACATAGCACGAATCACATTAACCCCAGGGGGTCGAGGAACCAAGTCCCAAGTTCCGTTTTTAATAAGAGCATCATATTCTGATTTCATAGCCGCCTGCCAGTGTGGATCCTTAAGAGCTTGAACATGACTAGAAGGCAATGGTGAGAT
>CM071864.1:47249659-47276992 GCA_036759665.1 Gynandropsis gynandra | reverse complement strand
GCGCTTGCTCGAATGTAGGAAATGGTTCCCGATGTTTGATCACATTGATGATGTTGTCAAATTTCTCGGATAGTCCATTCAGCATATGCATGACAAGTGTACGAGCAGGGACCTCCGCATCAATATTGGCGAGAAGATCCGCCAATCGCTTCAATTTCTCACAATATGAATGAACGGTGAGGTCTCCGATGGAGAGATTGCGAAGATCATGGTCGAGTTGCATAGCACGAGCTTCTTTGTTATCTTGAAAAAGGTTTTCGAGGCTCATCCAAAGAGATCGGGCAGTACACTTCTTCTTGAGAATCGAGTTGAGCAGAGATTTGGATATTGTACCGTAAATCCAAAGTTTTACAAGACCATCAACGCTTTTCCATCGATCATCCGTAGCACCGGTAGGCTCTGAAGAGCCATCGAGATGACCCATGACACCGAAACTAAGGACAATGTGTTCGAAAAGTTCGCGCCATGCGTCATAGTTGAGTTCCTCCATATCCAAGACGATAGGAATATACATCTTGATATTGGTAATGCCAAAAGCTTTATCCACGTTGTTAGAAGTCGCCATGAAAATCAAGAAATCAAAGAAAATTGAGAATCGGTTGATGAGCAGAGAGGTGAGGCGTAGAACAGAAACGAATTGCAGGTCAGAGAGGTGAGGCGTAGAACAGAGACGAATAGGATGCTGCGATCGGCGAGCTCAGCCCAGGGACGGCGCTGTGAAAGACGGGAGCCGACGAAGACTGGAGCCCAAGAGACGCTGGAATTTGGATTTATGGGTGATTGAAGAAGGCGGGGAAGACTGGATTCGACGAAGAATGGAATCGACGAAGAATGGAATCGACGAAGACTGGTTTGAAGAAGACTTGATTCGACGAAGAAACCCAAGAAGATGAGAAGACTTGATTCGGCGTTGACTGGATTTATCTTTGCTGGCGAAGATTTTGTTGGCGAAGGGTGAGCAACCTCAAGAAAGAGAGCAGAAGAGAGATTGCAGAAAAGAGATTTTGTTGGCGAAGGGTCAACGGCAGAAAAGAGAGCAGAAGAGAGAGCAGAAGAGAGAGAGTAAGATTGCAGGAGAGAGAGAGAGCAGAAAGAGGATTGCAGAAGAAGAAGAATTAGAATTGCACAATTTTCAGAATTTGCAGAATTTTAGATGGGTATGTTAGAAAGAATTGTATTACCCATGCTCTGAAACCATATTGAAAATATTTTCCCCTCTCCAATTCTCATGTATCATGTACAATATATATAGTCTAGTAACCCTAATAAATCTAACAGATTTACCCTAATAAATCTAACAAATTTATTTATTCTATCAAAGTAAAGAAATAAAATAATAAAATTAAAATAAAATATTTAAAAATCATATATAATGTAAAAAAAAAATAAAATAATAACATTAATAAATAGTATTTTAAAAATCGAATACAATGTAAAAAAATTAAAAAAAACTAATTCAATATTTTAAAAGAAAACCCAAAATGTATTTGAAATATACGAATTTAAAATTTTCAGAAATTAAAAAATGTAAAATTATTTAAATTTGTTTAAAATTTTTAAGACACAAATTCAATAAAATATTAATTAAAATTTCAAAAAATTACTACAAATATTTTTAAAATTATTAAAATTAACTAAAATATTAAAAATTGATCATATTTATATTTATATGTTGTTTAACCGATTAAAAATATCAAATATTTAAAATGTTTAAAATTTGAATTTAAGTAAAATCTTAATATTTATCCTTGGAAACGCCACATTGAAAAAAAAGGTCATTTAATTAATTAAATTTAACATCACTTGATTTTAAAAAATATTAATTAATTATTTTTATTATTTTACCTTACACATTTTATAAAAAATAACTTTTTAGTTATTATGATTAAATTATAACCTCCTATTTAAATTTTAAAGCGGAAAATTTTCAAAAAAACAACTTCTATGTTTATAGCTATTAATAACAATCTTAAATAACTAGCATTAGAGTGTCTAAATTAAAATCAAACCAAAGATGTTAATCAAATCTCAAGGTCAAAGATACATATTAGCTATTTTATTAATCTATTCATTCTTTGTTGTTTTTAGTTTATTATAATTTAATTACATATACCTTCATTACATATTAATCTACTTATTCTTTGTTTTCATTTTAACCTTTTTTAGTAATATTAAATTATAAGATTATTAAAAAATATTAATTTCCATCTTTCATTATAATTCATATTTTTGTTATAATTTTTTAAAATTTTTTCGTATATCTTAATTTTTAAAATATTGGTATACTGTATATAATAAATCGCTTGTAAAAGCTTAAAGATTTTTATAGTTAGAAATTAATTTTAAAGAATTAAAAAACAATTAAAGATATTGCATTACGAATCCAATATCTTTAATTTTTATTTTTTAAAAATAGGTTAATTCAAGCATATAATCAAATAAATTATATAAAAATTTATGCCGTTGAAATTTAACTATATATATAGAAATTTATTTATTTATTTTTTTCATGTGCTATTTTTATTATTAAAAGGGCTAAAAATATTTTATTGTAAAAATGAATCGAATTAATTATGTAATAAATAATTCATATATTAATTTTACAAATTTAAAATTATAATTAAATTATAATTACACGTTTTATAAAAATAATTTTTTAATTATTATAGTTAAATTATAACTTCTACCTTAAATTTTAGAGTGGAAATATTTCAAAAAAAAAAACTTCCATGTTTATAACTATTGATAACAACTTCCATTAACTAATCAGACATTTATTTTTTTATTTAATAACAATTACACTATTATATTTCATACTCAGAAATTATATATTTACTATAATAAATTAAAATTTATTTTACTTCTACATAGATTTTTCGTGTTTATTTAACAATCATAGATAGTTTAAAAGATTATTATTTGACATATATGATATATGTCATATATGTTTCCCAAAGAAATATTAAAATTTCTTATATATATCACGTAACATATGTTTTATTTTAATTTTTGTAGCTCATAAATTCTATTATTTGTTGTTATTACTATTACTATCATTAATAATAAATAAACTTTTTTTCATTTTTTCAGGTACAAAATTTATTGTAAATTCTCAAATGTTATTATTTCTATTATCCATTAATTATATATAATTTATTTTTTTAATTCTTAGTTAAAGTTTATTTTATTTATATGTCTTCAATTATTAATTTTTATTTTTATTTAAATTTTATATTAGATTATAGTGAATATATTATCTATGAAATTGTTATGTTTTAATTACTTAAATTGAATTATTATTTTAATTTAACCAATTAATAAAAAAACACATAATCATATATCACAATAAAATTTTCAAAATTTTTTGTTCATTAAATCACTCTCACTCTTGACAAATTCATTGAACAATATTTTAAAAAATTATACCACTATATACTTTCATAAAAATTATTATAAAAACAATAATTATAACTTAAAAATTATTAAAATTGTTTAATTACTTGAACTAATTACTTTCTAAGATGAATATATTTAAATGTTAATATATAATTCATACTTGAAAATTATATATCTTATATTATATTCAAACTATTTTTTAATTTCAATTTTAATAATTTTAATTTCCGTCTAACGTTGAATATACTTATTTTTTATTTTCATCTAACCTTGAATATATTTAAATGTTAATATATAATTACTATAAATTAAATAATTAATCAATACCACTATATATATTATCATTTAAAAATTATACATCTTATATTATATTCAAACTATTTATTATTTTCAATTTTAATAATTTTAAAATTCGTAGGCACGGGTAATATCTAGTTTTTATTAAGTTAATAAGCATATTTATATCCAATCGTTGTTATTGAGAGAAAATGTTAAGTAAAAGTAAATAATTTTAAAGATATATTTTTTATTTAGTTAAATTATTTATTTTTTGTTTATAAATAATTTAACTAATTATTAATTTAATTTAAACAAACTATTTTGTTTGAATTTAATATTAAATTTTTTTGTTAAAATATAAAAAATATGAAAGATTGTTCTTTATTTTCTCTTTTTCTGTTTGAGCAACATAAGGATTTACTAGGTGTGTCTAGAGTTTCTCTTCCAATTTTTCCTTAAATCAATAACAAACGATGGATGCTCCCGTAGAAACCATTCTTTCATCTATTGGAAAACAGAAGGCGGAGGCCCCGTTGCTAGAGGAGGGCGCCGTCGGTGATAGCGAAACCACTGGAGAATGCGATAGCGAGGAAGAAGGATCTTCATTGCCCCAACTCACGACAGCGTTACTGGCAAAATCCGACTAGGATAACGCTGAATTCAACGATTCGAAGGAATGGGAATGGGGTTATGATAGCTACGAGGACCCCAGTGGAAATCTTGTATGAAACATCGTTTTTAACCGAAGGAGGAGACTGATAGCGTAAAGAGTTCCAACTTTGAACTTTTTTGTATGATTGATTACAAATTTGAATACCTTTGGAATCTCAATTTTGGTTATTGGAAAGATGAGGAGTCATTAAAATAGTTGATAGGAGTCGTGTCTTAGAATCGACTCTCTCGACCTTATCTCATTATGTTCTTGTATGATTAATTACAAATTTCTGGACGAATTAGGGACGGACCTGGCAGTCCGTAAATTCTGTTTACAATATTGAAATTTCTAGTAGTGAATTGATTATCATGAAATCTTGTCTCTTATAGTGAAACATATTTCCATTAGGCTTCTATTGTATTTAGTCACTTTTCAAGACCTAGAACTCGAACAACTTGGCGTGAAGACAACCTTTCTTCTTGGAAATCTTGAGGAGTAAATCTTGATGAAATGATTAGAAAAATTGAGGAAGAAAGCTCAGAGGAAAAGGTTTGTTTTCTGAAGAGATCAATGTATGGCTTTAGACAACATCCTAGACAATGGAACCAAAGACTTGACATTTTCATGGTTAGCTAAGGTTTCATTAAGAGCAAATATGATATTTGTGTTTACTTTAAAAGATTGCAAGACAAGTCATATGTATACCTATTGGTTTATTTGGATAACATGTTGGTGTAGCTAGAAATATGACAAAGTTAAAGAAAATCAAAGTAATGCCAGGCAAGGAGTATGAATGAAGAATCTACGAGCAACTAAAAAGATCCTAAGAATGATTATTGACAGAGATAGAGTTGTTACTAATCCGTCCGGATTTCTTTAGACGGATTAGGCAGAAACTTAGCTTATTGTGTCCGGAATATTCCTTCAATCCGGAAATACCCTTTGACCACTAACCTAACCTTGAACTTCTGTTGTTTGTCCCTGGTGTCTTCTGCTTGAGATTGAAACCCACTTGCTTCCAATCACCTTTCTCTTTTTTGTATTCCGACCAACTTCCAGGTTTGATTTATTTTCAGGGAGTCCATTTCATTTTCCATGGTCTTCCTCCAATAATGCCATTGCTTATTTCTTCTGGCCTCTTGATATCTTTTTGGTAATTTTATTTCAATCTCCTTTGCTAAAACATACGCAAAATTTACTATATCAAATTCTTCATACCTTGAAAGAATTCTTATATTCCTTCTTTGCATATCTCTCGCTAGCTTGTAGCCTGATATATATGTCTGATTATAATCTTGTTATTTCTTTTGACTTTTTTCGAAAGTCCCATTTGAATTCCTGATTTTGAATGGTTCCCTTCATACTCCTCTTCTACTAAATCCAATTGATTCCTAGATTTTTTTTACTCGTTGATGAATAATCTTCACACCTTGAATCTCATTCCTATGCACTAAATCTTTTACTAGAAAAGGTAATTGCATTGTCTATTTTTATAGCCATCTATGAATGTTGTGAAATACTGATATCCAAACTTAGAGAATGGAATATTTTGTGACCCCATAAATCAGAATGCACATATTGTAGTATGTCTTTGACAATATGTTTTCCCACTCTAAAAGATAATTCCCATCACACATGCCTCACACATTGACATAGTTGTAATGTTCTTTCCTTTTAGTAGTACATCCTTTATCAAAGTGTTCAAATGCTCTAGACTCATGTGACCGAGCCTATTGTGCAAAAGTGAGATCTGATTTTAAATTTCAGATACTTGATTTCCTTTAGTTTTGATTGTTTGACCTTTTAGAACATAAAGATCTTCTCTTAAGTAACCTCTCTCATTGCAGTCCTACATTCTCTAATGATCATGAAAGATCCATTTGGAGACTCATACCAACACCGTTGGCCTTCCAAAGCTCATAATTATATCAAATTTCTCTTGATCTCTAGTAAAAACTTTACTTGAGTTAATGTTACTGAAGACCCATCATGTGTAGATAACTCAAGTTCTTGAACCATTCCCTGCGTGGTAACATATGGTATGTACACCATGAGTCCAATATCCATTGTTCTTTCACCTCTTGTTCATCTACAGTTAGAGATGAGTATTCTGACACAGAAAGCACTTTTGAGTCCAATACTTACCTTTTATAATTGTTGTCTCACCTCTATCCTTTGAAGCATCCTTATGGTTCCTCTTTCTGGCATTACACTCTTGTCTTTGGAACAAGATATCTCTTTCTTTTTTTCTCAATTTTGGTGATTATCTTTTTTTTCTATCCTGCCCCTAACTACCAATCCATTAGCCTTAGGCTTGTATCTCTTGCCCATAAATATCAATTCTAGCTCCTTAGATTGAGTTGTTGCATTTACCTCTTCTGTTGTAATCGAAGTCCTTGAATACTTCAAAATTTCTCTAAACTTCTTGTAAGGTGATGGTTCTTGTAAGGTGATGGCAATGAGTATAGAAGATCAACCGCCTGATATTCCTTTTTTACATTGACTTGAAGATTTTGTAGATCTGACAAAATCTTCTGAAATACACCTAAATTTTCCTCCATCGATTTTCTTTCATCCATTCAAAATCCTAATAGCCACTTTCTCAAAGTCTTTCCCAATAAGTAAAGAACAATAAAGTTTTAAACTCTTTTGCTTCTTTAAGCTCTGGCAAGCTAAATTGGTTCCTGATAATCTTTATCTTGGATTCTTGATCATTGTCTTGTAGTAAAATTTGAAGCAATTCCAGTAGTCTCCATGACCAATTCTAGTTCAATTCTTGAAATTGAGGATCTTTTTGGAGTCTTGAGCTCATCTTTTGTGTACATGTCCCACGTTACAAGATCATCTGTGAGCGTTTCATGTAACCCATAATTTCGAGACTGATTAATATATTTTCTTTCCATGTTACAGAGTCCCCTCTTGATTTTTTCGATGTCAACCTTCTGCATCAATGTCATCTCCAGGATCTTTCCAGCGTGAATTCTTGAAATAAATCTTTTAGTTGAGATTGTTTGACAACTCTTTGATTGCGGAACAAGACTCTGATACCATTTATTGTAATTGAGAATTTCAAATGACAATTAAATGTATCAATCTTTGATTTTGAATTTGAGAATTTCAAACAATGCTTGCAAAAGAATAAAAAAGAGAGATTGTACAAAGATTTACCAGTTCGATTGAATCAATTTGATTGAATCTGCGTCTCAAGGAAAAGATGAAACTTATTATTCATTTGAGTATTTCTTGGTTTACAAGAATTTGAGAAAAGATACAAATCAATACTCTATTGAAGGCCAATGCTCTGTTCTTAGAAACACTATGTAATTCGATTTGGTCAAATTTATTGTCCAATCCTCCAAATTCTAAAATATTACAAAGTTACCCAAAATCAACGACCTTAACTAACATGTTGCTAAAATAACCATTACGCCCACAAACCTTCTTGTTCAATAACCTTCCTAATTCATTATCTTCAATAGTCGACAAACCCAAAGAAACATAAAAATAAAAATTAGCCAACTATTACATATTTAGTTACGTCCAAACTAATGATCACAACATTCAGCTGCAAGAGGACGGAGTCTTCGACCCTGCTAAAATAGAGAAGTCAAAAACATCAGCAGAGCCTCTAGTTTTGTCCAAGGTTTTGAGCAAAGGGAAAACTGTGCTTCAAGCAGAGGGTTACACATCAGAAAATAATATGGAGAAGACTTGGGTTCAAGTAGCGAGTCAGTCATCCATAACACCAACACTCATAAACAAACTTATGCCACGTCATCATCTTCCTTGAGAGCTGTAGGAGACAGAAGAAATATTGAGGATTTGGTGAGGATCTGAAACCGTTTTCAGGTGCTCTCAAATTAGTTAGATATGACGTGTATTGGTTTAAAATCTTATCCTCTCATCTTTGATTATTCCTTCTCCTGTATAAAAAAAAGATGAGATTAGCCACTGTAAGCATCAATGAAGAAAATGAAAATCTGAAAGCATTTCACAAAAACAAAGAATTATCTGGTTTTGCACATAGTATCAGAGCCATGGAAACCACAAACACTTCCTTTCCTTTTCTCATTCATGTTAACATTTCTAATTTTGTGCCACTCAAATTGACGGATACGAACTATTTGCTCTGGAAAACCCAGGTAGAATCCTTCCTCAAAAGCCAAAAGCTACTGGGATTTATCGATGGCTCTGTAGTACCTTCGGCTGAACACACACTACCAAGACAGCTGATACTGAAACAAATATTGCTAATCCTTTGTTTGATTCATGGTTTCAAACCGACCAGCTTGTTAAATCATGGATTTGTGGCACATTATCTGAGGATTTTTTTTCGTATGTTATTGGTCTTGAATCGGCTTTTGATGTTTGGGCATCTCTTGCTAGAATCTTCAATGAAAAATCTATATCTCGTGAGTTTGATCTTCTTGGTTCGCTGCAATCTCTGATGAAGGAAGGACATTCTATACAAGAGTATCTGAAGGAATGTAAATCTCTCTATGATCTTTTAAACTCCATTGGTAAACCAGTCTCAGAGCCTATAAAACTTTTTCAGCTGTTACAAGGTCTTGGAAAGGAATTTGAGGCTTTTGCCACAGTCGTTCACATATCCATGCATAAACCTCCGTTTTCTATTTATGATGTTGTCTCACAACTGTTAAGTCTTTCTCATATAACCAAGACTTACAAAGCTCCTGAGGTTAATCAATATATGGCTTTTACTACTCAGTCTCCTGGTTATGGTTTTGTTACTTATGGCTCGTCTACTCGAGGTAGCTACTACAGAGGTGGAAGGTTTGGTTCCTCACGAGGTCGTGGTAACTATTCTACACGAGGTCGAGGTTTTCATCAACAAATTCAGTCTTCTAACAACTTTCGACCCTCCACTGGTTTATCTAATCAGTCTTCAAGACCTACCTATGGTAACAACCCAAGCTCTGTGTGTCAAATTTTTGGAAGACCATGTCATAATGCACTAAGGTGTTGGCACAGATTTGATAATTCCTATCAAAATTCTGATATACCTCAAGCACTGCAAGCTCTTCATCTTTCTAATCCCTCGGGTGTAGAGTGGTACTCTGATTCAGGTGCTTCTGCTCACATGAAAAACACTACAAACCATCTGCAGCATGTCGACCCTTACATTGGTTCTGAATCTGTATTGTCGAATCAAGGTTTCAAATTCTACATGGTCTTTATTGAAAACTTTTCTCGTTACTGTTGGTTATACCCTCTCAAAAGAAAGTCAGAATTCTACTATGTATTCCTTATATTCCAGACTCTAGTAGAAAATCAATTTGGCAGAAAAAAAAAGTCGTTTCAATGTGATGGGGTGGAGAGTTCACCAGTTCATTATTTCTTCATCATCTGGCTCTGAGTGGTATTCAACAATTGATTTTTTGTCCATACACACCACAACAGAATGGATTGGCAAAGCGAAAACATCGACATCTCATTGAACTCGACTTAGCAATGTTGTTTCAAGCTCGGGTTCCTCTAAACTTTTGGGTTGAAGCATTTGTCATAGCAAACTTTCTTGCTAACCTATTACCCTCATCTGCTTTACAGAACAAGAGTCCTTTCTTCATGCTTCATGTTTACAAACCAGACTACTCAGCTCTACGAGTCTTTGGTTCTGCTTGCTTTCTATATCTTCGTCCTTATACAGAGCATAAACTTGAGCTTAGGTCTTTCAAGTGTGTGTTCCTTGGTTACAACACCAACTACAAAGGATATATATGTCTTTATCCTCCAATAGGCAGAGTCTACATCACTAGGCACGCTATATTTGATGAGGTTGTATTCTCATTTCATGACACTTACAGTTATTTGGTTCCTTAGTACTCTGCTCCAATCCTGTAGTCTTGGCAAAAATCACACGGTATTGCTCGCACACCCTCTTTACAAAATCCTTCTTCTTTTCAAATACCAATGCCTTTTATTCAACCTCATTCACCTTCACTCAAAAATCCAACATCTGAACCAACATCTTTTTCAGAACTAAACAATCCTTTTCCTGAAACTGAAACAGAACACATCCATCCTTCTATTACAACCTATCCAGTGTCTGCAAGTGAATCAGTTCTACCTTCATCTACTCACCCTATGACTACTCGTTCCAAGTCTTGTATAATCAAACTCAATCCCAAATACTCACTTCACATCACCATAGTAGTACCGTGTGAACCCAAGTCTGTATCTGATGCAGTCAAACATCTGGGTTGGTTAGCAGCTATAGAAACAGATATGAAAGCTCTCCAAACATATGTATTGGTTCCTGCTACATCTGATATGAATATTCTAGATTGAAATGGGTGTTTCGTACTAAGCTATTGGCAGATGGTTCTCTTGACAAGCTTAAAGCTCGTCTCGTGGCAAAAGGTTTTATCAGGAAGAAGGAGATGATTTCACAAAAACATACAGCCCTGTTGTGAAGTCTGCTACAATACGTGTGGTTCTAACACCTGCAGTGGTGCACAATTGGCCTATTCGACAGCTTGATGTAAGCAACGCCTTTCTTCATGGTGATTTGCAAGAGAGAGTATATATGTCTCAGCCTCGTGGGTTTATGAGTAATGAATTTAAGAATCATGTTTGCCTTCTCCAAAAGGCTCTCTATGGACTTAAGCAAGCCCCTCGTGCTTGGTTCGATAAATTTAGCACATATCTCATTGAGTTTGTTTCAAATGCAGTGTTGCAGATCCCTCTCTCTTTATCTACAATCAAGGGTTTGATATTCTGATTTTGTTGCTCTATGTTGATGATATTCTGTTAATAGGGAACTCTAATACCCTATTAACGTCTCTCATTGCAGCATTATATACCATGTTTTCTATGAAATACTTGGGTTCTCTGCGCTATTTTCTAGGCATCCAAGCTCAATGTTCTCCTACCGGGTTGTTCCTTAACAGTCCAAATATGCTAAAGATCTACTTACTAGAGCTGGGATAGAGGATTGCAGGCCTTTGACGACACCATTACCTCAAAGGCTTGACAGAACTCCTTCAGATGTTACACGCTTTCACGATCCACATTTGTTTTGAAGTCTTGTGGGAGGTCTTCAATACTTGACATTGACTAGGCTTGATATCAGTTATGCGGTAAATGTGGTTTGTCAGAGAATGCATGATCCACTGGAGAAAGATTATAAGCTTCTCAAACATATACTACGTTATCTGAAAGGTACATTACAACTTGGTTTACACATTCACAGAAACAACTATCTTCATCTACATGCCTTTAGCGATAGTGATTGGGCCGGGTGTAAGGATACAAGACGATCTACCACTGGTTTTTGCACATTTCTTGGAAGTAATCTCATATCTTGGTCAGCTAAATGTCAACCAACAGTCTCTCGATCCTCTACTGAAGCAGAGTACCGAGCTATGGCTTCATTGGCTGCAGAAATTACATGGCTCTCTTTCATACTCTGGGACATTGATCTTGCCCAACCTGCTCCAGCTATTCTTCATTGCGAAAATCTTTCTGCAGTCCATCTTACTGCTAATTCGGTCCTGCATTCTCTTTCGAAGCACATAGAACTTGACTAACATTTCATCCGATAAAAGGTAGCGCTTGGTTTCATCATCACAAAACACATCTTTACTCATGACCAAGTAGCAGACATCTTCACAAAGTCCTTACCACATGCTTTGTTTATCCACTTAGGCAATAAATTGGGACTAGGTTTTCTACCTAGTACCAGTTTGTGGGAGGCTAATGATCATAACATTCAGCTGCAAAAGGACAGAGTCTTCGACCCTGCTAAAACAGAGAAGTCAGAAATATCAGGAGAGCCTCTAGTTCTGTCCAAGGTTTTGAACAAAGAGAAAATTGTGCTTCAAGCAGAGGGTTACACATCAGAAAATAATATGGAGAACACTTGGGTTCAAATAGCGTGTCACTCATCCACAACAACAACGCTCATAGAACAAACTTGTGTCATGTCATCATCTTCCTCGAGAGCTGTAGGAGACAAAAGGAATATTGAAGATTTTGTGAGGATCGGAAACCGTTTTCAGGTGTTCTCAAATTAGTTAGATATAACACGTATTAGTTTAAAATCTTATCCTCTCATCTTTAATTATTCCTTTTTCTGTATAAAAAAATGAGTTAAAAGCATTTCACATAAACAAAGAATTTTCTGGTTTTGCACACAAACAACCACGTATTACTCTTAATCCCATTAATATGTTTAATTTCTTTTACTTTCATTGGTTAATTAATTTAACTTATCCATTAAAGTTGGGTCGCCTAACTCTAAAAAAATTTAAACTAAAAAAAAAACAATTACAAAGTCCAAAGTTTCAACACTAGTCGTCCACTTTTCTCGGACATATCTACGAATTATATGTTAACACGTGTCTTGCACCCTTGTCACTCCTCCATGTCTCGCCCCGGGAAGCATGGACCCACACCCCGATCGCATGGAATTAAATGATAAAAACCCTACTAAAAATTAACAAAATTGTCAAAAACCTACCTTTAATTAAAGGCAATATCACAAAACCTCTATTAAAATATTAAAAAATTAATTCAAAATAATTTTGAATCTTTTATTTTAATTTCTTAAAATGGTAAATTATCGAATAACAATTTGATAATATAAACAAATTTATACAAATACTCAAAAAAAATTATATTAGTTTACCTTCCTTTTTATACATATTCTATTCGAATTCTATACAAACCAAATTTATTTCAGTTTCTCTAAAGACAAATTGAGTTAGATTTTATTTAGTTTAATCCGTTTTCCTCGTTATTGGTTCCCTTTAATTAGAAATCCATTCATTTGTAAAATAAAAAAAAAATATTTTTTCATGTTTAAATTAGAAATGAATCAAAATTCATCGTTAATAACATAAGACTATTATCTTGAGAATTGTTTGGATAAAAATATTATAAAAATGATAATGTTTTATCTAAATAAATTATGATAGCTCAAATACACTTACCGTTTAAATATTGTTACATTTATTAAATATACGTTTTAGAATATTATATTTTATAAATGGTGTTTTTCATAAATAAATAAAAAAATATATGGATTTTATGTGGTTTTGAAAGGGTGTAGACGATGTTCTTAACGCCATTTTCCCAAAAAAAAAAGAGAATAAATAAGAAAGCTAAAGTTCGGTACTTGCTTTTTCCAATCAATGATAACTTGCCACGTGTTTATTCCTATAATGACGTTGACATTTTACGATCAGAGGACAGCCGTCGGATCAAGAGAGATTGCCAATACGACCGAAACTCTAGCCGTTTCAGGCTAAAGCGCCACGTGTCTTGGGGGCTCACTCATCTCACATTTCCTTCTCTTTCCTGAAAAGGAAAGAGATTTGGTTTCGCATTATTGATGGCTTAATTATTCAATCAATCCATTTATTACTCTCACTAACTTCATTCCCCTAAATCCAGTTTATATATATATATATATATCATATAGTTATGGTAATTACCAAAACGCCCATAGCCGTTGTGTTTGATTGGTATTAATGTTTGTGGTTTGAGATCATTAATTTTTCCAATAAGCATAAATAATGTTCCATTGGTTCATTATTCAATACTATAAAGTATAAAAAGAATATTGGGTTGAAACGCACAAGAAACACAAATTCTCACTTTTTTTTCTTTTGCTTTAAGAGGTTGAAGCTAATTATTTTTACATTATAAAATTTAAATTATACTATTATATAAAAATTAGATAAATTCGATTTATATATATTTAAAATTTATATAGGATTGAATAACCGTTGTGTTACTCAATTTGAACGCAATGGACATACTCAACTCTAAAAAAAACATACTAATATTAATTAATCATAGATAATCTAATTAGATTATTCGGAGGGAAAAATGACCAAGACTTGGGAAGTTTTACTTTATTTGTATTAACACGTCATTGAGGTAACAAAAGCGTAAACTCTTTTCTAGAAAGATTAAGAGACGTGGCGCGAATCATTACCAAGTGATTATTGGTAATTAAATTCATGGAGTTAGGTTCATAGTAATTCATTAATTGACTTCCTATATATTATTAGTATTTGATTATACACGTCAAATATTTTTTTTTCATTTATCCTGATAATACTCTAAGACAAGTGTCAATTAAACATGTGTTAAACGTAGAATAAAGTAGTAAAAGTTATATATATGAACTTACGTATAACGAGCTCCAAATAAAAATGTATAATGACCTGATATAATATATAAATGATATATACCAATCTCATTCTCAATTAATTTTGAGTTGAAAGTTTATAAAACTCGTCGAGGTATCATAGTATCATAGTTAATTCGAATTGGGTATTAACTGCAAAATGGAATTGAGTCCGAACCTATCACCTCAAATGCTATATAATAATGGTCAATCTATTCCTTACCAATTGGTTTTTACTTAAAAGCTGTAACACCTCTATCCCGGAACAACTTCGAAACTAGGAGTGTCCATCATCATCTTCAAGAAGTGGCTATATATGTCATCGTTCAAAGGCATTTATAAAACAAATATAAATGATTTATTCCAAAATAAGAGTGGTCCGGACCAAATAACAAAACAAATATTTAAATATCATAGTCACGATAAATAAAATAAATACAAAATGCAAAATAAAACTCATCGAGACCTCGTGCACGTCTCTCCCATCAATCCGCTGTGAACCTTCATGTTGCTTCTCAACCTCATTACTTTTTCTCATCGCCATATCCTGTCCATCCACGACAGCCCACAAATAGGGTGAGTACGAAATACGCACTCAGTGAGATCAATACGTGTACGTACTCTGTGCCACGTATTCTCTCGCTCGAACTGAATATCATAAAATAATGATATATCTAAAGTCTAAACTAAAGATATACAGATAACTCTACCCAACCCGACTGAGTATCCAAAGTCTAAGACTAGTACCATACTAGATCATAACTCACAGAGTCCACATGACTCTAGCTCGGACATACGCTCACAAAGTCCAAACGACCCCAGCACACTGAAAATCTCGCAAGGTCACAACGTACCCTAGCTATCAGTACAATACACTGAAAATCTCGCAAGGTCACAATCCACATGACTCTAGCTCGGACATACGCTCAACGTACCCCAACTATCAGTACACACTGAAAATCTCGCAAGGTCACAACGTACCCCAACTATCCGTACCATACAACGCTCCGTCGCTCGAAAGGTTACCACAACCCCAACACGGTACGACGCTGGCAGATTCACTGATCTGACTAACTCGACGCTCCGTTGCTCGCAAGGTTACCACAACCCCACCACGGTATGACGGCGGCCCAGATCCAAGTGTCGAAATACTAAAGTCATCGATCCGATACTCCTCACGTGACAACTCTCACCAACACACTCGCACACGATTTTTTTCCGAAGGTTCGAGTGTGAAATCACCCGATCGAGCACACTAACAAGATATTCACTCGGTTTAAACACCAAACCCAAATATCGACGTTCTCCGACCCCAACACTTGGTCGCGTGTCAGTTCTCTAGATCATCTCTAGTCACTTTTACAACTCATATACTTATCATCAATTCTCATACGACAAATTTAGGGTTTTAATCCAATTCCATTTGTAGCGTCTCATTTTTCCCATTATGATCCTATAAATTCTATCGTGATCATGCCTCATTTTAAAAATATAATCTCTTCCATATATCTATCTACTTATCATAATTCTCATACGACAAATTTAGGGTTTTAATCCAATTCCATTTGTAGCGTCTCATTTTTCCCATTATGATCCTATAAATTCTATCGTGATCATGCCTCATTTTAAAAATATAATCTCTTCTATATATCGATCACAAATCCAAAATTAGGATGGAGAAAATCATCACCTTAGTTTCCCAACGATTTGACGATTCTTGATATTATCGCTAACAACAACACCAATCAATCCTTCCCTATTATAAATCCATTCAATCAATAAATTTCCATAATATAAATCTTTGAATTAAGGAAATAATCACAAAAAATTAACTAGAGATTTACCACAATCTCGATTAGAATTTATCCACGAAGAACGTGATGAAAATCTTCTCCAATTTCTTCTCTTTCTTTTTTTTTCTTTTCTCCTCTCTTCTTCTTTCTTTCTTCTCTTTCTTTTTTTTTCCTTTTCCTATTGCACCACACGGCTGCCCTTTTTTTTCTTAACCCTAATTAAATTAATATATATATATGTATTTGGTTTTGTTCACCACCTTCCTATTTAAATGGATCTTACAATTCCCCCCACTACAAAGGAATTCGTCCTCGAATTCTATATATCTACTTCTAAGGCATTATTTGTATTAAGTGAACAGAAGAACCATACAACTCATTTTCAAACGACTCAGGATACTCATGTCTCATATCCTCCTCTAATTCCCATGTTGCTCCTTCCACGCCATGATGTTCCCACACAACCTTTATCATCAGAATTTTCTTACGTCCCAACTGTTTCACTTGGTGATCCACAATGCGCATTGGACGTTCTTTATATGTTAAGTCCTTCCTCAAGGTTTTTGGTGGCTCATCAAGTATCTTCTCTGGTACTGATAACACTTATGTAACAATGATACAAGAAACACATCATGTATTCCCTCTACAGATGAGGAAAGTTCCAATCGATAGGCCACTACCCCAATTCGCTCAATCACTTTAAACGATCCCATGAACCTTGGTGATTGCTTGTTCACTCGACTCCCACCTAATCTCCTTTGCCTCGCTTGAATTCGTAAATACACCATATCTCCAATGTGAAACTCAACATCCTTCCTCTTTAGATCAACATAACTCTTCTGACAATCCTGAGCCATCTTCATTTTCATCTTAACAATTCTTATCTTTTCCATGGTCTCCTCAACAATCTCTACTCCGAAGATAGATCTCTCCCCCAGTTCAGTCCAGCACAAGGGTGTACGACATGGTCGCCCGTATAAAGCTTCATATGGTAGCTTCCCAATGCTAGCATGATAGCTATTGTTGTATGCGAACTCAACAAGTGGTAAATGATTCTCCCAACTACCATGCCACTCTAATGCACATGCTCGTAATAGATCCTCAAGCGTCCTTATAGTTCTCTCAGACTGTCCGTCTGTCTGTGGATGATATGCGGTGCTCATGCGCAATTTGGTTCCTAACTCTTTTTGAAATGCCTGCCAAAGACATGAGGTGAATCTCCCATCTCGATCTGACACGATGCTCGATGGAACCCCATGCAACTTCATAATTTTGCGTAATATATATCATGCTAGTTGATTCACATCAAAAGTCTTCTTTATCGGAATGAAATGAGTCGATTTAGTTAGTCGATCCACAACCACCCAAATAGTATCTTTGCCACTTTGCGTCCTTGGAAGACCTGTCACGAAATCCATGGTAATATGGTCCCACTTCTATTCAGGGATTGGTAGATTTTGTAATTTCCTGCTCGGTACTCGTTGCTCCGCTTTGATTAATTGACACGTTGGACATTTCGCTACCCGTCGAGCAATGTCTTTCTTCATCCCTGACCATTGATAAAGTTGGCGGACATCCCGATACATCTTCGTCAGTCCCGGATGAATTGAAAACTTAGATTGATGAACTTGGCTCAGAATCTCTTCTCTGATCTCTAGACCCTTCGGTACACAAACTCGACCACTAATCATCATTAGATTTCCTGATCTGATACAACTTTTACCTCGGATCTTGCTGATTATTATGAATATTCTGTAACCTCTTATCGAATAATTGTGATGTACGAATTCTACTCAATAGATCAGCCTGATTTACGGCTTGCAAACCGACACTCTCGGGCTCAGTCTGCACTGCGTCTAGTCTCCAAGCACTTATATGGCTAATTAAATCCCCGAATTCTTGCATAGCCGAAACCTCAACTCTTTTACGGCTCAATGCATCTACAATAACATTTATCTTCCCCGGATGGTACGCGATGTCCACCTCATAGTCTGTGACAAACTCCATCTACCTTCTCTGACGCAGATTCAACGCTGATTGCGTAAATATGTACTTTAGACTTTTGTGGTCCGTAAAAATCTGTACCTTCTCCCCAAAAAGATATGCCCTCCAAATCTTTAACGCGAAGACCACAACTGCCATCTCTAAATCATGAGTCGGATAATTCTCTTCATGCTTACGTAACTGCCTTGATGCATAAGCAATCACGTGATCTCCTTGCATAAGTACACATCCTAATCCTGTCTTTGACGCATCCGTGTAGACTATGTATGGAATCTCTAGTTGTGGTAAGGCTAACACTGGGGTTTTCGTTAGCTTCTCTTTTAGCTCCTTGAAGGACTTCTCACGATCTTCATTCCAAACAAAAGGTACTTCTTGTCCCGTAAGTCTCGTCATTGGCTTTGCTAGGCTAGCAAAGTTCATAACAAAACGTCGATAGTACCCTGCTAATCCTAAAAAGCTCCTTATCTCTGTTGCATTTTCCAACTTATAATTGCTGACACCTTCTCAGTATCGACAGAAACTCCTTCCTCCGATACGACATGTCCCAAAGATCCAACACGTCTCTTTCAGAAACTACACTTTTTCAACTTCGCAACAATCGTTGTTCTCTGAGACGCTCTAACACTAAACGTAAATGTTCCTCGTGTTCCTCTGGGCTCTTGGAGTAGACCAGAATGTCATCTATAAATACAATAACGAAACAATCCAAGTAGTCCCGAAACACATTGTTCATTAGCTTCATGAACGCAGCAGAAGCATTAGTCAACCAAATGGCATGACCGCAAATTCATAATGCCCATATCGTGTTCGAAATGCGGTCTTCCTAATGTTACTTTCTGCAATTGGAATCTGATGATATCCTGATGCTAAATCTATCTTTGAGAACTAAGTCGCACCTCTTAATTGATCTAATAACTCATCGATCCTCGATAGTGGGTAACGATTTTTCACAATGACTCTATTTAGAGCCCTATAATCAATGCACAGTCTGAAAGTCTCATCTTTCTTCTTCACAAATAGGACCGGTGCACCCCATAGTGATGTACTCGGTCATACAAAACCTTTCTCAAGTAACTCATCTAATTGCTTCCTCAACTCCACCATTTCCGCTGATGCCATTCGATATGGAGACTTTGATATTGGAGCAGTACCCGGTTCTAGCTCAATCTTAAATGGATCCCCTCGCGTTGGTGGTAAGCCCTACAGTTCTCTGAAAACATCTGCAAACACTCGCGCTACAGGTATCTCCTCGACTTGCACAGATGGAGCCACTTCTTCTACTGATATGGTAGCAAGATATATGTCACACCCTTGATCTAGTAATCGTTCCATACGCAATACTGAGATGATTTGAATCCCTTGACTTGATCAAATTCCTTAACAATATGTGTTGACCATGCATAAGTGTAGGAACGCCAACTCCATCGCTCCACACACAATGTGCGACACATATTTCAGCTCAAAAGGTTATTTGAATCTAACCCAAGGAAATCAATGCTCTAGACATTCCTTTAGGTTTCATCTCACAAGAAAATCCCTTCACCCACCAAATATCAGAACTCAATATTCAACTAAATCTCTCTAATCAACATCTTGATAACTGAAAGATCCTTCCAAGTCGAAATATTTATTCACCCCCTTATGGAAGATATCATACATCTATATTATATCTTAATACTGAATCGAGTCATGTGATTCACGACATAAAAAGAAGCTGACATCTCCACTTGTCTTTGATTCATCAAAGTAGGCGGTAGTAGTTGTCCATTTTCTAGTAGTAAATCTTTCAAGACTTTCCTTACGATATCTTTATACATTCCACCTTCGAACCTTCGTCATAACCAAAGAGACTTTGTATGCTCTATGACAAGATCCAGTCAATCATTCTCGATACTATCCATAAAATACGGTTAACCATTTAGCCTTCCATGCTTAGAACCTAAACTTAACACTTCAAGTCATGCATATTAAGGTCTCGTGACTTTATTAAAACATTTTGCAAAAACACTTTGAAATCCAGTCAAACGATAAATACGAAAAATGAAAACCAGGCTCTGATACCAATTTGTAACACCCCCATCCCGGAACAACCTCGGAAGGAGTGTCTACCATCACCTCCAAGAGGTAGGGGTGGGTACGGGTCGGGTACCCGGATTTTTGAGGGTACCCGAACCCGAGCGGGTAGATAATTTACTACCCGAACTCGAACCCGAGGGATGCGGGTACCCGGGGCTCGAGTACCCGAAGAATGAGCCGGATACCCGCGAGTACCCGAACCCGAACCACAGAAGACGTGAAAGTCGCCATAACCGGGTCCAACTCTTCCACCTAAACCTCCGAGACCAGTATTGGCTCCAGCTCTTCCACTGAAACCTCCTCCGGCTCCGGAAGGAAAAGCCAGCGGACACAGGAAGAACGACATGGACGACGTCAAGGACGGCAGACACAGGGACACGATAAGGACGACGAACACATGGACGCAGCGAAAGGAAAAGCCGGTGAATGACAAAGGAAAGGAAGAGATATGGAGAATGAGAAGAGAGAGAAAGGTGAGAATGAGAGGAGAGAGAAGAAGGGGCTGCTGAGTGAAGCGGCTGCTGAGAGAAGAAGGGCTGCTGATTTTAGGTTAACCTAAAATCAGTGGCATTTTTGTAATTTTTATAAAAATACATGGTTATTTTGGTATTTGTATATGAACCCCCGGGTACCCGCGGGTATCCGTTTCTATGAATGAAAAACCCGAACCCGCGGGTAATGAGATTTCATTACCCGAACCCGAACCCGCGGGTTCGAGTAATTTTCCGCGGGTTCGGGACGGGTTTCGGGTCGGGACGGGTTTGTCGGGTAATTTGCCCACCCCTACCAAGAGGTGGGTACATGTGTCATCGCTCAAACACATTTATAAAATAAATATAAATGATTTATTCCGAAATAAGAGTGGTCCGGACCAAATAGCAAAACAAATATGTAAATATCATAGTCACGATAAATAAAATAAATACGAAATGCAAAATAAAACTCATCGAGACCTCGTGCACGCCTCATGTTGCTGCTCAACCTCATTACTTTTTCTCATCGCCATATCCTGTCCATCCACGACAGCCCACAAATAGAGTGAGTACGAAATACGCACTCAGCACAACGTACCCCAGCTATCAGTACACCACACTGAAAATCTCGCAAGGTCACAACGTACCCCCCCAGCTATCAGTACACACTGAAAATCTCGCAAGGTCACAACGTACCCCAGCTATCACTACAATACACTGAAAATCTCGCAAGGTCACAACGTACCCCAACTATCAGTACACACTGAAAATCTCGCAAGGTCACAACGTACCCCAACTATCAGTACACACTGAAAATCTCGCAAGGTCACAACGTACCCCAGCTATTAGTACCATACAGCTTCGTCGCTCGAAAGGTTACCACAACCCTAACACGGTACGACGCTGGCAGATCCACTGATCTGACTAACTCGACGCTCCGTCGCTCGCAAAGTTACAACAACCCCAACACAGTATGACACCGGCCCTGATCCAAGTGTCGCAATACTAACGTCATCGACCCGATACTCCTCACGTGACAACTCTCACCAATGCGCTCGCACACGCCTTCTTCCGAAGGTTCGAGTGTGAAATCACCCGATCGAGCACACTAACAAGATATTCACTCGGTTTAAACACCGAACCCAAATATCGACGTTCTCCGACCCCAACACTTGGTCACATGTCAGTTCTCTAGATCATCTCTAGTCACTTATACAACTCATATACTTATCACCAATTCTCATACGACAAATTTAGGATTTTAATCCAATTCCATTTGTAGCGTCTCATTTTTTCCATTATGATCTTATAAATTCTATCGTGATCATGCCTCATTTTAAAAATATAATCTCTTCCATATATCTATCACAAATCCGAAATTATGGTGGAGAAAATCATCACCTTAGTTTCCCAACGATTTGACGATTCTTGATATTATCGCTAACAACAACACCAATCAATCCTTCCCTATTATAGATCCATTCAATCAATAAATTTCCATAATATAAATCTTTGAATTAAGAAAATAATCACAAAAGATTAACTAGAGATTTACCACAATCTCGATTAGAATTTATCCACGAAGAACGTGATGAAAATCTTCTCCTCTTTCTTTTTTTTCTTTTCTCCTCTCTTCTTCTTTCTTTCTTCTCTTTCTTTTTTTTCCTTTTCCTATTGCACCACACGGCTGCCTTTTTTTTCTTTAACCCTAATTAAATTAATATATATATATATATATGTGTGTGGTTGTGTTAGCCACCTTCCTATTTAAATGGATCTTACAAAAACTAATAACTCATGCATATATTGATAGATGAAGGGATGAAGATCAAAGAACATTTAAAGTGAGATGAACGGTTGAAATTTAATTGAACCACGTCAATTTTGTCACAAATTTGACATCTTCCTTAATTCATAGAAATTTAGAACCAGACTCTTATATCATGATAAATTCTAATACTAAATCTTGAAAAGGAGAGAAACTCGAGAATAGTAATGTATTGAATTCGATCGATATGACTAAAAGGTTCAAATGAATTTGATTGTTTTATTAGTCACGCAAGATCTTGTTATACACATAGACAATATCAAATAGAAAAATCAATACAATGTCGAAAAATATTGGGAATATCTCGAAGAATATCCTTTAAGTATTCATTGAAAAAATATATATTATCGGAGCATACGTATTAAATGAGATCTCAGAGAATATATAACTGTTTTTAATTTTGAAATACATGAGAGTTTTGATGGAACTTGGCTCTCATTGTTTGTACTTGAATTTGTTAGCCACACGACTTCAGCTCCAACTCATGGAGATAAAAAATCCATCTGATGAATCTAACTCACCACAAACCACCGAGTTGGATATTGATTATTTAAATTTGTACACTCGAACTTGTAGGGTGTATTAAGAGATACAATTTCATTGATTGTTCCAGGGATATTCTCCAAGATCCAGACGAATACTTCGAGGATATTCTACAAGATATTACAGATTCTCCAAGATTTATTTTATATTTTCAATCTCATTAATTGTTTTGATGATATTTTTCGAGATCCTATTGAATCCTCCAAATATATTTTACAAGATATTCTATATATTTTTCGAGATTATATTTAACTTTCCATTTAATACTATATATGTAAATAAACATTATTGTGTGACTAATAAAACCATCAATTTTATTTGAATATTTTGAATGTATGGATCAAATTTGGTATATTATTATTCTCGAGTTTCTTTTATATTCAAGATTCAAAATTTATCATAATCTAATGTTTTTAGTTTTATAAATCGCTGTTAAATTTAAAAATGTAAATTATATTTAAATTAAAATTCAAAAGAGAATATATGCAAGGAAAACTAGTATAATTCGGTAGGAAGAAACACGGAGAAGAGAAATTAGGCTAAAAATAAATGTGCATATATCTCACAAGAGGCAAATGAAAACCTCGTATGAACGAAGACAAGATTCTACAAAGACAAAAGATTCGCATATGTTATGGTAAAGGTTTTGTTCAGTCTAACTGATTTTGCTTATCTTCATCGTCATCCTTCACATGGATAAAATACATATTTCTCTTCACCTTTTTGTCATATATTATTTTCCACTATATATATATTCTTTTATATAATCATAATTTGTGGTTTTTATGGCCTCCCAATAATCATGAGTTTAAAGTTATTAATCTATAAATGTGATCGAGATTATGTTTGGTTCCGTAGAGTCAAACTTGTCCGATACCTCAAATTTTTACCATTCTTTTTTTTAATGCATTAAAATTCCTCTAATCTTTTTCTCATGATGATAGATAAATTAAAATAAACTAAAAAACTACATGAATTTTAAAAGATGATAAATTTTATATTGGGTGAACCTGTATTAGTTATATCTTATCTACGATCATAAATACATAAAAATTAGATTTAGCTGGCAAAAGTGAAATCAACAAAAGTTATCGAGCCGAGAGAGAACTAATATATTCCAAATTTAGTTACAAAATCAAATATCAAGAACAATAATATGATTATTATTTGAAATAGAAATATTTGTCAAAACAAAACAAAATTTTAATATAAAATATCAGAAATTTTTTAACAATTATAAAAAAAATCAAACCTAATATTAAAATATAAAAAATATTTATCGGTATTTTTATTTTCATATCTTCTAAACGATTATTAATTATTTTTTTATGATGAAAACATAAGGAACTGTGAACAAACATACAAAAGTAACATTTGTTTAGTTTAAACATCCAAGGTTCATGCACACTTCTTTTTCTTTATACAGTGGATAGCATTTGTTAAACAGATAACAACTAACCAAGTAGACTTTTTATTTTTATTTATTGTTCAATTTAATAAACAATAATAATGATTGATAATGATAATAATAGTCATATCAACCTTTGATAAATACTTTAGATGTTAGAAAAATCATTATCTCAAAATATATAATCTTGAGGAATTCAATTAATGATATTACTATTCATGATGGATATGACTTAGCATGTCAAATCTTTTTTCTATATTGTTTAGTACCAATCATTTTGATAATTTATTTTAGAAACTATTCCAGAAATCATAAATCTGGTTACTAGACTATCTAAAGATCGACTTTAATTTTAAAATAGCGAATTCTAACTGGTTTTGAATTATAGCGGAATGGGGAAGCTAACTCTGTTTTGTAAACAAAAATTTTAATTTAATAGTTAACAAAAATAAACAAGCAGTAATATGTTTTGTTCTTATCGCGTAAGAGATGGATGGAGAACCACAAAAGTTCCTGGTCAAATTAAAATTTGAAAATATTAAAAGTTTATGAAATCGAAAGTTTAAAATAAATTTTTTTTAAAAAAAAAAGAGCATGAAAAGCACACATCTAAATTTGCCTAACAATCCACGTCCCTCCCTCTTTCATATTTTATATTACAATATATATATATATATATATATATATATACGTGCCATATAACTGAAATTGATCCGGTTTTGACCCGGTTTTGTTGAAATTGACCCGGTTTTGTTGAAATTGACCTAAAAAAGTACTAACGTATTAAACAAGAAAAGAACATAAACAAATATCTTCAAATTGAGTTTCCCAACACCGTTATGATTCTGCAAATCGAAATTCCATCAAAATCGGGAAAAAATGTTGAAATTGACCCGGTTTTTCCCAATTTTGCTGGAATTTTTACCATTATGGAATTTGCTGGAATCAAAATCCATTCCTTAAATTTTATCACTAAATTTAGAGACGGTCGAAAAAATCGTTAATAAAATTTTGTTCCTAAATAATAAATGATAAAAAATTTATATACAAAATATTATTACATGAATAGACATGTTTAATCCGAATCCGACCTATTTCAACAAACGTAATTCAATAGTTATAAAAATTCGAGCAAAACCGGAAAAATCGAATCAATTTCAACAAAACGGAGTCAATTTCAACAAAACCGGGTCAAAAATGGATCAATTTCAGCAAACCGGATAAAAATTCCAGCAAAACCGGGAGAAAACCGGGTCAATTTCAACAAAACGGGGTCACTTACAACAAAACCGGATCAATTTTAGCAAACCGGGTAAAAATTCCAGCAAAACCGGGAGAAACCGGGTCAATTTCACCAAAACCGGGCCAAAATTTCAGTAAACCGGGTCAAAATTATAATAAATTGGGTCAAAATTCAGTAAACCGGTCAAAATTATATTAAACCGGACCGGGTTAATAATTGGGTAAACCAGATTTAATTCAATTTTAATTTTGGTCGGGTCGGGTCAAAATTGGGTATAAAATCGGGTCAAAATTGATAGTTTGTTAGGGTTTGGGTCAAAATTCTGGTTATTTAACAGAATTTTAAACAGTATGGGGGAATATGATGAATTAAAAAACTTGAGGGAGGAATAGGATTAGGGGTGATACATGGGGAAATATGATGAGTGTGATAGATGAGGGGGAATAGACAAAGTACCCAAACTTTGGATGGGAGTAGGAGTTTTACCTTTTTTAAATATATGTGAATGCAAATATTCATCTTATTATAAATCGTTAACTCTAAAACTATTAATAAAATGAATTGTGCGGAAGAAATATAAATAGAGGAAACACATGAACATATACTATTTTTTATAATTAATATATTGGATGCAAATTATAGATAAAAACGCCGAAAATTTAGAAGATTGATCTAATCCAATAATAAAAAAATTTGATACAAAAAATCATTACATTTTTTTAAACTGTGAAATTTGTAATCACTAATTTTTTTTATGTGCATCAGATACATTATTATAATTTATAGGAATATTTATATATCATATAAATATATTTTAAATTACAGATATATTAATTCCAATAGAAGATAAATATAAAGAAAATGGTTTGAATTTTTAAATTCAAATGAAAATCTACCTAATTTTATCATTCATGTTTTGTTATAATTCACTAAAAATATTTTTGTTACGGCATCCAAATACCTTTCTTCACATCAAGGCCATTATCTCTAACATGTTTTATATATTATTCATTGAAATAATTCGTTTGTTTAAATACTAATAGAAAATAAATCATTGTTCTAAGTGTCAGTTTTATATGTCCAAGGTTAATCGATTTCTTATCTGGCTAGACAATTCGCTCCATTTCAAAGAATCGATTAATGTTCTAATAGGAATTTCTTTTAATATATAATTATTTTATGAAAAAAAATTGCACAAGAATGAGAAATGGCATTTGGACAAAATAACCAGTTATTACTAAAAAGTTTATTTGATTAATTTTGAAAACTCGATTCTTCCACTACAATATTGTGTCGTCATATATGATACGCATATGCTGATGTTTAGATATTTAGAGGTATATATATGTGTGTATCTAGATGTGTATGTATGTATGAATGTATATAGACACACAAACCCAATACTATTGAACAACCCAAGACTCGGATCAGATCGTCTCCTCCTGTCGTCCACGTCAGCACCGCCATCTCTGAACC
>CM071864.1:47220083-47248746 GCA_036759665.1 Gynandropsis gynandra | reverse complement strand
AACCGCTCGGGATTTAAACTCTCCTTCTTCCTCTCTTACAAAACCCTTCTCTTTATCTTCTCTTTCGCTCCCAAACACACGAGAGAAATAATAAATAAAAAAAAAAGAATTTTTTTTTTCAACAAAAGCTCGAAACTTGGGAGACTTCATAGGAAACCCATTTGAAATAAATGGATTACGCTTCAAGAATGGAAGAGTTAGAAGAAGAACAGATGGATCTTCCTCCTGGGTTCCGTTTTCATCCTACCGATGAAGAACTCATATCTCACTATTTGAGACCTAAGGTCTTCAACGACTTCTTTTCCGCAAGAGCCATTGGTGAAGTTGATCTCAACAAGGTCGAACCTTGGGATTTGCCCTGTAAGTTTTTCTCTGGTTTTGTCTAAATCTCTCAATTTCTGTACGGATTCTCAAGTTCTGATGATCTTTTGGGTTTTTGTGTGGAACAGGGAGAGCTAAGATGGGAGAGAAGGAGTGGTACTTCTTCTGTGTAAGAGACCGGAAATACCCGACTGGTTTAAGGACGAACCGGGCCACCGAGGCCGGTTATTGGAAAGCCACTGGCAAAGACAAGGAGATCTTTAGAGGCAAATCACTCGTTGGAATGAAGAAAACTCTAGTTTTTTACAAAGGCAGAGCACCTAAAGGGGAGAAAACCAATTGGGTCATGCACGAGTACCGCTTAGAAGGCAACTACTCTACGGACAATCTCTCCAAGGCATCAAAGGTAAAACATAGATACATACATGTGTGCGAGTGTTTCTACATATTATTCTGTTTTTACTGCTTTATCATTGAGTTGATTTGTGTTTGTAAATGCAGAATGAATGGGTGATTTGCCGGGTTTTTCAGAAACGACCCGATGGTAAAAAGGTACATATCTCTGGTTTAATGGGGTTTGGTTCACAGGTTAACCAATTCGGTTCAACCGGTTTACCTCCTCTGATGGATTCTTCTCCGTACATCAAAGTCGGAGGAGTAGAAGAAGACTCCTTCGCTGGTGGCGGCGGTTTGGCGTCTCACGTGACCTGCTTCTCCGACCAAGCAACGGACGACGAGAAGCCAGGCGGCGAGCCAAATGACAGATTTACCCCTCCCTTATTCGGTTCTACATCTGCTTACCAGCCCATATCTTCTTCCCCAAGTCTATCCCACTTAATACCCAACAACAGCTCTATGCTCTTCACTGATTCAACATTGTTACAAGACAGTTCGATATTGAAGATGTTACTTGAAAGCCAAGCAACTGAATTTAAGGAAATTTACCAAAACCCTGAGTTCTCGGAGAACTCCGGTTCATCGGCAAACGAACTGGTGGGGAGATCTTCCGGTTCAGCCGGTCAGAGAGATTTGGGTTGCTACTGGAAGTATTGATTGTTTTAGGGTTATTTTAGGGATCTATAGATTGTTTTGGATTTGAGGTTTTGTGGTTTGTAGTAATCATGTGTGTGAATGATGTGAAAAGACACACTAATTTGATGATTATTCTTGTAAACTTTGTAAAAAAAAAAGGAAGAAATTATTAATATGTGTTAAAATATGGAATTGATTTTTAATTGTTAATAATAGTAAAAAACATGCCCATATAATTGACAAAATATTTTTTAATCTATTGATTTTTATGATAGAATAGTTAGAACCCAATTGGTTTAATTTTAACATTGATGAGCCAAGTGAGTATATAAATATGTTAGGCCACCAACCGAGATGCACAATTGTGGAAGTGCTGTCCCCAAGTCAATCTGAACATGTTTGGCAATAATATGCCTCATAATTTCTACGTTGTCTATATTTTTGTTTATTGTTGAATAAAAATTAATTTAGTGTCGCCTAGACATTAGACTATTATTAAGCTTTCCAATTTTTTAAATGGATTTTTTAGGCATTTAAGAAGTTTAGACGAAATTTTAAAGCAATTTAGACTGTTCGTTTAGTCGATTTGAACGTATTTATAGACAATATAAATATTTTTAAATATTTATCTAAATTAAGTATATTATTTTAATTAATATGAAAATTTTTATAAAATTTCTTTTTGGGATTGACAATGATTTATAATATTTTTTTCTTTTATGAATAATAATTATTAACTATTCCGAATAAGATAGAAAAATATAATCATACACATTTAATCACCGTTCAACTAAAATTTAAAGGTTTTTAAAAGTTTGATTTAATATAAAATAAAAATAAAATTTATGTATGCATCAATTATAAACTTGTGAAATTTTGAACCTTTATCAAAGTGTTATCATAGATTTGTAAACAGGAAAAAATATATATCGTATAAATCGAAATTTAATACAATGAATGGATGTATAAAAAGAAATTAGGACAAGTCTATTTTCTTATCACGATACATGCAATATGGTCGAAATATTTCAAAGAATCCAAAACCTGATTGAAAAAGAAGTACATCATTGCCAATATTGAGAAAGACCCTTCAAGCTTACCTAGATAAACAAAGTTGTTTTAATTAAAATATTAAAATATTTTTTTAAATTTTCATATAACTTTTTAGAGTGGATACTTAAATTTTTTTTCAATCTCGTAAATCACTGATCATTTTGATTTAGGGGTGGGCAAATATCGAATATCCGTAAATATTCGACTATTCGTATTCGTCGAATATTCGATTTTACTATTCGTATTAGTATTCGTAAATACGGATATTCGTAAATTCGAATATCCGCAAATATTCAGATATTCGTCGGATATTCGTATCCATAATAAAATCAATTTTTAAAAAAAATTAATAAAAAAAATTCTAAATAATTTCTATTTTAGTCCTTAAATTAGGGTTAAAACTTTTATAATTTACATTTTAGTCTTTAAATTTTAAATATAATAACTATTTCTTTATATATATTTTATATTTGATCTGAAAATCAATTATAATAATGTTTTGTATTTATAATTTGATCTTTAAAATTAATTTATTATATATATATATATTAAATAAATTATCTATTTAGTACATACGGATATGAATACTTACGAATAATTGACTATACTATTTGTATTTGTATTTGTCGAATATCTAAATCTTGATATTTGTATTTGTATTTGTTCCTACGGATATTTGCTTTTTCAGATCGAATTCGATTCGAATACGAATCGGATACGAATACTTAGGATATTTTGCCCAACCTTATTTGGATTATCCGTTTTAGATCGATTATCAAATAATAAATTTGGATAAATAAGACAATATATATCTAATTTTTTTAAATAATTTTTTTATAATAAGGACATAATACACACATCGGGTTGGAATTCGGGACGTGTACAGGGAATCCGTTTGATATCGATCTCTCGAACAGGATTTGTCATGTCAAGGAGGATCTCTTGACTAGTCTAAAGAACACTCTTCAATAAAGTCGTCCGTTGATGGTGAATGGAGGTGAATGATCTCTTGACTAGCCTAAAGGCTCTTTACAAGATTCGTTCGACGATGGTGGAAGATGAATGTTGATGGTGTCTGACTGGTAGTGGCTTGCTTTTTCATTATTTGTTGTTCGAATTGGATTGACAGATGAAAAATATCTTGCAAATCATGGTAATTTTGTCTTTCTACCTCTCTAGCAATCTGTTCATTTAACCATCTAGAAATTGAATCATAACAGATTCTTCATCTTCATCAATTTTCAGCCTACTTCGAAGATGCTCAAATTCTTTGAAGTTTTCTTCAGAAATCCGACTTCCTTAGATTAATTTTTGATATAATCGTTTCAGTGCAAGGGTACACACCTCTTCCGCATAAGGGTTTTCATTTCGCTCCACGTAGTGACTTATTCAAGACGCGTATGATGTCTAATGCTCACCTCACGATTCCACCATGTGAGAGCATCATTCGTGAGTTGTGTTGCTGCGTATTGTACCTTTTTGTGCTCTGTGTAGATGTAAAAAATATTATCCATCCGCGTTTTCCAATCGAGATAAGGTTATGGGTCAACACATCCAGCAAAAGTACGTGGTTTTAACTTAAAAGTGTTACTGTTGTGTAATGTCACTTTCTCTGGGGTGGTTCCTCGTCTAACTTTTCATCCTCGTAGATGATGTTGTGTCGCCTTAAAATCTTCGTTCTCATCCTCAAGTTCATGTCGAGGTGGTGTTCGACAGTCTCGTCATCTAGGTTGAGGGTTTGATTATTCTGCTTCTTCAAGGCGATTCATTCTTGACTTTATTTGTTGGAGCATCTGAATAAGCACGTTGAGTTTGCCGTTGCATTGAGATTTATATCCTTTTTTGCCATATTCTTTGGTTATGATTTTTTTAGGATAGAAGCGTACTTTTAGTCCTTGAACCGGGCTCTGATACCAAGATGATACACGTCTCGGGGTCAAAAATCGAGACTTGTATGGGGAATTGTTATGATCTCGAACTCTCTAGTAGAATTCTTCGTGTCAAGGAGGATCTCTTAACTGTTCTAAGGGGAAACTCTTCAAGAAATTCATCCGTTGATGGTGGATGGAAGTGGATGATGGTGGATGATCTCTTAACTAGCCTAAATGCTCTTTTCAAGATTCGTCCGACGATGGTGGAAGATGAATGTTGATGGTGGTTGTCGAAGTGTTTAAAATGGATCAATGGAAACCACAAGAGATGCAAAAGTCTCTTTATACAGTCAGATATGACTTCAATTGTTCCCCAAATAAGTTGGAGACATCATGTTCTTGATGAAACGATCAAACAAAGCAAATAGTTTATGTAGAAAAGACTCCATATCAAAACAAAGAAAATGTTTAAATTCATGAGTATGAATTTATCTACTTGTCGTTTTGGAAGATTTTCTAGTCATTGAGAATCTTCGGTGGATCCAACGGTGGAAGAGCTTCTAGCGATGGATGAGGAAAGACGCAAATTTCCTCGTATAGATCCGGATTCTTCATCTGGCGCACTTTGGTATAAACTAAATTTAATTTTAATTTTATAACTAATTAATTAATCAAGTCTTAATCTACTTTTAATTTTGTTTTAATAGGTTTGGTATTAAACAACTTAATTGTCATATAACAAAGACGATAAAAGCTGATTATGATCGTCCATGTTATAACTGGATGCGGACCGATCCCGAAATCAAGGAACGGTGGTGGAAAGCTTTTGTGGTACGTTTTTTTAATATTCATTTCACTCTAAATTTTAAAGTTAAAAATATTTCAATAAATAATTATTTAATTATTTTTAGCAAAAATTTTATTGGGATCCTGCAATAACCGAACTATAAAGTCCAAATTTGAACATGTTGCGGGAGTACGACTCAAATTTCTTGCAAGCAACGTGAAAAAAGATCGGGAGACAAAAAGTGTCAAACCTCTTTGGATCCCAGATAATGTCTGGGAACAGATGTGTGTCTATTGGGATGATCATGTCGTTAAGGAGAGAAGTCAGCACGCTAGTCGATCCCGTTGTTTCGATAGAACGGGATATGGGATAAGTGCGCATACTTCTGGTTCCCACTCTTTCATGGAAGTTTACGAAGATTTGGTAAGATTTAAAATTTTTTAAAGTTTTAATATGAGTGACATTTGCTTAATAGGTAAAACATAAATTCTAAATTTGTTTTAGGCGAAAGAAAAGGGATGTGAACCGTCGTACGTGGAATTGTTGGAACGTACACACAAGAAAAAATCCGACGGTTCGTGGGTAGATGTTAGGGCGAAACAAATTCACGAAGATGTTCTGAATATTGCATTGAAATGAGTGTCCCAAATTCCGCCAAGAGAAGATGGGACACAATCCACTCTTACTCAAGAAAAATACAACGAGATGTATTTCGAGGTAAATTTATTATAATTTTACAATAAATTTTTTACTGATAATTTAAATTTAAATTAAATTTCAATATTTTTTGTAGCACGTAACACCGTACAAAGGTCGCTTATTTGGTCTTGGATGAATGACATCAAAACATACGAGTTCCTCCAAAAGCAAGGAAAAAGTCACGACCAAGGAATTTCGAAACACAATCTCGAAGATGCAAAAAAAATTAGAACAACAAAGTTCACAATTAGAACAACAAAGTTTAGAGTTCAACGCTCTGCAAAGGGAAGTTGAACGATCAAGAAGGGGACATCAACAGTGGTTTAGGATGATGAAGGAACACATGCGCAATATCAATTGGGATACGGCCGAAAACAATGATGATGGCGATGATAATTCCCATTTTACCACCAACTAGTTTGTAAATACGTAATTTTAATAAAGTATAAACACTAATTAATTAATTTCAATTTTAAAATTTTATTTTTTTTATTTTTTAAAAAATTTCCGCCCCGTCCTCAAAATTTCCGGACGGGAACAGTGGTGTCCGAAAATTTTAAGGACGATTTCCGTCCTTACTCGGGGTCGGGTTTCGCGTCGATTTCCGGACTACCCGGTCGTTCGAAATTGCAGACAATTCCGCATTAAATTTTCCGTATGTATTTGCGGACAGATATGTTTTGGCGACGCTCGTTTGCGGACGGATGCTGGTTGTCCCTTATCCGTCCCCAAACCTGTTTAGGGACGGATTAGGCAGTCTGGAATTGTTAAATTTCTTGTAATGGGAGGAAAGTAGATGACTCGGTGGGATATAATTGACGTGAAAAAATTTCCTAACAGTTAGAGATATTCAGAATAGGAAAGTAAATGATCCGGTGGGAGATGATTGGTTTGGAAAGATTTTTTAGTCGTTTGAGCTCTTTGTTGGAAGAAAATAGAGGATTTGGAGGGATAGTGATATGTTTGTGCGATTTTCTATCAGTTGAACGGATAAACTAAGATTTTTATCTCCAATCCTTCAAAATCTGTACGGCTCAAGTCCTCCGGTAAATCCTCATTATGGTCCAATGACTCCCACGTTTCCAATTCCACCATTAATAGCTTGTTCCGCGAGCTTCTAATTTGATCATGTGCAAATAGATTTTTACGAAGTTTATCCTTCTAGTTTTTTGGTTTATCGCATCATCAGTATGATCCTCCTTTGGTGTGATGATAACCTCATCATTTCTTTACTCGTTGCGAGTCATTCGTCATCGAATCGTAACCACTAGACAATTCACAATAGTAAAGAATTTGGTTGGTTTGCTCTATATTTTATGTGAAAATATAATGGAATTCACATGATTAATAAATTTTAAAACATGATAAAAAAATATTTTCCCAATATGAAAACATGCATGATGATGGAGTTCACTATTCGAATGTGAGGTTTAGAGATGAAATGACATTTAAACATCGAAAACTTCATTTTGTCGTTTTTATAACCACTATATATATAATATCATGTATAGTGTGTGTAATAGATTTTTATCCTTTAGTGTTAAAAGTATATGATGTTATCCACTTTTGGAGGCTTCTGGCATTAAATATATTCTAACAAATATTATTAAATATAACACAAAATTCTGTTATACCAATATTTAAAATTTTAAAATATAAATACAAAACACAAGAGAAAAATAGATAAGGATAAGATTCTCCGGCTGCTGAACGTAAATATTGACAAGAGGGGTCGATGATACGACGTCGGATTTGGTTGGCATTCGGCAAATGTAGGGCCCATACTTTTCGTCCTCTCTTCCACGTGACACGTGGCACTTGTCATCCCATCCATCCCCTCCTTTTAACAAGATACTTTTCATTGTTTAAATTTTGATAATATTGCAAAATAAAAGAAAATAACATTATTAGAAACCATAAATTCATTTTACAAAACAAAAAATTAGTATCTAAAATTCATTTTCTAAAATATTTTAAATTATACCATAAAATATTATCAAAATTATTATTTTTGTATATATTAACTCTCAAAAATGATATCATTAAATTTTTTATTCATTGACATACCAATAAAAATTATCATATAAAAAATTTCTTAAATTGATTTGGTATATCTATGAATTAAAAATATATTTTGAGGTTACATTTTTAAATAGAAGATTATCATAAAATCATCTGAATACATGAAATTTTTTAAATAGGATCGACATAAAATATTTATAATTATTTCTTTAATTAGTTTTGACGTGCACGAATTGAAAAAAAATTCAATTAATAACTTCGTTGTGATAATATGATATATAGATGAATCAGAAAATAGAATTAATTGCATTAATATCCAAACGTTTTTTTTATTTAAATACAAAATTACGTATAAAATCCAAAACAAAATATTAAAATTTTTGTATATATTATACTGACGTCATCTTTATATGGGCCCATACGGACTTCATTTTCTTCGCAGTTGGGCTTTTGTCCATTGTGCCACGTCATGCATAAGATGGGCCACGTGGCTGACGGAGATGACTGTTCAAAGGTAATCCACTTGTTCTTGTTTTATTATTCGCTAGACCCATTACACATACATCAGCCAAGTAAACCCTAATACAACATGAACCAAATAATTTTTTTAAAAGAAAAAACCGGAAAATCTCTAGTGTTCTTTTGTTGTTGTCTAAAAATATATTTATTTAAATCACTAGAAAGGAATTAACGCGATGCGTGGGTTTTTATCAATTTTTTTATTATAGATTTAAAATTCATGTGTCATAAATAGATCATTCTATTATATTAGGTTTTTAATGTCAACTAATAAGTTTTAGATAAGATGAAATTAAAATCAAGAAAATAGAACCTAATCGAAGAAGAATAAATATGTCGCCTCAATCCTAGTTGACCTGCCGTCGATCCATCGCGCCATCATCAACACACGACCATATCTACATCGTCGACTCGCCGAAAAAAATCATAATCATTGGCAATGAGAATTCTGATACATTTAATCAAATATATAATATTGTTGAAGCGGAAGGCTGCGCGAACAATATTTGCATTTATATATATATATTTGAAAAGAATATTTAAGTATAAAATTATCAAAATTTTGAACTAAATATTTGAAAAGAAAATATTGATTTAGGATGATATTTATTTAATGAAATTGATATATGATACAAAAGTTATTCTAATATATTAAAAATAATATATATATATATTATAAAGAGTAGATATTTTGAGAATCTATAAATATTCTATCACAATAGAAATCGAGATAATATCTGTTGAATTTTTTTCTCTTTATACAACATGTTTTAATTTTATATATGAATCAATTTAAATTAATAAAAATGGAATTGATGATTGGAATGTTGTGTCAATGTTGCCATTACTTCACCAATTTTGAATAAAAACGCGAATTTTAATATATAAGATTTAATTTAATTTAATTTTTTAAAACATGATGTTTCATTTATAACATTTCTTTTTAAGTATTATTTCAATAAATGTTTCGTTTTTTCTTCATTATGTATATATTTGATGATAATAAAATTAAAATTATAAAAATATAAAAGAATGATATGGAAGATGAAAGTTTTTTTTGGGTATTTCTAGGAATAATTTATGATAAAATAATTGAATTTAAAAATAAAAGTTGAAAGAAGATATATATATATTAAAAAATATGTATATTTTAAAATCTATATAATAATAAAGAGTTTTTTATGGATAAAAAAATATATATTCGATGAATAATTATAAAATTTTAAATAAAATAGAGAAGAAACAAACTTTATTATCCAAAAAAGAAAAAAAAATTATTTCTTTTACATTTAATAATAGGTGGCTTTACGAGAAACAACCTTGTAAGGGTTTTGATCAATGTTTTTATTATAGAATTGAAATTCATATGTCATAAATAGATCATTCTATTATATTAGGTTTTTAATGTCAACTAAATAACTTTTAGATAAGATGAAATTAAAATCAAGAAAATAAAATCGAGGAAGAATAAATATGTCGCCTCAATCCTAGCTGACCTGCCGCCAATCCATCGCGCCATCATCAACACACGACTATATCTACATCGTCGACTCGCCGAAAGAAAACCATAATCATTGGCGTTGAGGATTCTGATGGATTTAATCAAATATATAAATATTGTTGAAGCGGAAGGCTACGCGAACAATATTTGCATATATATATATATATATTTGAAAAGAATATTTAAGTATAAAATTATCAAAATTTTGAACTAAATATTTGAAAAGAATTTTTGATTTAGCATAATATATATTTAATTAAATTGATATATGATACAAAAGTTATTCTAATGTATTAAAAATAAAACATATATATATATATATTATAAAGAGTAGATATTTTGAGAATCTATAAATATTCTATCACAATAGAAATCGAGATAAAATTTGTTGAATTTTTTTTCTCTTTATACAACATGTTTTACTTTTATATGTGAATCAATTTAAATTAATAAAAATGGAATTGATGATTAGACAGTTATGTCAATGCTGCCGTGACTTCACCAATTTTGAACAAAAATTCGAATTTTAATATATAAGATTTAATTTAATTTAATTTTTTAAAATATGATGTTTCATTTATAACATTTCTTTTTTAGTTTTATTTCAATAAATGTTTCGTTTTTTCTTCATATGTATATATTTGATGATAATAAAATTAAAATTATAAAAATATAAAAGAATGATATGGAAGATGAAAGGTTTTTTTAGGTATTCCTAGGAATAACTTATGATAAAATAATTGAATTTTAAAATAAAAGTTGAAAGAAGATAAATATATATATATATTAAAAAAATATGTATATTTTAAAATCTATATAATAATAAAGAGTTTTTTATGGATAAAAAAAATATATATCCAATGAATAATTTTAAAATTTTAAATAAAGTAGAGAAGAACAAACTTTATTATTCCAAAAAAAATATTTCTTTTACATTTAATAATCCTTGCTGAGGTGGATTCACCAGAAACAACCTTGTAAGGATTATTATATATATAATTTCGAGCTTGACTAGTCAAAATAATGCATATTTGTTTATATTTGGTGGCGTTTTTGTCAGCGATTGACGGTATTTTTGTTTTATTTCGTCTAAATGGTAGGAACAATGCGTTTGCAGACGACTGCGACTAGAAACAAATGACAAAAAATTGTTGCGATTGCGTTTTGAAGAAAATTACCAAAATAGACAATTATTAATAAAAGACTTTATTTAAATTTTTATACTTTTTAATTATAATTTTCAAATATTTAAAATAAATTTAAAATTAAAAAATTATTAAAATATTTATATATATATATAATATATATACATATATATGCATATATATATATATTTACGATTAATATAAATAATAATAGAAATCTTAAAATAATTTTATCAAAACATAATCAACTATAACAAATCATTGAAGCAAAATTTAAAATATGTATAAATGTTTTTATATAATAAACAAAATTTGAAAGGTATTTTCGTATTTTTATTATAAACGCACCGAAATACAATATAATTCCGGATTTTAAAATTTTACGTTTTGTCGCGTTTGCGAACGACCACGACTTTACCAATCACTTTTTTAATATCACTCGCAATCGTCAGAAACACAGTCATCGCGTTTGTGGGCGACTACGACTCCACGTATGAAAACCTTAGCAAAAGACAAAATACTAAAATATATCATAAAAAATACTCAAACATTTTTAACATTTAAAAATTTGTAAAAAATCATATAAATGAAAGAGAATAGATTGTTAGATGGTATGACACAGTTTTTTATTTTGTCGATACAATAGATTATTAGAAAAATTATATTTCAAAATCTCAAAATTATTATAAATTTTCAAATCACACCCCTTACTCGACTTCTAAAACACCAAATCCATCCACCGCACTATTCATTCAAAATCATACAGAACAACTACATATAAATTTTAGATAAATTTATATAAAACTGTTTTGTCTACTTTATTAGTGATAAAGTGCTCTACTTTTATCAAAATCAAAACCACACAGTTGGATCCAAAAATATAAAATGAGAAAATTTTGAATATTTTCCAAATGGTATTATGAGATATTTTAGCATGAACTGAAAAAAAGAAACAAAAGCTTATATGAATTGAAAAAGAAATATACGCAGGGTCAACTTTAAAACTATATATAAATTTTCATTTGAATGTGTAAATTCGAAGCTAGAATACATATGGATATTATATGAGAATTAGTTTATAAGTATTATAAGTAGGCATTACAAATAGGTGAGAAACATATATATATATATATATATATATATATATATATATATATATATATATATATATATAAATAGAAAATTGATCAATATCTTAATTCTTGAAGATAAATATTTATAAAACTAAATTTTATGAAAACGGTGGAAATTACTGTCCACTTTTATAAGTGAAGCAAAACCTTCAATGCCATAATATGTGCTTTAAATTGAGAACCTTTATTTGGCACGACAAGTGTTTGGCAAGTCAAGCTTGCAGCATTTTATATCTTACTTTAACATTAAATAGTAATCACTTAAACTTTTTCTACTTATGGTAAAATAAAAAAAAATCATATTATTTGAATTTATATATATATATATTATTTTATTTTACTTTAAAAAATTGCAAACCTTAATGAAAAAGCGAAAAAGAAAATTTGAATATCCTGATTCTCAAGATATTTAAAATGATAGAAAATAAATGATTTTCTAGATAGTATCATAGATATTGATCTGAATAACCAATGAAATTCGGTAAATGTATGTATTAAATTTTATTTTTAGTTCAATTGTTTTATCAATTCGGAATACAAATTCATCAATTGGTCCACACCTATTTTTTATTAACCGGTATACTAATTAATTAATGGATATGATTTTTTTTTAGTTTTTTATATTTTTATTTTTGCATTAACAGAAACAAAATAGTTTTTGTTAGGAAAACTTTCCATGTTTTTTATGTATACTTAATAAAATTAACAAAATATATAGAAATTTCGAAATATTTTTATTACAAATGTACAAGGTAAGTGATAGAGGACTCGTCGTAGCATGAGTATCGTAGTGACAATGCAAAAGTCTTCAACCATGAAAATCAATTAAAACCTTCGGACCCACGGAAATAAATATATTTCCATTTCAGAACTCAACATCCAAATATAATAATAATCATTATATTTTATAATATTTAGTGCAAACATAAAAACTTGGTCGATTTCCATAATATTAACATAAAATTAGTTAACATTTTAAAAATATATATTAAAAAAGAAGAAAATACATGGTGATATATATTACACTACTCGGTAAAGCTACAATGCCTACTTCGTCTTCGAAGCAAAAAAAGGGCCATTATATGTAACGTTGGATGTTATTATTTCTTATACATGATACATCCACATTGATTCACTTTCACAAACACACACAGAATAACATATATATATACATATATATGTACGTATTTTCAAGGTCAGTGAGGCTTCTATAATCCTAGAAATCCAGACAGAAGCTAGCTGTCTCGTGGTCGGAGAATGGGAAGATCACCATGTTGCGACAAAGACGGTCTGAAGAAAGGGCCATGGACGCCTGAGGAAGACGAGAAACTCTTAGCTTACGTCGAACAACACGGCCACGGTGGATGGCGGTCGTTACCTGCGAAAGCCGGTATTCATATTTCTGATCAATCATGTCACCGAGATGGCAAAACTTTTGGATACTTGATTCGTACGTTACTGATTGTTTTAGGTCTTGAGAGATGTGGAAAGAGTTGCAGGCTTCGATGGATTAATTATTTGAGACCAGATATTAAGCGTGGGAAATTCAGTTTGCAGGAAGAACAAACTATCATTCAGCTTCATGCCCTTCTCGGAAACCGGTATGTTTTAACCGATTGTTCGGTTTATTTCTCTCATTTTGTACCGGTCGGTTTGATTACAATCGCTTCGGTTTAATGGTTTTTTTGTCACAAGGTGGTCAGCAATTGCGACGCATCTACCGAAGAGGACCGATAATGAGATCAAGAACCATTGGAATACCCATCTCAAGAAACGGTTAACCAAGATGGGGATTGACCCGGTTACGCATAAACTGAAGAACGAAAATCTATTGATGAGCAATGATCTGTCCAAGAATGCGGCCGAGCTCAGCCACATGGCTCAGTGGGAAAGTGCTCGGCTCGAAGCTGAGGCCAGGCTCGTCCGGGAAGCCAGGCTCAGGTCTTACTCGGTCCGATTCCCTCAGTCGACGTGGACTTACACCTCCAATCACGAAAACGCCATGGAATTCATCAAATGTCCCTCCGATCACATTGTCGCTAAAACCACGTCGTGTGTAACGTTCCGTCAGGAAAACGGCGTGCATTCTACCGTTTCCGCATCGGATCCTTCGGGAAGGAACAAGCCTGACTTTGGTGATCCTGAAAAAGTTGGGAACAAGGATGAAGATTCATCAGAAGGTTACAAGGGCGATTTGGACATTTCACATGAATTCGGGTCGGACCACGTGGAGGATATCATCGCCGGAGAAGAAGGGTTCGTCGATCTTCCGCTGAAGGAGTTACTTGACCGTAGTTTGACCGGCGATAGGAAGGCATATTCCGACGAGAGGTGCGGAAATGATTACTTTGAGGACAATAGAAACTATTGGAACAACATTCTTGATTTGGTTAATTCTATACCGTCAGATTCGAAAATGTTTTAGAGATCAGCGGTCAATAGCAGCTTTTATGTACTTTCAATATAGTATCGTTTTGTTGGCTACAAAAATATTATTCCAAACTCTGAGTATTGCATCTTACTTCCTCAATAATTCATCTGAGAATGTCAGATACGGTATATAGTACATGCGTTTATATCTATGTGTATATGTATGTATAAATTTACAAACCATACATGTGTATATACATACATACATCAATATATATATATGTAATTGTTAATATATAGTAACACGTTGAATTTAATGAGAAATGTAACTCTCAGCAATTAATTTGTAAGATCATGTGGACAGGCTGGGAGACTGAGTTAAAGTCACTCACATTATTGCCCATTTAATTTCAATCTCATTACCATTCCTTTTTTATTACTGTTTTTATATATAAAATATTATGAATTTTGTTATTCATTCTTCTATTTTTTATATTACATGCGAATATATTTTCCATCTAAATATATTATTAGTGTGACACTTCATTTTATCACCCTGTCCCATTACACTATCAAATATTCAACCAAAAAAAAATACTACATTGTTGCTCCAATATTTTCATCACTTCTCTGATTTTGTCAAGATTTCCTTTGTAATTAAACAAACAATTTTACAGTTTGAAAATCAAATATGTTAATTCTCCAGCGATTTGTACGAAAAAATTATTAGAAAATGTCAATTTTAAAACGACATTTGCCGTCCAGAAATTCTCGGATGAATTGGTGACGGATTAGTGCTGAAGAGAGTAATTCGTATATGAATTTGCGGACGGCTTAGACGTTGGAAATCCATTCGTATTTATAGACACATTTGAAACAGATAAACAACTCGTCTTGGATTACATACTAGCGTGTGTTTTGTCTGTGATTTCTGAATGGTAGTTGAGGCCGTCCGAAATATCACGGATGGAAAGATCGTTCGCCTTGAAATTTCTGCAAAATTACGGACATTTTCATCCGACCAGAAACCGTCCGAAATTAAGAACGCTTTACGGACGGCTCCTCGACAAATATTGATCTTAGTCCCTAATTCGTCTTTAATCAGTACAATAATTACTTATATAAACAACTCACATCTTCGTTCATTTATCACAAAAAATTACCAAAGATTTTATTCAATATCATCTTATTGATTCTTATTACAATGCATCATCGTCAAGATCGAATATTTTCGTTTCAAGACCATGGAGGTATATAAAAATTGATCTAGAAATTCAAGGTGTATCAAAAGAGTTTATAGGAGTTACACACACTACAAAAAAATATGTCATTTCCAACGACCAAATCCGTTAGAAATGATAATTTTTCCGTAGCCATTTTCAATGGTTTTCACCGGATTCTTGACCGTTGGTAATTGACCGTTGAAAACATGCATCCGTTGCAATTTCCAACGGAGTTTCATCAATCAAAATCCATTGGAAAAATATCAACGGATTTGAATGGATAAGGATGTTGAATTTTATAGCGGGCATCCGTTGGAAATTTTAACGGATGCCCGTTGAATATTTCAACAGATGCCCGTTGGTATTTTTTAGCATAAATTTTAAATATATCAACGGATGTCCGTTGATATTATGATTGTATAATCAAAGGACATCCGATGATTTTATAATGAATTTAAAAAAATAATTTTTTTATAAATATTAAACTTAAGATATTATTTCAAAATCTATCTAACAATTTATTTTAATATTTAAAAAATCAAATAAAATATTATATCATATAAATCATCAAAAACTTTGTATTGATCTTCTTTTATCCCGCGTTACGAAAATAAATGATAGTAGAGTTCCACCAAAACAAGCCAAATATCCTTTATGACCGGTGAATCGTTTAATCATCATAATTTATGGTGTTTAAATTGGTTGAGAAAGGTTTTGATAGGGTTTGAGAGGTTTTGATGAATATGTTAAAAATGAGTTGTTCAACATCTTAAATACCCAAAATTGCAACAGGCATCCATTGGAAATTTCAACGGATGTCCGTTGAAATCGATGTTCAATCAAAGAATGTCAAATCATAACCTTTTGTTTTTTCAAGAGACATCCGTTTGAAATTTCCAACGGATGCCGTTTGAAAACGTGTAGATGGATCCATCCGTTGAAATTTTTGTAATTATCATTTTTCAAGGGGTATCCGTTGGAAATTTCAACAGATGATCGTTGACAATGTCAATGGATTTCCATTGAAAAGAATAAGATGGTTAGATGCAGAATTTTGTATTGTGATTTTTCCAAGTGGCATCCGTTGGAATTTCAAGGGATACCTGTTGAAAGTTCCAACAGATGTCAGTTGAAAAGTTATAAAAATTACAACAGGCATCCGTTGATAAAATTAAGGATTTTCAACAGTTCACCATGGAATCCATTTCTAAATATTTTCAACGGATGGATCCGTTGGAATTCGTTGGTAAATAGTTCAACAGAATGATCTGTTGGAATCCATTGGTAAAATAGCAACAAACAGATCCATTGGAATCCGTTAATAAATATTTCAACGGATGAATCCACTGATATTTATATGTTTTTTAGTAGTGAGTTATATAACGATGGCGAAAAAACAAAAAGTTTATAAAGAAACCGGTAAGTTGGTTTGTTCTGGCGACAAATGCAAAAATAATTTTTTTAACGAGAGAACCATGTGGAATCATTTTTTTAAAAGGTTGTACTCTGAATTATTTAATGTGATTATCTTACAAAGAGAATTTTGTACCACGACTTAGTAATGTCGTAGAAGATTTTAGTAGGGTTATTGTACATCATGAAGTATTTGAGACGTCTCAAGATATAAGAATAAACTCTTATGTGGAAATGGTGCAAATTGTATTCGGTGAAAGAAACGAAAAAAAATATTTTTGTGATATATTAGAAGGTGCTAGATATCCACTTTATGATGGTTGTAGAATAGATCTTTCACAATTGTCTTTATATACATGTTTGATGAATTTGAAGACAGAAAATAATCTTTCTAAGAGTTGCATGGATTCTATATTGCAATTAGTAAGAGATTATTTGCCTAAAAATAACAATGCAATTGATTCATATTATGAGACAAAGAAGATGATGAGATTGTTGGTTTTATTGCATATCAAAAGATTTATGTTTATCAAGACAGTTGCATGATTTTTTGAAAAGAGATATAAGATTTGAGTAATTGTCGATTTTGTAGAAAAGACCGGTTTTACTTGATAAAGAATTGAAAATCAATTCCATATCTTCTTATGTTGTATTTGCCAATTACAAACAGAATCAAAATATTGTATCAATTTGAGAAGAACACAATCGACATTAGGTGACATATTGAGCATTCAACTCGTGATGGAGAAATATGTCATGCCTCAGATGGTGAGATGTGGAAATAATTTAACAAGGTATATCCTCACTTTGCAGCTGAGAGTCAAAATGTTTACTTAGGTCTTTGAACTAATGGTTTTAATCCATTTGGAATGTCTGAGAGGAATTATTCGTTATGGCAAATTATTGTAACACTGTACAATTTACCACCCCACATGTGCAAGAAATAGAGTTTTTGTTCTTAACAATACTGATTCTCGGGTCTAATCATCCTAAAATAAGTTTGGATATATTTTTTCAACTATTGATTGAGGAATTAAAAGAATCATGGGAGGGAGTTCAAATGTATGACGTATCGAGACAACATAATTTTATATTACGAGTTGATCTTATGTGGACAATAAGTCATTTTTCAGCTTATGGTAGGTTTAAACCTCAATACCGGGATGTTTTTTCATCGTCTAAAATTGACGTATTAAAAATTCAAGTTCTGTAAGAACTGTATCTTTTTGGAGAATTTTTTGTGTCTTTCTCTGATTGTGATAACCAAAATTAGGTTTACGTTAGTTATATCTAATTTTTGTTTAATCACAAAACTATCCTTAAATATTAGATAAATGCATTGTATTCACATGCGTAAATCACCAAATTAGTCGATAGAAAGTATTGACTCGTAGAAATAACTTTGGAAAGTGAATTCTAAGGTGTATGGTTGAGTCACACTTCACAGGAGTAATTCATTTACCTTAAATATTTTATGACTATATTCGGGTCGAAGATAATATCCATCATCATTTTTTGAGGCGGATTACACTGATTTTGCTTTATAATTTTTTTATGTATTTCAATTTCATTTTGGATTGTTTTAGTTCCTTTTTACGTCTTTTTGGGTCTTTTGTGATCTTTAAGAAAAAATGGGTTAAAGAGCACATAATAGAGAAACATGGAGATATTTGACACGAAAACGAGCATCCTTAGAGGAAACAGTTAAAATGCTAAGCCCGAACACCAAATTGCTCGGTCGAGCAATTTGAAACCAAGTGCTCCAAAAGTTCCAGTGGACACACTCGTTGCAAGAGATCTTTTTCTCGGTCGAGCAGGAGAAGTTGTCAAAGCTAGACCCAATTCGTACGAGAAAAGTATAAAAAAACGAAACGCTCGGACGAACAGTTTACCGAACTCCCTAAAAACTTGCACTTTTGAAATTTTTAAGTGGGGAAAGCTTTTCTATAAGTTGGGAACAACTCTAGGCATAAGGGGAGAGAGAAAGGGTGAGAGAAGAGACATAAAAAGAAATTTGGTTCATACAAAAAAAAAGTGAAAAAACTATCGGACTTCATCAAAAGATCGAACTTCCAATGGAGATGGGTCGAAGAGGAGATCACGACGATTACTAATCAAGATAGATAGATTGAGCTAACCTTTCTCTTTACGTGTTTCTTATTGTAGTTCTTTCCTACAATATAGATCCGTATATATGATTTGTGCTTTAGGCTAGAGTTTTGTATACTTGAACTCATCATACTTCTTGAATGGATTCGTGTTCTTTGCTTTTATAGTTTAATGTGTGTTCTTAACTTTTTCAATTCTTGTATGGCCACTACTGTTGCATGGAATAACTACAGATTGAGACGTTGGGTTTATATTAGATTGATAAAATTAGATAGACATAATTGATCATACTCGAGAGGTGGATTAATGGGACTAGGAATTGGGATATCGAGCTATACTGTATTTGATGTGTAGATCACAACGTCTATGAATGAAGTGTGTTGGAGCTTCATCGGATGAGTCTGATGGTCCATTGATAATTAAACAAAAGATAAAACCATTGAAGGCAAGACATGATCCATATGTTAAACCTCTATTAACTGAGCAACTAACCAAAAGACCAAAAATCTGTGGACTATTGAAGGCAAGACATAAACTTTTGGTTGAACATCCGTCAACCGAGCCACCATTGAAAAAGACAAAAAAAGCGTGGACTATCGAAGGCAAGACAGAATCCATCTGTTGAACATCCGTCAACCGAGCCACCAACTAAAAGACCAAAGATACATGACATACCAAAAACACGGGGTGGAGTGTAAACACGTGGAGAACCAAAAAAACGGGGTGGACCAACAACAAGAGCAGCGAGAGGGATAAGGAGAAGGAGAGGACGAGTGAAAGGTGTAGAAAAAGATGTTAATGCAAAAGAGGTGGTTGAAGACGAACATGAAAAGGTGGTTGAAGAACCCGCAGATAAGGTGGTTGAAGAATTGCAGATAAGGTGGTTGTAGAACTCGCACATGCAGAAGGGAGTGGGTATTTTGTGTGGAAGCCCAATGAATTGGTATAAGGAAAGATCTTCAAATGCTTTCGTTCATTGATGGTAGTAGTTCCAGATTGACGAGTTTATATAAGTTTTGATGAAACCTCACCAAGAGCATTGGTGGAAATCGGATATACATCCTCCACGGGAGCAAGAGTTTTGGGAGATTATAGTGAAGGATGACATATGACTTAAAGATTACGTAAGTTTTTTAAATCCTTAGTTATGAAGATCATAGAGGTCTAGTCAAAGAGGTCACAACAATCACAGAGGTCACAATGGTCACTTTGAGTCACATGTATTGAATAGGGCGTCGTTTTAGCTACACGACTGCATTCGTATAAATCCAACTCATTATGGGTTACAGAATTATTACGTTTTATATAGCTCATGCACTCGCACAAGATGTGAAGGATGGATGAGGACAGTAACATGGAAGAAATGCCAGATGTTCTTAGAGACTATTTGGAAGGTACATATACCTTGAGAGTCAGGTCGAAGACGGTCGCAGATTACGATGTCTTGCTCTTGGTTTTTAACATTCCATCACTTGCAAATTGTTATATACCTTGTCATTGGCTAGCCATGAAAGTGGATTTGAATAGGTGATGTGTCACGATATATGACTGCAAAAAAAAGTTAAAGGAGACACATATTGATCCAATGGTTGAGGTTATAAAAAGAACTTTGCCCAAGATGTTCGAAGTTGAAGGCTTCACTTCTTCATTGTCGGAGAAGAGATATGGGATTAGGACTATTATGAAGGTCTTTCACATAATGAAAACACAAATGATTGTGGTGGTTTCTCTTTCAAATACATAGAAGCCATTCTATCGGGAATGGATGACAAGTTCCCTGAAATTTGTGACGCAAACATGTCTTCCATTGATGAGAAGAATGCTGCATATGTCTTTGCGAATGGACAAAGTATTGAAATATCCGAAGACAGACGCCTTCCATCATCTCATGTGTGATTATTTAAAATTATGTATGAACTCGGTTTATTTTATTAAGTTTAATCTCGATTTATTTTGTTAAGTTTGAACTCAGTTTATGAAATTTTTATGTATCTTTTTTTCAAAAGTGAAATTATAGAGGAAAATGAAAAATGAAATTTTGACAGAAATTTGAAATATTTTTTGAAATTTTGGGGAAAAATTCGGCGAGAATGACAGGTCTCATATGGTCTTCAAAAAACGTAGTATGCTGGTCACAAGGGTCAAAAAGGTCATAAATTACGTTGGACGTTTAAATTGTGCTTTCGATACAATTAGGAATATAAATCATGTTAATAAAAAACACCAAAGTTTTGTCTAAATAATACATTAAAATGCTAAGGTTTTGTCCAAATAATACAGTATTACGTACAAACTAACAAAACTTTTTTCTTTTTTAAGTTGACATTGTTTGGGTTGTCATGTCCCAAATACTATCAGTGATGCTGACATATGAACCCGTTTGTCACGACGAAGATGAGATTTTTCTTCGAGCCTCACCGGGTCCAAGATAATGATTCTCTTTAGACCTCCCACTTTGCATTTTCTTAGCTATCATAAGATGTATAACCATCACTTAAGAATATTTAGGAGGAATGTTCTAATCACGACAATTAGGAATCGGATACATAGTTTCTTGGTAAGCCAAACATCAGTCTCCCATAGGTAGTATGTTGAACCTTATGTGCAGTCGCAATTGCATGATTGCATGGATACATATCCACATCAAAAATTTTGCAGTCGCATGTTTTTTTTTAAGACTCACTATGAATGTTCTATCCTTCTCGTTTCTCATATCATGCTCATCATTTAGCCTGTTCAATTTCACAAACTCATACTTAGACGACCGATCAAACAGTTCATGTAATATTTTCTTAACATACAGTGTTAACTCTTCAAATTTGTTCATTGTGTATGTTGCTGCACATTTTAAGATCATTTCCGCCACAATATCACCCTTTAAACTCTTTCCATATTTTTCTTTATTGACGTAGCTCTTTATGTTTTGAGATATATGGCGTGCACAAAAACCATGATCAGCTTCTTTGTACACTTGTTTGATTGATTTTATCAAGCTTTTATGGCTATCAAATATCACAACGAGATCATATCCATCTGGTATCACCTCTTTCAACCTTGACATAAACCACATCCATGATTCGTTTTTCTCATTGACGACTATGCTCCAAGCTAGAGGATATTGGTGATGTTCACCATCTTCCGCGGTTGCCACGATCAATGCTCCCTTGTACATCTATTTTCAGAAATATTGCGTCTATAACAACCATTTTATGCATGTATTTTCATCCTCTTGTAGCCTCTCCCACAATTATAAAAAGGTATTTGAAGCTTTTCCCATCACCGTCCAGTTGATGATTTGCGACAAATCTGATATTTATTTCTGTAAATATATGCAACCACCTGGAAGCATCCTAATATGATCAAATTCATCACCACGAATCTCTTTTTGAGCACTACATTTGCCTCTTAATGCCATCAAATACATTACATTAGTACCGTACTTTGATTTTACACGAGCCATCAATTCTTTTGCTTTATGTGTTTCATATTTTCGGGCATATTTCTCATTCAAATAATCGTTAATCAATTGTGTTGTAGCTTTTATCGATTTAGATTCATGTGAACATTTATTAATGGGATATTGTGTTCTCAAATTAAATAGTTTGAAATTTGGTATTATTACCACGGATAATTTTTACTTACAACCACTTCCACTAAACATGCATCGTATTTTCCACAGCTTCAAATCAAAACTCATTGTTGCATATCTAAAGAAGCTTCAAGTGAACCATTCCTTACAAATGTTTGTACATCCTCATTGCTATCAAACTCTTGCCCAATTTTAAATTGCAATCCATTTTTGAAATCGAAGACTGAATTTTGATTATTTATCTTCTCGTAAACTATCATTACCGAGTTATTCCAACCATCACCATCACCATCCTTATGTTTGTTGGCATATCAATATCGACTTCATTACTATCACAAACCATAACTTCATAAACGACCATATTTATGGTACCAAACCACCATCATTCCCCATATCATAGTCATCTATGATCCTCTCATTTTCCATGTCTCCATTTGTTCTATCTTCTCTTAACCCGCTGGTATGTTCACTATCAAAATTATTCGAATCCAAAATATTTACGGTTTCTGTCACATCGCTCCCAACTTTATTTTTATTTGAACCTACAATTACATAATCCTCATAATCTACAACACCTCCATTCTCAGATCCTCTAACAATGATTCCAAAAGCATACATTAGAGGTTCAACTTCCCTTTCAATTTTGATTTCACACTAGCAAATGTCGAATTCCTCTTACTCGATCGGGCATATAACAAATAAGATGTTTATCATTCATTATACATGTAGGCTTCCTATTTTGAAAAATATTGGGCAAATAGCTTAACTTCAACTTCGTTGTAATTTTGTTCATCATCATCTTTACGCAAAACTTATCAATAAGTTACTGACATGTCTGACTAAATAGAGGACAATAGAAAATACTATATGATTTTCTTGACTCTTCTTACACATTTAAATTCTCTATTTATGTTTCTTTCTCGTTTACCATAATACAAAAATTACATCAGTGTTATTTTTTCATCCATTAAATCCATTATATTTGTAAAAAAACATAAAAAGATGATAAATTCTTATATGATATTTTGTGACCCACTACGACCATGTGTTTCAATATGACTGTGATCCAGTGCCACCGTGTGACTCGATGAGACTTTATGACCCAATGCAACCCCACGAATCTATGACCCAATGCGATTCGATGAGACTTTGTGACCCAATACGTGCCCACGACTCTATGATCCAATGAATCTTGTGACTCACTACGACCTTTTGACTTATTTCATTTGACATAGTGATTCGTTTTGACTACAACACTCTAAGACTCGTTTTGACAAATGGAGAATTGAATCTATACATATTACTCACTACTCAGTTAGGTTATTCAACTTTTTCCTTTAGATATTAAATACACAAAAGAAATACGAAAAACATCATTATCTCTCCACAAATAAACACCATAAATCTGCTCACATTAAAAAAAAGCCTAAATCCAAGCTCAAAACTCACTATATATACGTGGTGACGTGAATCTAATATCAATTTACAGCCATTTATGGTGAAGCTGATGTGGGAAAATCAAAATTTTCGTGCCAAAAGAAATATAAAGGAAATCAAAATGTTTTAAAGGATAGAAAATTATGTGTTTTTAAAAAATAAGGGCAATACATGATTATCAAATACATTTTTAAACAAAAGGGTCGAAATTTTAAGATCAAACGGCATAATTAGGGGTTTTGAGGTGGCTAATCTGGGTTACCCGGATCGACCCAAATCAAACCGACCCGAACAACCCGAATCGTTTGAAATATAAATTACCCAAATAACTTATATGGGTTCAAATTTCAGAATCTATTCGGATTCGGGTCGGTCCGATTCGGATTCGAATTAAACCCGAAAAATCCAAACAATCTAATTTAAAAAATAAAAAAATATAATTTAATTTTTTTAAAAGTTATATAAACACTAAAAATATTAATATATTTTCTTATATATATATATGAGATATGTTTGATATTTTTATTTTTATTTTATATTAAAAACGAAATATCTAAAAAATTCTAAAAACCGAATAACCAAATTATGTATAATACCAAAAAACCAAACAACTCAAATAACGCAAATAATCCAAATCCAAATGTAATTCAGATTATGTCGGGTCCAATGCTTTTAAATCTTAACAGCCCGAACTCGAACCGAAACCGGACCGAACACATTCGGATTCAATATGAATCCCGAACCCTAACCGAAACCCAAATATCCCGAACCCGTATTGGCCACCCCTTTGAAGTTGCATAAAACCTCTGAGATCATAAAGCGTATCCAATGGCTTCACCGCTTGGGTTAAAAACCGGCACCAGTACCCTTGCTCTGGTAAAACATCTCTACGATTTTCTCTCCTTGAACCCCTTAATATAATTCGATTTCGCGTGTTGTCGTTGCTTTAGATCGTTGACGTTGTTGTTGATATCCGACTAGGTTGGTCGTGTGTCGGCGTTTTCTTTGGGAATGTTGTACGGTAGCACGAAGCTCAAGATTCTCAAGGTAAATTTCCCGGTCGCTGTGTTGGATCCATTGTTAATCTGTCTGTCGGGTTTATATTCGGTTTGTGTCTGTTAAATTAGAGGTCTTAGATTTGATTCCATACGCAGTCTTGGGCATGTCATACGGTAGATCAGCACAAATAGGACCTTTCGTTTTGATTGTAACGGCTAAAAACGTCATCTGTTAGTTGAGCAGATTCAGGCAAACTCGCAAAGGAAGGCCCAAGCCAAGGCTCATGACTGAGGGTTTTTGCAGCAAAGGAAGAAATTTCTCCTCTTTTTCTACTCAATTATTTTGAATCAATAAGATTCTAATTAACCCTCGAAATATATGATTTAAAAAAAAGCATTGATGATTTTCAACAGGCTTGCCAAAATGTAACATGGGAAACATTGAAAATTTGAAATTTAACAATTGGATCATAATCAATTAAATACTCATTTCACTTCTTCTTTGTCAGAAGACATCATGCACTAAAAAAAGGCTTCAAGATAACAAATTTTCATTATCCAAATATGTCATTTGTTTAGAAAAAAAGTAAGAAAATTACAATGGTCTAGGAGTATAAACAGATCGAAACCCAGAAATCAGGTTTTAAAAACATTTAATAAAAATTCAATTTTAATTTCTCCAAACCGAAAACCCAAACAGAGCCGAAACCCCAAAACATGATATGTCGAAAACAAGATTTGTATAGCAAGAAACACCATAAAAAAGTGGGATTGCATATAGTGGAAAAAGGATTTCAGGGGAATACTGGCAGCAGAAACATAGAACCCAATTGGAAAACCGGGTCGGTTTATAAGCTGCAAAGCGGATCCCTAATTTTAATTTATGCACTTATTTTCGATTGGACGAAATCCCCGACTTTTCATTTCTCACGGGGCTGTCCCAGTACTTGTGCATTATCCACCTACAGATACACAGGTGTATATATATAGATACGGCGTACGGATGTATATATGTATAAACCCTTTGAAGATTCTATGAAAAACCAAGAACAAAGAACGAGAACAAAAAAAAAGGCGGAAGAAGACGGCGGCAGCAGCGAATAGGTCATTCCAAAGATTGTAAGGGTTTTTATAATACACGAATGTATATATAATAGTGTATATGTATTATCCCTATGTTATATTTTTGGGCTTTACAGTTAACTATGGGCCTTCTTCTTTGTGTGCTCTTTGATTGTTTTAATTTAGGGTTAAACTCAAAAAAAACCCTCAAAAATACATTTTAATCAAAAAAATCCTGAAGTTTTAACACTTCAAAAAAAACTTTAATCTATCATTTTTAATCAAAAAACACATTTAACATAAGTAAAATAAACGGACGTTTGTTTACAATTCTAGAGAACAAACAGAACCTGGGTTTACTCTAATGCTCAGATTCGCCGGTCGTCTATGGCTATTCCCGTCGTGCCTGGGTTTATTCCCGTCGTCCATGGTTCTCTCGTCGTTCCTGGTACTGGTGTCGGCCCTGGTTCCCCGGTCGTCCTTGATTCGCCCGTCGTTCTTGATTCGCCCGTCGTCCTTGATTCGCCCGTCGTCCTCAAGCTGATATCGTCCCGGTTCCTACATCGTCCCCCGTCGTCCTCAATCTGGTTTCGCCCCTGGTTCCTGGTTCCTCCATCGTCCCCCGTCGTCCTCAATCTTGTTTCGCCCCTGGTTCCTCCACCGTCCCTCCTGCTTTTACTCGTGTTCCATCAGGTAAAATATGGTCTTCTAATACGCCTTTAGGGTTCTGAAATTGTAAAAAAAAGTTACATTTATCTCTCTGTATATGCCTTTATGTTTCAGGAGAATTGAAGATCCATACATACCTGAGGAATTGCAGGGTACAGACGAAGTGTCTGTTACCACAGCCTGTAAGTCATGTGAATTGGGTTACCCTTTCATTGAATGACTTAGAATCGTTTATATCGCATTGGTGCAATGAAATGTTAGCCTTGTCAGTTGATTTAGTGCTACATGATCCAGCAATTACATGTTAGTGCTACATGATCCAGCAATTACAAAATTTAGGACAACATCTCTTAGGCTTTTCTCAGTTGATTTACTCTCAGGTTTTACCTTGTTTTCAGGAGAGTTACGAGCCTCTGATAGTTCTGCTTTGCGTCAATGACTGTAATTGAAGCCAAAGTTCAATATATTTTGCTGTATTGAAGCCAAAGTTCAATATATTTTGCTGTATTGAAGCCAAAATGATTCTCTGGTAGATGTGGAGCCAAAGTTCCTATGGACATGGAGATTTCAGATTCTCTATTTTTGTCGTGGACATACAATCCATGTATGCTATAGTTAGCGATTAACGGAACAATAGTTTAGGGGTGGTCCTGAGCGTGTTGTTTATCGTAGTTTCTGAGCGGAACAAATGTTTTGTAGGATAATGAAATAAGAGAGAATTATTCAGAAATTTTTCTTCTCGTGTTCATCTTATCAACTTCTCATTTCCATTTCAATCAAATCTCTTATATTCTGGTTACAATTCAAGCACGATCACATAGTCTATATTTGTGTTTGCACAAGCAAAGAACACTTTCGCCAAAAAGGTGCACTCCAATATGTTTAAACAAATGATAAAAAAACAAAAAATTAAAATGTCTAATATCATAGCTCCAAGCTCCAAGCTCTATTTTCCACAACACCGTTTGACTTTCAATTTGATGCGTTGACACTCTTTGGGCAAATTTAATGGGAGAATAGTATTGTTGCTCATGCCAATCATGTGTCGACCCAAATCATCTCTATTAGCCTCACCATATCGTTCCTGCATTAGTTTCACACAAATAAACAATTATTTCATTCTCACTATGTTTGATCTACAAAAAATAGGAGTTATAGGTCATATTACCAATACTATGGTTGGATCTATCGTTTCATTCTCACTCTCATAAGACTGAAGTGGCAAGCTTAGTAAAGTTGTCTGTTGATGTTGATTTTCGTGTGAATGTCCCACTGAATTAGTAATCTGACAAGTCCTTTTGTTATGTCCACGTTGTTGACAACGACTGCATCTCTACAAAATGAAAATTCTGAAATGTTAAATACAAATTTAAGTGTAGATGTAGAGTTACATAGATATCTTACCATGACTCTCCCATGCTGTGATAAGGAACCTTCCGCATTTTCATATGGATCACGTTTTCTTTTGATCTTGATCGGTCTCCCAGGCATTCTTCTATTTATAGGTGCTTCCACTCGTATCTTTGTGCATGACCACAAATTCATACCATTAATCGGTTGTACCAAGCTCTGATAACATCTTTTCCAGTGGTCAGTGGTAAACCAATCTGAAACCAAATCCTCGGGTTGTCCATTGCCCAGAGTATCATCCCATAATGCAGAAATGATGTGGCAACATGGAATTCCACTAATCTCATATTCCCGACAACT
>CM071864.1:47176448-47218937 GCA_036759665.1 Gynandropsis gynandra | reverse complement strand
TTCCAAGAACACGTATGAATGTTTTTCAATGTTTTGACAACATATTTCCCAGTCTCCTTGTTGAGAGAAGCATAAATCTTCCATTTACATCCTTTCATATCACATTTTGCTTCAACTCTGTCACTTTCTGACTTACTATACCGTAAGTTGCATTTTTCATCTATAGCATAATCATCCACAGCTTTTTTAAAATGACCTTTGCTTAGAAATTGTTGTCCCACTTGAAAAGGCTTGCTTTTTCTATCATTGGAGTCATCACTTGAGTAATCAATATAGTCACGATCTATGTCATCCTCGGAATCTCTATCTTCACTATTCTCTAAACCACTAGCACCATTCTCAATATTACCATCTCTATCACCCTCACTTAAAACCACTAAAGAACTAGTATTATTGTTACCGAAAATCTGCTCAATATATATCTCATCGCCATCGCCATTGTCATCATCAAACTCTAGTGTCCTGCAATATAGAACAACGAGTAAACCAAATCAAATGTTGTTTGTAAAAGCATTCCTAAATGCATCCGACAACCAGTAAACCAATAAACCAAATCAAATGCTGTTTGTAGAGACAATTTTCAGAACCAATTAGAAACAGGCAGAAATAAGACAATTTCCAACGCTAGAGGATCGATTCAATTCACTTTAGAAAGCAGCCAGGAACCAAGAGAAACAGAAACGGAAATTTTCAGCAAACGACGAGGGACGACAGAAACGAGAATTTTCAGCAACAGAAACAGAACTCTACGGAACTCGACAGAAACGACAGAAACAAAACTCGACAGAAACGACGGGGGACGATGGAGGAACCAGGAACGACGGGGGACGATATCAGCTTGAGGACGACGGGCGAATCAAGGACGACCGGGGAACCAGGGCCGACACCAGAACCAGGCACGACGGGAGAACCATGGACGACGGGGAATAAAGACGATCGGAGACGACGGGAAGGACAAAACGACCGGGAATGAGAGGAAGAGGAAGATTTACCTCATTGTTGTCTGTTTGTTCTTGTCTGTTTGTTCTCATAGAATTAGGGTAAACAAACGTCCGTTTATTTTACCTCTGTTAAATGGGTTTTTTGATTAAAAATGATAGATTAAGGTTTTTTTTGAAGTGTTAAAACTTCAGGGTTTTTTTTTGATTAAATGTATTTTTGAGGGTTTTTTTTGACGTTGCGCGGAATAATTTTTTTTATAGTTTTATTAGAAAAACATTATAAAATTCTATAAAATATAATTTTAGGAAAACAAAATAAAATTTATATCGTAAATAAATAACATTGAATGATTTAGTAAAAGAAATGGGAAAAATATAAAGGTATAGAAATTGAAATGCAATATGAAGGATCTTTAACAAATATATCGTTTACCTTGATGATGTATATGATCCAATTGTAGATATAAACTTTCGAGAATTTTAATGTCAATGTGGGGACGGGTTTTGGATGTATTGTTGTTAACAGAGACATAAACACTGAGATTCATTCGGACACGACCTTTGGTTCTTGGAAACATGTTCCCTTCTACGGCTAGAATATCTCCACCTTTGTTGTTGTATCCCCTGTTATCGTATTCACATAGGTTATACCCTTTACCTCCTCCATACCATCATTGACCTCTCACTTCCTCACTTTTGAATTCTTTCGCAGGTCGAGAGGAAGGGCTTTCTCAGTTATCAGATAAAAAAAAGGTTGAACATATTTCCCACCTCTCACTCCCTCATCTTAAAGTCAACAAACATTTCATCAAAGGCCTAGAAAAGCTTAACAAAAGAGTCTAGATCTTCACCAACGACGATTGAGTTTGATTTGTCATAGAAAGTACTTATGGGTGTGGCTCACCACCTGAGTAGGCGTCCTTGACTACATTATATCCACTAAAACAGGAGGATATTTTCCTAGGGAGATAAACATATTTCCAATTTTCCTAATATATTCAAAACCATCAAATCTAAAAAAACATCAAAGTATCATATTTCTTTGGATATAATGCCCATGCATTATATAAAACAAAATAAGTCAAATTCCAACTATGAACCTCAATATTGAAACAAAAGACATATAAGCCTTATAATCTATGAATTTAAAAAACACATAAAACAACATTGAATACATAATTTAAAGTTTGGTTGTATTGTAAATAGAAACAAAGAGAGTCTAGGAAATGATGGATTAAAAAGAGGCTTCGAACTCTTCAGCCATCCCAGAATAGAATCTCAGTAAGCTGCTCTTAACATGTGTTAAACCATTGCATTTTGATGTTCTCTTGCAAGACAGAGCTACAAAACCAGACCAAGTGTCAAACCATTGTCCAACATGCGTCTTTCACTTAATAAAAATCAAATTCGTTCGAAGACAAATATATGTCACTTGAAAAGGGTCGATAGGGCATGGAACCCAATGGTAAAACAAAAAGAAATCACCAAGAATACAAAAAAGAAAAGGAGAGTGAGAGAGAATAGAACTTCAATAAACGGTTCTTATTCCAAATCATGTGCCTAATACAATGTATAAAAGATATTCATTATACCAGTTTTGCATCCATTGCTGCTAATACATGGAATGTAGATGTACCTTTTAGGTCCTCGCCATTGCTGCTAATACACGAATGCCTTAAGCTTGGGAACCTTTCTCTGACTGAAATTGAGCAATTCGCGAGCCTTTAGAGTGCAGCTGGAAAAAGCAACAAAGAGGTAACTTATTTACCTATTAGACAACTTTGAGATTAACCCAAACGATACAGCAAGAAACAATATTCGACTACAAAATAAACAATCTAAAGCGCCAGCTGAAACGAAAGAATCAAACTGGAATCAAACTGAAACACCAAAATTTATCACAAAAAACACCTAAATGCTTGCGGGGTGGTTTCGATCTTGAGGTCCAGGGTTCCGCGACTTTGGCTCTTCGACATTTTGTGAGGTTGGGTTCCTGGACAACGCGCAATTCTTCATCTCTCCGCTGAAACTCCAACCAGAAACCATTACTCGAGAGGCGAGGAGGAAGCGAGGAAAAGAGAGACGCAAGGAAGAAGAAGAGGGATGCTCGTGAAATTGAAACGTAAAAGAGTGATGGAGATCAATTTATGGATTTATCTAATAAGGTTAGCATTAAAAGAGGCATAAAAGTAGAGCAAAGAGGAAAAAACCGTCGAACCCTTGGAAAAAGAGATGCTTCAAAGGAAAACATGGTCGAGGAAGTGGGCATTATAGGAGAAATAAAAATTATTCATTAAAAGCAAAATTTATTGTTTTCCTTATAATATAAGGTGAATATTAATAAAAAAACATGGACATTAAAGGAGAAATAAAGAAGAGAACAAAACTCAATGTAACGTAGAAGAAGAGAAAACGAATGATTCACTAAAATATTAAACATTTAAATTTAAAATGAAAAATATAACAAATAATATTAGATGAGTGTTGATGTGACGTAAAGAGAAATCATCATTATATAAATAAAATTAATAAAATAATAATTATAGCAAAATTAATAATTTATTATTATTTTAAATATATAATAGCAATTAAATTTAAGATTTGTATAAATTATTTCATATTTTAATTTTTTGTCTTAATTGTATTATTCAAAAAAATTGAAAATAAGATATGTATTTAATATATATATATATATTGAATATATATATTATTTAATCAAAGATATGTATAAAAAAATTATTTGTTAAGAGAGAAAAAAACATTTTTTATATATAGAATAAATTAAATTTAGGAATAATTAAAATGAATATTAAATTTAGATTAGTGACTATAAATAATTTTTAATGGAGATTAAAACTTAATTATGAATTATAATAAATAAAATAAAAAATTTATATGTTGATGAGGTGAGACAAAGAGAAAGCTCCATTATATCCTACTTTTTATATATAGATGTTTTAATTCTTTATCGTAATTGCAGTATTCAAAAAAATTGAAAATAAGATATGTATTTAATATATATATATTGAATATATTTTTTATATCCACGTTTTCATTATATTATTTAACTAATCAAAGATATGTATAAAAAAATTCTTTGTTAAGAGAGAAAAAACATTTTTTATATACAGAATATATTAAATTTAGGAATAATTACAATGAATATTAAATTTAGGTTAGTGACTATAAATAATTTTTAATGGAGATTAAAACTTAATTATGAATTATAATAAATAAAATAAAAAATTTATATGTTGATGAGGTGAGACAAAGAGAAAGCTCCATTATATCCTACTTTTTATATATAGATGTTTTAATTCTTTATATTAATTGTATTATTCAAAAAAATTGAAAATAAGATATTTATTTAATATATATATATATTGAATGTTGTTGAGGTGGCTTCACCAGAAGTCTCCTTTTGCAACAACTTTTATATATATGATTTGTGAGAAAACCTTATCTAAAACGTGAAATGTCCAATATTTTTATTATAAAACCTATATATTTTTATCATTATTTAAATATTTAAACTCTAAAATTTTACTATAGAATTTATTTAAATTAATTGTTATATTTATCTAAAAAAATTTATTCTGACAAGTTTCTATAATAATGATATTAAGTCTACATATTTTTTTACAATCTGAAAATAAAAATATTTTATAATAAATTTTAGACAGTTTAGAAATTATTTTAATAGTTAATATCACAATGTTCGATTGTAAATATCTGAATATATATTTAAATGATTATAATTACAAAAAAAACATTGTAAATAAATATTTCCATATCATACTATTAGGTTAATATCCGCATTTTGTGTAGAAAATCCTAAACAATAAAAATGAATTAATATATCAATTTGAATTTATCGTAAAATGTTATAAAATCACATAATAATAAGATAAAATAAAAGTTTTATAAAAGCTTTTGAACTAAATATTTTAGATTACTATTACTATTTTAATAATTCAAAATAAATATTAATAAAACACTTGTTACATATAAGTGTTTTTTAATAAATTCATAAAGTGTTTATTAATAAATTCAGTGTTTTGATATATATATATATATATATTCATGTAAGCTTTTAGTGAAAAAGTGTTTTTACACCATCACCACTTGGCTGTAGGATGCCTAAGAAATGTTGGTAATGGTTGAGAACGGTTAATATAAGGGTTTTTAGGTGATTGATTAATTGTAATTTAATTTTTAAAATTAGAATATATGAGTGCGATTTAAAATCTATTAAAAATATAACAAGAAAAAAATAAGTAAACTCTGATTGAGATCGGAAAATAGAACATCACAAGTGACGAAAAAAAATTTGATTTTATCGATTCTTGTCAAATTAAATATTGAACAAATTAAATATTGAACGGTGGATTCGATCTCGACATGGACGACGTGAAAATTCTGTATTATCAGTGTTTCGTTCTATATATAATTGTTAAAGGTTAATAATACAAACCTGATTGATTGCATTGTTTTCAAAGAAAAACACATTGGAATTTATAATCAAATTAAATCTCATAATCGAATTATAACAAATTTATTATCCAAACTGCAACCCAACGGAGAATACAACTCAACTACAATTTGGATTGGGTGGCAGAAAAAAAAAAGGTTTGCAAGCAAGTTAACATACGGAAGGATTAGAAATTGAACTTGTCATGGATATTGTTTATGGGAGTTCCTCCTTTAGTATATACTAGTATTGAACTTGGGATATAATAGAAGATTTTGCAATATTTAAATCATTTGCGAAATATAAACTTAACTATTTACATGAATGACTGATAAAATATATTTGATAAACTATTACAAATTATAAAAGACTTCTTTGAAAAAAACATTAGGTCAGTCAAGAAATCAACCTTGATATAACGAATCCTACTCGAACGATCGAGGTCAAAAACGGATTCTCTATACGCGTCCCGAGTTCTGACCCGAGGGGTGTATCAAAATATTAAGCAATAAACAGAAATACAAACAACAATCAAACACCAGCACAAAACCATTATAAGATCCAACATTATACATTGAGAATTAAATATCTTATAATAGTATCAACAAATTTCTAAACAGTACTCTTAATAACCAAAACAATGCAAACAATAATCGAATATATTAGCAAACAGTCACACATTAGAAACTAAACCATAAGCAATTAACTCGGAAGCGTATCTTAATATAAAAAAAATGAGAGAATTGAACCTACAGAAACAACTATTAATGATTATAACGAAATATAACTGCGCACAAAAGATGCAAAAGGAATCGATAAGTCAAGTAAAAAAACAAACCCAAACATAGAACCCTATTGATCAACAACAACGAAAAGGCACAAATACAACTTAACAACTAAAAGAGAATTGTAACATTGTCGCAACATGAGAAAACCAATAACAAAATGCAGTGAAATTCATAAAACAGTACTATACAAAAGCTCAAGATCACCAAAATAGCAAAGCAAATAATCAAGCATACGATTTTCAGCCTTCAACAACTCAAAAAGCATCAGTGAACATTCAAAGAGCAAATTTGATGAACAAAACTCTGTCAAATCTCGACTAATCAATCCATGGCATCGGTTAGTAGCATACAAACTATCACAAAACGAAATAAACCCTAAGAGTTGATGAACAACCAAAGAGAAATAAATGGATCTAGCAACAAATAACCGACAACTTTAGGTGTGGGCATATCGGGTTACCTAGACCGACCCAGACCGAATAACCCAACCCATGAGATATATGGATTATATAGAAACCCCATATGGGTTCAATATCAAAAATCCATTTGGGTTCGGATCGATTCGAGTTCGGGATAACTCGAGGAACACAAACAACCCGAAAAAAATTCAAAAACAAAAAGAAAAAACCCTAAACCTAACGCACATCCTCTCTCTCTCACTCACACACATATCGTCGGCACCTCCTAAAAAATTTCCCTAACAAATTTTTACTTGGTATGGTTTATGAATTTTTACTTTGTATTTTTTTGAATTTTTTGTATGTTAAATTTGGAATTACCCAAAAAATTCACAAAGAATCCATAAACCCGTAAAATCCGTTATAAAACTCGAATTACCCGTACCTAAATAACCCAAAAAACCGAAAAATCCGAATTACCCAAAATATCTAAATAACCCAAATACAATTCGGGTTTTTTGGGTTCAATGTTTCAAAATCCAAACAACCCGAACCCGGACCGAAACCCGAGGAACCCAGATCGAAAATTAAATGGGTTCAATTTTTATAACCCGAAGAACCCGAACCCGGACCGAACCCGAGGAACCCACCCCGAAATCTGGATTGCCCACCCCTACCAAAAACCCACATGATAAGCCCTAAATCGAATCAAAATACTGAAATAACACAAACTAATCAATCCATGACATCGGTGAGTAGCATGCAAACTGTCACAAAACGAAATAAATTCTAAGAATCGATGAGCAACCAAAGCAATACAAAATTGATAGCTCTAACAACCAAAAAACCCACATGAGTAGCCCTAAATCGAACAAAAAATAACTGAAATAACATAAACTAATCAATTCATATCATCGATGAGTAGCTTACAAATTGTCACAAAACGAAATAAACCCTAAGAATTGGTGAATAACCAAAGAGTAACCAACAACTCATGCAACATAGAACCAACAACTCTAACAACCCAAAAAACCCACACGAGAAGCCCTAAATCGCTTCATAACACCGAAATAACACAATGAGAAATCAACAACACTATGCGACGGAATACCCAAAACAATGAGAGGCACAAATAACAATCGCAAGAATGCAAAGAGACCAAAGAAAAACACAGATCGACGAAGAAGGAAAACCCTAATACACAGGACCAAAGAAAGGCAGAGATCGACGAAGAAGACAAACCATAAAACACCATAATCTCAAAGCAAAGAATCAACCCGACAATTTTCCAATTATCAACAAATCGAAAAATCATGGCATCGGCTGCGAAACGAAAAATTCTATGAATGGATGAACAAACAAAGAGGAAACCGATTGAATAAACATCAAACCATTAGAGAAGAAATCAAAACAAAAGGAAATCTCAAATCTCCCATATCATAACGAAACCCTAAATCCCTAAACAACAAATTCGATGGAATCAATCGCAATAAAAATGAATAAGGCACTAAAACCAAAGCCTAAAACGGATGACTATGATTGCTAGTCTGCAAATCCGTCGTCCGTAAAAATACCATATGTGATTAGTGATCAAATTGATCCAACGGTGGAGAGTGTACCATAGCATTAAGAAAAATCCAACTATTGAAAATAATACAATTTCACACTTTAAAACAGAATGATTGAGATAACTCACACAGATCCAACAACTAGAAGACAATCATTTTCTAGACAGTAGCAAAATATGATCTAATGATTAATAGGGTGTCAATACATTAAAAAAACGATTCAATCGTTGAAAACGCAACACGTGTCAAATGACACCATTCACTTGGTCTTGGTCTTGTGTTTGTTTAGTGTTAATATATATATATAGAGGATATTATAATATTTTTTTCATTGAATGGTTATATTTTCGAAATCATCCTAGTTTACAGTAAATAATAATGATTTTCTACTTTATTTTATAATTATATAGGATTTAAATGTTTATAAATATACTATTTTTTCTGCCATGATGTTAGATTGGAATAATAAAATTCAATGCCAATAAAATCGAATTTATAACAAAAAATTTAATAATATCTACCTTTAATTATATTATAATAAATCTAATAAATGTTAAATAATATAACATGTCCAAATATATGAGAAATTTGTATTACGTTTCTTGAATTTCCACTTTCTAAAGAATAAATGAATAGAAAAATAAATACAAAATTTAGAAAAAGAAATCGATTTTTGTATGTAAGAATAAATTTTTTATATGATAATAATTAAATATTGAAAATATGAGTCTTTAAATTGTTTACACCGTCTTAGTTCCAAGTTCTTGGTAGTAAAAAGGCAAAGGCACGTTCTTGAAGGCCCTATATTTCCCCACGTTGTTCAAATGCTCATTCTCCAACCTTAATTATCATTCCCAAAATTCACATACCATAAACCATATTAGAAAGGAAAAAAATTATCCAAACAATGAATCATATATATTTCCCGATTAAAAAACCGAAAATTATTTTATATTTTCCTAATTATACATGCTAGAACTTCCAAATTTCAAAATTTATTCAGATGGATTCAATATCTTGGTAGAGTTGATTCCATTAATATTCAAATGTAATAAATAATAGTTTCATGATTTGTTTGGATATATAATTGATATGGAGTAGTTCATATATGGATTATAGATAGTCCATAGGAATATATAATAATTAAAGATTTTAAAATTTTAAAATTTGAATATGATTTATTCAAACATTTTAGTATATTAGGATTATGATATAAAAAGAAAAATACCTGAAGAAGTTCCAAATGCCACGACGAAGAATCTCTAAACTTGCAACAGCAAAGAGCAAAGCCCTTCGGTGCAAGAAAGGTGCTTCTCTTATACCCAACACCGTCTGCATCCATGCCAACCTCAGCATCACGTTCACCACCTTCATTCATCCCATCAACCACACCACTTTATTAATCATATTATATTGTTTTATATCCCTTTTTATCGATCAAAACAAGAAATATATATATGATGTTAGATAAATCTACGCTCTATAACTAATTTCTAGATTGAGTCAGATATAAACAAATATTTGATATAGAATTAGAATTTGGTTCCTCTTCATTTGAATATCTCGATGTTGAGTTATTCTGTGACGTCCACTCAACTAGAGAATTCAGTTATATCCAAACCATATGTCAAGTCGATAAATATATAAATCATAGGTTTATATATATATGGTCTTATGTAAACCTAAACTTTTGGATTCAGTTAGATCCAAAACTATATTTAACCACCATCAAATTCGAAAAAGAAAGTTTTTGTAAGGTATTTACCATGGCCATGAAGTAGATACTCTTGTACGGCACGAGGAGTTTGTCGCGTAACCAAGGGTTTTTGGAGGTACGGTTCATGAGGCCCCAATCATGAACAAGGTCCCAAACCGTGTTAAAAATCGTAGCTATGCTTGACGTTGTCGCTGCTACCGTTAACCAATACGTCCCTTTACGCCATTCGAACACCGTCCTTGAAGCAACTGCAATGATTGTCGATAGATACTTCAACGCGTTTAACCCATGATCCTTGTTTTTCTCCTCTACCAACCTCCTTATGCACTGAAACGAACAACCAAATACCCTTTATACTAACGTTTTGATCGTTCAAAAGACGTAAAATACGTAACGTTTTTAACCTGGGCGAGGCGGAACCAGTAGGGGATAACGGCCACAATGATGTAAAACTTCCTAAAAACATCGCTCTCGTAGCATTTGTTTGATCTTCTCTTGAAATCTCCCCATCCGTAGTAGCATATGTAGAACAATAAGCTTCTGAAAGCTTGGACCTGTGAACCAAACCAAACCAAACCGAACCGAACAATTTGTTACATTCATGAATTAAACCGAATGATAACCGATACAAACCGACTGCTAAACCGTCTCAATATGCATCACCTGGCTTGTAAGTTGATCCGCGAGGAAGAAGTCCGGAAGAACAACCTGCAAAATCATAGGAAATACTTTAATTATTTCTTAGTTTTATTAAAGAAAAGTAGAGACATAGATCCTATAAAAGAGATGTTACCTTGTACAGAGGACTTAACAGGCAATGGAAGATGCATCTGATGAAAAAAAATCGACTCGATCGATATATTATATTGAATGGACAGAACAAGATTGATATCAAAATCTGCAAGATCGTAGGCAAAAGATATGATTAAAGATTTAACGTCAACGCACGAAAATCTTGCCGATATTTGAGTCCTACGATGAATCTACGCAATAACATACAAGCGTAAACATTCATCGTACTTACGATAAGCAGAGCTAAAGGAACGAGTTCAGTAATGACGCTAAAACTCTTCGTTCTCGGGTCCATTTCCATATCGAGATTCGATATGACACCAAGAAACATAAGAACTGCGAGACCAGAACCTATCAGAAGCACTTCTCTGTATCCTAATTCAGTGCCTTGCTCAAACCCGAAGATGAACGGATAATTCACCCGACATTTTCTCCAAAAGTATATGTCTGCCGCATACATAAGCAAATGCAGAGCAACCAAACCAAACAAGCTGCAAAACAAGAGCGTTAAATTTGCGAAAAGTCGAAGAATTTACTCTATAATCGAGTCGAAGAATTCGTTAATCACCTGTAAAGTGGAAATATATTTTCCATGTATTGATGCCGACCCTCACTGGTCGTCAGATCTCTTATATGTACAAGAACTATAATGGCAACAGCAAGCGAAACAGTACATCCCGACAAGAACCCTGCAAAATGCCAGACGAAGTTTCACATAAAGTTGTTAAAGATCATCGAAAATGAAAAATCCGAGCATAAATAAGTACCGAGGAGGTATGTGATTCTGTGTTTTTCCCTCTTTGATTTTGGCCTTAAACTCCGCATTCCTTCACGGTGATTTCCATGAGCGAAATGCTTAATGTACGTAGCTTCTACTCGCGACATCAGCCTAGACACCTGAAAAGCCAAATACTCTCAAATTTTAGGCACAAGAGATACGGTGGTATCTGTATACGCTTCGGTTATATTAACCTCTTCGGAGGTGCCCAAGTACGAGTTATCCACCGTATGTAAATAAGGCTTCGATCCATTCCTCGAAGTGATCTGCAAAACATGCGCACATACATAAGCTGAATTCAACAGAAAGAATGGAAACTTTGGCCAATTTTGATACCAACCTTGTCATACTTCTTCAGTATCTTTGAAAATGCCATCTGATTTAAGAAGCTGTACAGATATAATAACAACAGATTGGATAAACCAGAGAAAGACAGAACGAGAATGTTTTTCTTTAAACATTCTTACCAGTAACTTTTCAGAAACCTAAGCTTCTGGTAAAACTCAATGAAGGCGCGTGACATGACTTCCTCGGCTCTTCTGAGCTCTGACTTGCTGAAGGTTTGCTCGGATGTGAGGCTGGAAATCATGAATTTAAGTGTTGTCAATGGAGTTTCGGGTTCGATTTTGATCTTTACACGATCTAACACTTCTAATGGAACCGGTTTGAAGCCCTCATTTCGTTTTCTATCCTCCAAGTTCTCTTCTTTACTCTCTTTTTCCTCTTTAATGACCTCCATTGGTGAAGTGGCTGCAATAGTAAGTACATCAGAAACACGACCAGAGCATAACATTATCAACATTTAGGATCAATCAGATGACACATCATTAAAAGGTACGAACTTTCTAGAACCCATTACCCTAATGTGATTATCTGAAGATTTGTTCTACCAGAGCATTAACTCCACACGAATTTCGAATTACAAACTGAAACCAGAATCGGTAAATCTATAAGAATCGCTAAGAGTAAAAAAAAAGATGTTCTTTCCATATAGAAAAGCTAAGAACTTTCTGAAGGGCAAATGAAATTTCAGGAACCCGGAATCATTAATCGACTATTTAACCAAATATAAAAGCTCATTTGGAAGAAAACTCAGAAACCCAGATGCTGAATCTCTCTAAAACTCACCTAGAACCTTAATGCTTTGATGTTCTGGAGAAACAGCGGAAAAGTAAATGCCATTAATGTCGGGAAATTCCACGATTGGGTTCTCCACTTTGATTCGCAGAGCAATCAGAACATTTAATTGTCTGCTGAGCTCGTCCGCTTCTTCCATGACTTCCTCCACTTTCTGTTTGTAAAATCTCACAACTTTGTTGAACTCTCCGTCGAGCCGCCGGAAAAACATCACCTCCAGTTCTCCTCCATCCTCCGCCGTGTTTAAAAACGTCGTCGTATAGCTCGCAGTCTCGTCCTCGCTTACCAGAATCACTTCCTCCTCTTCTTCGTCGAACAGATGATACTGGTGAAGATGATGGTGATTGTGCTTGTCTCTTTTCTTCGGAGACCCTTTGGCGCGGTTGCTGAGGCCGCTGAATGCGCGGTATAGAGACACCCTCCTCGTCATCCTTTCGCCGCCTCCACCGCCACCGGATTCGGAGGTGTTGTTTCCGGAGTCTACATCTTCGTTGGTGGAGGACGGCGGAGCGAGAGGAGTACGACGGTGAAAAGCAGGGAGATGTTGTCGAAAGCGGAGAATCTGTTTGAGGATGAGTTTGAGGGCGCGGTAATCGACGTAGGCTTCACGCCATTCTTGGATCATCTGAATCTCGAAATCTCGCCCGAACTTCATCGTTCCCGGATCTGGGATTTTTCCGGGAAAATCTCCAAGAATGAAGGAGGAGGACTCTGTTATTTTGTTCTTTCACATTTGGATTTGATGATCTTTTTGTATGAGCTGGAATCGGAATTGACTCTCCTTTTCTGGTAATCTATACAACACACCCTGAGATACGTGTGTATATATGTATATATATGCATGTGTGTACAACTAACTATACATGTGTGTATATGTGTGTATATATGTAATACGCGGATTGATTTGGTAAGAACATACATAAAAGGGACATATATAAAGCAGAGATTTTTACGTGTCCTTTCGACCAGACACAAATCTCATGCAAATTTGACATATGAATCCATATAAAAATATATATATACGTGTTTGTTTAAGTAGATACATTATATAATAAATGTATTAACCTATGTAGATGTTTGGGTTCATGGGCATGGAATGTATATGTTATGCATTGCATGTCAAATTCGTGCTGTTTGTTTGTTTGTACGTATACGCGTATTTAGCTTATTGATTATATCTTTTCAGAAGGAAATAAATATTATTACATATTGTTTTTATGACGTGGATTATTCTTTTTATTCATTTTGGAAAGATTGAAAACACACCAAATGGGAAGGATATAAGTGGATGACCTTCTTTTAGAGTAGATTTAAATCTTTTATTATATATTTATAATTAATTGTTGAGTTATAAGAACTTGTATGGTTGTATATTTGAAATAAGTTTAGATCGACATGGTTTAGTAATAAAATATAATGATTAAAAATCTTTAATAATTAAATAAAGATTTTGAAACATGTTCGTATGTTTTGATGAACACTTTGAACGAATCGATTAGAGAACTTTAAAAGAAATGATAACACCATAATATTTATGATCTAGTGTTTAATAAATCGAATAACATTTGGATCTCGAAATTAAAGGTTCCATTGTTAGATTTAAAAAAATAGCAAAAAAAACAACTCTAGCCGGTAATTTTGAGTTATTCCCGTTATTCAAGGGTATGATTTATTTTATAACATTACAAAAGAATGTCACTTTTCAACATATAGATCCGATGAAAATGACAAATTTTCCGTTGGACGCGGAAATTTTCAGCATATTTCATTTGTTGATAATAGGCGGTTGGAAACACACATCCGTTAACAATCTCAACGACTTTAAAATGATCTAAATCCGTTGTATGAGTGTTAACGTATATATACGTTGAAATACTCTAAAGGGTATCTACAACCATATCCATTTAAATGATCGACAAGCACCTGTTGAATCTATCAATGAGCTTACATTGAATCTATCAAACGACAACATCACAATTATCAATGATCATGTGTTTATATTAACAACAAATATTCGTTGTATTTTGTAAACCTTGTAACAGATAACACTCTTAAAGTTTGTTACTGATTGCATACAATATCAACGAGCATTCGTTTAAAAAGTTTGAAAAAGGTATCAACAAGCATTTGTTGAAAAATTTGGTGGGTAATTTAAAAATTTTCAACGTATACTTACTAGAATTAAGGTGCTAAATTTTAAAAATTATAAAAACAAAAATAAAAAAATTATATAAATTTAAAAATTAAAATTTAAAAACAAAAAAATTATATATCATCTTATACGTCGCCATCTTCTTCATCATCTCCTTCGCCACCTCTAAATCCATGTGACAGAGTCACCTTGAAATCAAACATCAAATCTTTTCATTTTGACGTTGTGTCGTCTACAAGTGGTGGTGGATATGCTAGCGTATGCAAGTATTTCATAAAATATTGAAGTGTGGGCTAGAGTTTTCCGATGCATCATGCTTTAGAATACATCTCATGAAAAGTAGGGACACAATGGTCGCATCCTATATTATATCCAATAGGTAACAAAATCATCATGCATCATTTTTTGGTATCTCTTGTTGCATTTGCTCCACAACTCTTGGAACGACGTTCGACACCATTTTCACATATAGAATTGGTTGTCGTTGTTGCTATAATCTCATCATTGCCTTTTGTTTATTGTGATTCTTATTGTGTCATCTCTAATGTCGTTGTCTTCACTTTGTAAGAACCAAATTTGATAATTCTCCACAAATCAACCTTATAAAGGTGTTGGAAAATAACATATTGACTGTGGTACTTCATATTATGCCGTGTTCTTGACACAAATGTTTTATTGACACAAAAATCATAAATTGTTCCAACCCGAGTAAGAATTTTTGTGTAACATCTTTTGCTACAAGATGTTTTTTCTATACATCCACTCTTTTGACCTATATAAATTTCTATTTGAATAGAAAAATATTGTTCGAGAGTAAGTTTACTTGAATTGGAAATGATAGGCAAAATTATCTCCCCATATAAAAATTAACATTTTCATTTGTCATATGTTGTTATTACCATTGGATGACCGTTAAAATGCAACAATCAAAATTTTCTAATGATTGCATTGGAAATTTAATATTTAACGGATAACCGTTTATAGTTTCAATGGTCATCCGTTGAAAAACTTGATATATTTTCAACAGTATTTAAACAAGCATTCCAACTAATTTCAACAGTCATTTTCAATGGTAAGACCTCGTTGAAAAACCAATTATACTTTAAAATGGATCTTACCCGTTGATAACCCGTGCAAGTTGTAACACAATTTCTAACTAGAGGTGTACAAATCGGATTTTAGTGTGAGTTCCCCAGGTTTCGATTCGGTTCGAATTTTTTGAGTTTTACACTACTAGAAATTTTTAATTTAGGGACAGAATTTCCAGACGAATTTTGATCCGTCCCTAAATTCTAGACAAAAAATTTTGGTACGTCTGAAATTTGTAAACAAACTTCTTTTTATCCCAAATTTCTTGACAAATTAAAGACTAGACGGATTAATGATTCACTACTAATCCGTCCCTAATATTCTGACGGATTAGGAACGAATGTATAATTTTGTTTATTTATTTCGTTTTTTTTGGAAAAAATTTCGGACGACCCACAATATCCGTCTCATATTTTTTACCAAAAATATCTTTTATTTCAAAAAATAAATAAATAAAAATTACTTTTACTTTTTTGTAAAAAATCTCTGAACGGACAAACAAATAAAAGTTAAAAATAAAAAAGGAAAATATTTTAAAAACAAAATATTTTTTAATTTTTAATTTTTTAATTTTTTAATTTTAAATTTTTTCAGAAAATTTTCCAGAAGAAATTATCTATGCGGATTTTTTTAATTTCTTAAAATTTTCTAGACAAATTTAATCGTTTGGGATTTCAGATGATATTAATTAGCAACGTCATTTACGGACGAACAAAATTCATTCAAAAAACGTTTGGAAACCATTTTCTAGACGAATTAGGACCAAATTTGTTATCCGGAAATCCAATATTTCTAGTAGTGTTAGAAAACTAGATCTCAATTGGACCCTAATATTTTTCAGTTCATATTTCTCTGATTTCAGTTTAGGTTGTTTGGGTTCTTGAGTGTTGGAAAAAAATAATCCGAATTATATGTGGATAATTTAGGTAGTTTGTGTTCTTCATATAATTCGAGTGTTTAGGTTTTAGGTTATTCGGATTTTTCGGATATTATGAATAATTTGATTTATTGAGGTTTTGGATTCTTCGGATAGTTCGGATTATGACATAAAATAAAAATAAAAATATCACACATAACATACAAAAATAACAAAAAAAAGAATACTAAGAAACTAAACTGATCAGAAATATCTTTGAATATAAACATGAATAACTCGAATACTAAACAACCGAAATGATGCGAATTACATAGATAATTTGGATAATTCGGATAGTTTAGATTATTCGGTTTTTTAAGTTATTTGGGTGCTAGGTAATTCAGGTTTTCTTGATATGGGTTGTTCGATTATTTAGGATTTCCCAACCTTCAACCGAACTTAAAGATATTATTCCTCTATTTGCAGCAAATCCTGTATGATTGATTTACTGGTCTTGATGTATTCGTGAAACATTTGAAAATTCTTCAATGACCATATGAGCGAACAAGGTCCGAAGCTTTCTCGCCCTAGCCCTCATGATTAGTACTTGCATATTTTGTGTCACATCTGATATTTCTTTCTCATCAATGTTATTGTATAGATATTATGGATATATCTTGTGTGCACCCGAACTATATTGATCACAAATTCGTAAGTATATAAAATATTATATGAAGAAACTTTGATGTAGATAATTTATATAACTTTTCATTCTCATCAAATAAGTTTATTATGATTATATAGATTACATTCTTTACATTGAAGTTTTGAATTTTATATTGTAATATATATCCAGATCACAAAAACCAATTTGAAACACATGTTTCTTATTCGAAGCAACTCGAGATTTAGATAGAATTGATATTTAAGATTTAGGTTGAATGTTATTGATTATTGATATTAGTTTGATTAAAGATATATATACACATAAGTTCTTTGGTTATATATATATATGTTGTGTTATCTCACGTCAATGAAGACTTGAATTATGATTCTCTAGATATGATATTATTTAGTCCTAAGTCTTGAGTTAGTTTTTGGGTTAAGTTAGGCCCCAGATTTGACATGGTATCAACGCCTGATTCGTTTCGATTTGAATATTTCGATTTTGGACCACCGTTTGTAATGTGTACATTCTAAGACTGAACCTGTGTGTAAAGGGAAGTATTATGTTGGATAATTCTAAACTCTTGAACTAGTTTTTGGATTGAAATAGACTTAAATTCATATTTGATATGCATATATATATATACTTATTTATACATTGAGAATGATATTGATATAGATTCACCAATCGTTCATGAAGTTCATCAAGAGGAATCGATGTGACATGGGCATTGACCACATCAGCCACAAATGTGTACTCCATCCAGTGTGTATAAAAGAAGATCCTTTAAATCGACCGATTTATCAAGAAGTTCAAATTCATCAAATTTGTTTATTATGAATCTCATGTATTCATCAATGGTTCGAGTTTCTTGTTGGTTTGTTTGAGTTGATCATTGAGTTGTTTGGCATCATACGTGTTGGAAAAAAGTTTTCAACGAATATGGAGCACATGATCATCTGTTGAAACGAGACGAACAGAGCGCCAATGATCATAGAGAATAGGAGTCGATCTTGCAATTTGAACGCCAAATTTGGTTGAGATATGACAAAGTTCATTGCCTATGGGACCGAAAAGCTATCATGAATGAAATGATCAATACCATGACCATCACGAAGAGTAATGCTTGAATACTCTATGTGAGGTAATTTGATGACATTGCTCATGTTGACCGAAAGTGTGATTCATGTGGGTTAAACACGAGGCTATGCTCTATGCTCGTTGTGTGAGCTGTCGAGGAGCTTATGGCCATGGTGATCAATGATCATGTGATCGACGATAAGAGGAAGAGACAATGACGATAAGATACCATGACTATAGGATAACGGCGACAGTGAGCCGTAGGAGATGGGCAACTAAATTGAGCAGTGACCGATAACAAAAGAGGTAGGTCGAGAAATAGAAAGACATCATCGGTAAATAGAGATTTCATATATTTTAGGTCGGATACCGTAATAATATTTTGGAAAGGATATTTTATTATTGATGTTTAGACAGTATAGAAAAACAACTTTAAACAATTTATTTAACTTAATTATATTGATAATTTACAATTATAACCTTTTTAACATCATTCTACAATTTTAGCTTATATTATCTAGGGACAGGTTGGTATGAATCTATTTTAACCAATAAACTAAGCCAGAAAGGGAGGAATATCAAAAATGCCCTCATAAGGCTAAAACACTTCAAAAGTACCATCCTAAATCTGATGAAAAAAAATTGGAGAAAAGACATATGTGCCCTTATGTTTTGTTAATGAAAAACACATACGAATGAGGGAAAGACAAATTTGAGAGGAGGGAAAGACAAATTTGAGATGAGAGAAACAAAGTTGAGAGCTTTTTCCTTCTATTTTCGAGTGATTTCCTTCCATTTTCGAGCGATTTCCTTCCATTTTCGAGCAATTTCTTTCCATTTTCGAGCAATTTCCTTCCATTTTGGGCATTTGCAGCAATTTTCGTGTGATTTTCAACGATGTTTTAGTCATTTTTAGTAATTTTCAGCGTTTCCAGTGATTTCGAGCAATTTCCAGCGATTTTTAGCGATTTCCGGTGATTTTTAGCGATTTCCGGCGATTTGTAGGTGATTTCCAGCGATCTCGACCGATTTCTGGCGATTTTGCGACGTATTCTGACGATTTTCGGCAATTTCTAGCAGTTTCCGACGATTTCTGTCGATTTTCGGTCGTAGTGGGTCACAGGGTCGACCTGGGTCGCAAGGGTCACAGGTCGCACTGGGTCGCAGGGTCACAGGTCACATATCACATTGGGTCGTAGGATCACAGGGTCGCAGAGTTGGATTGAATCGTTGGCTCGTAGAATCGGATTGGGTCGCTGGATCATAGGATCGAACTGGATCACTGAGTCGGAAGGTCACAAATATATTTTGAGAATATCAACATTTTTAAAGATATTTTTAAAATTAATTTTTTTCTGAAAAAAATATTTTTTAAATATTTTAACTCTACAAAATTATTTTTGAAGTTACTCCGCCAAAAACTCTAGTGGCACTTCGAATCCGCCAAAAACTCTAGTGGCAATTCGAAGCAGCCAAAAGTTGCATATATACGGTTAATGGGCAACAATTTAGATCTACAGTCTATGAGAAAAATTAAAGTACATATATAATGATTTTTTATATAGTTTGAATGAATGTTTTGTTTAATGCAACCTGACTAAGTCTCGCCGACAGGACCCTAAGACATTAGGTTTGATTGTTTTATTAAAATTAATTATGAACCTTGTGGCAATGTCGGTCGAATTAAGTATATCTGAAATGAATTACCATACATGTTAATTAATTAATTATATCATTGACCATCCATTTTTATTTTGACTATATCCTACACCTTGTTTTATTTTTCTTTTAATGAAATTAAGTTGAAGATAACTTTATTTATTATGCGTAATAAGATTAAATAAAACAAAACCTTTGACCAAACACATTCGTTTTATTTTTTGTTTTATGAAATCCATACTTATTCGTACAACTTTTACGTCATCGAAACATAACAATCTTACTTGTCATTTTCACAAGTTTTAGTCTCTTAATAATGATAAAAAATGTTTTTGGAATGTTGATTTTTTAAAATTTTACCGAATATATCTTTATCAACTCAATAAAAACAAATTAAAACTTTGCCTGTTCGCGAGTGTTTGAATCCCATAAAAAATGTCTTTACACATTTATATCACCGGTTTAATTAGCACCGCATGAATAAATATATTCATTGTATGCAAAGCACATTATTATATTTAGTTTTTAATTTATGAGAAAATTCAAATATAATTTTTATTCACCGTTAATTTAACTAGAATTAGAGGTTTGAATGGAATGCTAGTTGAAATATTAAACCATACAATCTTTCGGATTTTGGGGCGACTCCCTGCGGACACTAAATCCACAAACGTTTAATTTTATTTCTATAAATTTTCGTTGGAAATTTCAAATTATTTATTAAATTCTTTTTATTTTCCATATAAATTCTGATAAAATTATCTACATCTCATTTAATTTAAAATTCATTTGTTTTTATAACAAAATAACTTCATGCATCAACCACAGATCCTTGATTTATTTCCGAGACGATTCAATTCGTTACAGACCGGTCTGAACAAGGTTGAGTCGATCCGACTGACATGCCTAGTTTTTGGTAAATCAACATTAAATACTAAATCGAACCGACATGTTTAGATTCTGGAATCAAATTCACAAGTTTTTCTATAATTGGAAGTTGATCTAAAAGTTTTGTGAGACACTCCAAGATTTGTGAGAAACGAAAATGAATTTCTTGTCATGAATATCTGATTTAGAGGGAAGATGACGTAAAAAAAAAATTTTATGGGATCATAACGACTAGGAGTGTAAAATGAGTTGGCTCGCGAGCCATACTATTTAATTATTTTGAATTAGTTGTAATATTATATATGATAAACATATCAAACGAACCAAATAAAATATCGAAAATATGAAAACATTAATTCAAACATAATGTTATAAAATATCATTGTACTAATAAAAGATAACCTTCTCGAATAAAAAATATAAAATATCATTGTACTAAATTCGACCGCTCGTAACTTTACTGAATTTTTTCTTTATTTTGTTATATCAATTATTAGAAAAAGGAAAAATACAATATAATAGTATACTATATTTAAAAAATATACGATGTTTTATTAAATGCAAAATTATATATGATATACAAAAAAGGAAAATATATTATTTTTATATGATTTTTTTTCAGCTCGTGAGCCAGCTCGTCTAAGCTCGGACTCGTTCGTCTAAGCTCGTTTTGGGCTCAGTTCGTCAGCTCGTTTTTTAAACGAGCTAGAAAATACCCAGCTCAGCTCGCTCAAATATGGTCCGAGTTAGAGATAGCTCGCGAGCCGGCAGCTCATTTTACACCCCTAATAACGGCCGATTTATCAATGATGATGTCAACGAGAATGGTAAAATCAATAATATTTGATCTGGAATCATGGAACACGAAATGCATTTCTGAAGACATCAAAGCCAACACCATGATTGTCGAAAATTACGTTACAATACCTCTCTTCCATATTCCCCTAAGCTCTCTGTTTTTGTAAGTTATATATGTAAGTAAGAATTGCTTTATACTGATGTATTGTATACATATTATATGTATTTTTTACAAAATTAAATAGTTATAAATGTTTTGAATTAAATATTTATATTATGATTATATTAAACATAAATATTATATATATATCCGCCTAGACATAGCATAGGTGCTAGGCACTGTGTGTCTATCCGCCTAGTACCTAACGTTTTCTTGAACCTTTTATATTATGTATGTATATGTCGAATGTGACAGAATTGCTATAGGATGAACATCATGCGACGAAATCCGATTTTTTTATTGATATTGATGTATCGAAAAACACATTTTTTTGTAATGTTATACGTGTATAGAGTTTCAATCAAATAATTTGAAAATTGTTACGAACGTAGTTTTGATTAAAATACATGATCATGAGTAAAGTACTCAGATGCATGGTTATGTATACTTGTAAATGTCATGTCACCAAAAGGGTTAAATCATCACTACAAGGATCATGTTGGATCGGGGAATTTGCATTCACGATGGATAAATCCGATAGTTACACCACATGCTTTTGTGGTTGTTGGTTTTACGCCTTAGGTGAAACTCAGGTTGATTTCAAGTGGAAGACCAGTTTCACAACCGAAGATTGGACCAAGATCGCGAAGAACAACAAAATCAATGTAAGTATTTACTCTCTATCTCCTGTTTTTTATATGCAAAAAGGATATATTTTACTAAATGTACCATATAAGTAATAGGAATCCAACATTGGAAAAATAAACTTATTACACTAATATTAAAATCATTGATCAATCTATTTATTGCCAACTTGTTTTGAATTAAAAGTACATATACTTTATCAAAGTTTTGTTGACCCAAAATGTGCATATCAGTTCGAGATAAACAAAATAGAGTCATCTTTAAGAGATAATAATTGATTTCGAGTTGAAATTCCACATAAATGACAACAAAATATAATATATAATTCATGTGAGCATTGATTTTGTGAACATTACATACGTCCTTAGATGATGGAAGTGGAGCTAAGGAAATTGCTAGATACGATCAAAGGTATACATGAAGAGATCTTTTATCTCCGAGAGAGGTACTTACTTATGTATTCTCATTACCAACGTTATTATACGCCTTTACTCATCCTAATTCGTTGTGATTTCAAAACTATAAATGGATCAAAATTTGTAAGGGATGGGAAATGCAATAGCTAAATCGATCCACGAATACAAGAGTGGAGGTTTTGAGTTACTTTTCGCTCTTAATTACATTATCAATGGCTGATTTACAATTATGGCATCTCAAGACATTCTTGCGGGGGAAGAAGCTTCTATTAAGGGTGTTTCATCCTTGACCAATTCTCAGTTTTCCCAGTTTAATTTATATTGTTTATCTAGCTCTAATACCAAACTCCTTTTGCGTGTAACACTTTAACTGTTACTGGTTGTATTTTCTTCTTTGACAAATGAGAAGTTGTGGTTTTTATCAACTCCATGTCATTATATGTTTGGATGGTAAAGCTTCATGTGATTTGCATGTGAGTCACTCCAATTTTGTATCCTTTTCCAAAATTAGGGAGATATTATTATAACTATAACTACCATATTACCCTTGATAGAACATGTATTTTGTATGACTGACTATATTGTGACTACAAAACAATATTATGATTTGACTATCGGTTAAGACATGAACTTTGCGCTCCTATATATGATATTGGACAATCCTAAAATTTTGAGCTAGCTTTTAGGGTTAGTTAGACCCAAGCCCATAGTTGACATGATATCAGAGCTAGATTCGTTCCGATTTGAATATATTGATTTTGGATGACTGATTACGATGTCCACGCTTCACCACATCAAAATTGACTTCTTCGACCATGTTTCGACTCTATTTTCTTCTTGTTTCTTTTTTCCGCAATGCTTTTTACCAAAAGCTTGAACCAAAACCCTGAATATAACAAAAAAACATACATTGACAGACTCCATCGACCGACGATCCACTACTCCAACGACCCATTACTCCAATGAACCGACTCGTTTCCACTAGATCTGAATGTCGACATCCTTTAGGCATTTTCTACCCAGACGCCCTTTGGCGTTTTGACCTAGACGTCCTTTGGAATTCCGATCGTAACTCCTTTTTTACGTTCTGACCTTGACGGCTTTCAATGTTTGGACCTTGATGCCTTTTTGGCGTTCGAACCATGATGCCTTTTAGGGGTTCCGATCATGATGCCTTTCGGCGTTTCGAACATACATTTTCTGTTGGTGTTCCAACCATACACCCTTTTGTGTCCATTGACACACTACCGAACCAAAACAACGACACAACAAACCATTGAAATTTCGAGACCCGTCTACAAATGGAAAAAATATTCATTAAAACATTAGGACGACATGGATTATGTTTTAATGGAAAGTTAGGCGTTTTTTATCTACACACACCAATTTGAAGGGGTGTTACAGGAAATTAGGGATTTCCTAACATATCTCTTTCCACATTATCAACCACTAAATCCTCATTTCCAGATATTAAGCCAAATATTCAGCATCGATGTATCGAACAAGGAAATAAATCATAATACATATCAAAATCTTTCTTTCAATTTTGTATCATGGTATCAGATCTAGGTTCGTCCCGATTTTAATATACTGATATTGGGCAATAGATTGTGATGCCCATACTCCAAGACCGAGTTTGGGCGTGAGAGGAAGTGTTATGATAAGTGTTCCACATCGGTTAGGACATGAACTTTGGACTCCTATATATGGTACCGGATAATCCTAAACTCTTGAGGTAGCTTTGGGGATTAGTTAGACCCAAACCTATATTTATCAGTTACAAGTCGAGAGAATCATATTAAATTATGTTGGGATTAAGGCGAGAGCATGAGGTTACTATCTATGTTCTATGAGCTCAAAAGACTAATGAATGTAGGAGGAGCCAAAATATTGAGGCTGCTTGTTGCATGGCATATGGTGTCACATGGTACGTTGAGACAATATATAATGATTTAGGCAAATGTGGCTACAGTCCACATACTCTCACTAAACATGCAAGGGAAGAATAGGTGAGCATGCACCTTGTTCTCGTATTCATAAAGCATAATACTCGATTATGTAGGGATACCATCGTATTAGCCTATCTCTTATTGGGAGACGTTCGTTGAATGCAAGACATATGATTACACTCTTCCATATGATAGATCCATGTAATGAAATGTTCATCCATGATGGAACAATGAACCTAGGAACTCGAATGAGATCCTTGTAACAATCATGGAAGCGCAAGGTAAATTAGAAAGTTTAGGTTATGCATGTCTTTGTGTAATCTTGGAGAAATGGAAGTTTGAGTAGTTGGTACAGAAGATATAACACGACTCGGTCTAAACTTGGTTTGACCGAGATTCATTCTTGGAAAACAGGAATGAGTTACATCTTAAGACTGAATGGGTTACGACCTGATAAAAGGGATACAAGTCAGGTGGTTAGGTGGATCGCGTCCCAGGCTCTGAGCAGATTGTGGGTATCAGTTTGGTCACCAAATTGATAAGAAAACTTTACCGAGTCACCAAAAAAATTTACGGGTCAAAATTTGATCATTAATAATACACCACTTTAAATGGCGGAATATCAGAAATACCCTCAAAGGGCTAAATCACTTCAAAAATACCCTTCCCCAAAATAATTATTAAATCCGAAAAATAAAAACTGAAGAAAAGACAAATTTTCCCTTAACGTTTGAACGTGGAAAAATGGAAGTTCGGCAGTTTTTCGACGTGAAAAACTGCCGAAAACGAGAAAGCCGAACAGTTTTTCGCCGTGAAACCTGTTTAAAAGTTGATAGCAAGAAAGAAATAAGTGATTTCGAACTTGAGAGGGAACGATTTGAAGTTGGCGAACGATTTGAAGTTGGCGAGAAGGAAACTGGCGAAGAGAGCACGAAGAGAGCACGAGTCAATCTTCAATGGCGTCAATAAGTGTAAGTAGTTCGATTTCTAGGGTTTTGCAAGCTTTCGAGTCACAAAATGGTTTATTGATTTGAAATGGGTGTCAGTGTCAGTGAGTCGGTTAGGTCGCAAGGGTCGCAGGAGTTGCATGAACATCTTCGACTCCGTGAGTCGGTTGAGTAGCAAGGGTCGCAGTAGCAAGGGTCGACTCTTAGACTCAGTTTATTGATTTGAAACGGGTGAGTGTCAGTGTCAGTGAGTCGGTTAGGTCGCAAGGGTCGCAGGAGTTGCATGAACATCTTCGACTCCGTGAGTCGGTTGAGTAGCAAGGGTCGCAGTAGTTTCATGACCATCTTAGACTCAGTTTATTGATTTGAAACGGGTGAGTGTCAGTGTCAGTGAGTCGGTTAGGTCGCAATGGTCGTTTGAGTGTCGCGGAGTGTCTGAGGGTCGTTTGAGTCGCATGGGTCGCACACGGCGGTTGAGGGTCGCACGGGTCGGTTGAGTCGCATTGGTCGGTTGAGTCGCATGGGTCGCTTAGGTCGGTAGAAGTATAATGTATTCGTAATTGGTCATTTTGCAGGAAAAAGGGACTAAGAGGAAGGAGTGCGTGAGTGATGCTGATGCTGATGCTGATGCTGCAGTCCCTCTGACACTGGAGAAGAAATTAATAGGGGAAATAAGGAAGTCGGAGAAGAGAATCATCAACGCCGTAAGAGACCTTCTAAGGGATGTCGAGATTCATGTGCCTAATCCAAAATCAAAGGCTGCCGAGAAAGTTGCGATCACCGAAACCCAATCTTCCGACACTGTTGGTGATTTTGCTTTTGAATTCCTTCGACGTCCAAATCCAGTGTCAAGAAACCTTGCTCCTGATGGAGTTCCACCAAGTAAGTAATATTTAGTGAAAAGGTCATTGGAGTGTCAATTTCCATCGAGACATATAAGTCGTAGGGTCGCATAAGCCGTAGGGTCGTTAGAGTCGTAGGGTCGCATAAGCCGCAGGGTCGTTAGAGTCGCATGGGTTTCATATGTCGCATGTGTCACTGGGTCGCTAAAGTCGAATGGGTCGCATGGGTCGCATAGGTCGCATTGGTCCCATTGGTCGCATTGGGATAATAGGTCGCATGGGTCGCATGGGTCGCATAGGTCGCATAGGTCGCATTGGTCCCATTGGTCGCCATATGTTTAATGAGGTAAATTTTATGCAGGTGCTGGACCTTTATCGAAGGAGTCTGCGCCATATGTTGAACCTCCGCCGGCGAAAAGAGCAAGAACAATTCAAGAACCCGAAAAAACGGTGGTTCAAGAACCTGAGGAGTTTGTGTGGAATCCCAGAGGATTAGTAAAGGGCTTGATAAGCCGATTTCCTACGTTCACTGATGCTAGCGGTGAAAAGTTGACTAAGCTATATTGGTTCCTGAAGGCACCTCGACATGAGCGGTGGTGGATATCTGAGCTAGATATTCCCCGGGGGCCAAAGTTTTGGGAGATTATATTAAAGGCCAACGCATGGCTTGAAGATGAAGTAAGTTTTTTTAAACCCTTAGTCTCACGGAGTTTTGTGTCATATGCATTCCTGTGTGTTAATTTTTTTTTTTTGCAGCAATTGGATGAGGCGTTGATGGAGCTGTCTTCTCGCTTGGCATCGGATCCCAGCGCGTATCAGAATTATTACGTTTGTCCTGTTGCTTTCATGCAGACGCTCTCGATGTGGACGTACGAGGATATGGAAACTTTGCCGGAAAAGCTTAGTCAGTTTTTGAACGCCAAGCCACCAATTAGTGATTATGAAGGTTTTGTCTCGGTTCTAAACATTCCATCGATAAATAATCGATGGGTAGGATGTCATTGGGTAGCCATCAAAGCGGATTTCAAAACCCGATGCATCACGGTATACGACTGCAGGATGAGCCTTAAGGAAACACATATCGATCCGGTGATTGAGAGGATAAGAAAAGCTGTCCCCAAGATGCTCATTCTCGGAGGGTTTCCTTCTTTGGCTTCTGGAGAAGATGAATGGAGGTATGTGTATTATGATGGTCTGCCACAGAACCAAAGCGGGAATGACTGTGGTGTTTTCTCCTATAAATTCGTAGAAGCCTCGTTATCAAAGGATATGGATATGTTTCTTCGTATTTGCGACGACAAGGTTACTTCCATGCGTGAGAAGATGGCGGCTGATATATATAGTAATGGAGAACGTATCTATGAACCCGAAGATGACTAAATTGATATTTGGTACATTGTTTTTTTTTGGACTGGTAGATGTGAACATTTGGTACATTTTTTTTAATATTTGGTACATTCTTTTTTCTATTATTTGGTACATTGTTTTTTTTATAATATTTGGTACATTGTTTTTTTTCTAATATTTGGTACAAGGGTCACAGAGCCTCATACGACCCTTGCGACCCATGCGACCCATTTGACCCTTGCGATCCATGCGACCCTTGCGACCCATGCGACCCATTTGACCCTTGCGATCCATGCGACCCTTGCGATCAATACATTCATTCATTCAAGACCTATATTAAAAGGTTCTTTAATGTGGTCAATGCATGCACCTTGGTTAAAACGGAGTTCATTTATTTTTCGTTGAATATGAGTTTATAAATAGAGGAGGAAAAACCGAAAAGCTACAACAATTTGTAGCACCAAATCATCTCTTGTGTTGTCATTAAGGTCCAATACACTGGTAGGTAGGGGACGTAAGGTGAATAGAGTTGAACATTGGAATAAACTTTTCAATAAACCTTCGATCGATTCCACATAATAGACGAAAGTTGTATGAAGCCAACACGACGAATTTTAACTCATGCTCAGGTAAATCACTTGAATTTGTTCGAAAGATTAAATTTTTATTATCTTAAGACGAGTTTTTTTTACTTAGTTTCTCTTGTACAGGTTTATCATCTATTATGTGAAATCGATCGAAGGTTTATTGAAAAGTTTATTCCAATGTTCAACTCTCTTCACCTTACGTCTTTCCCCGTTACACCAAATGGTTACCGAGTGACGGAACTTGTTCAAGCATTCACGGGGAGTCGATTAGTATTCGTAAGAAAGTTTTACTCTTGATCATTTACATGAAAGATGCTTCATTTACTTTGATTTTACTTTGATTTTTCTCATCTCTTGTGTTGTAGCATTAAGGTCACATACAGTGGGATGGTAGGAGACGCAAGAAGGTCCAATACACTGGACCTTCTTGCGACTCCAACTATCCCAGTGTATTGGACCTTCATACGACCCTTGCGACCTATTATCCCCATGCGACCCTTGCGATCCATGCGGACCCTTGAACATTCTAGAATCAGTCAAACCAACTTAAATGCACGGGTAGTTTGAAGGTTATCTCGTTATTAGAAGTATCTTTATTATCTTTAAATGCACGGGTAGTTTGAAGGTTATCTCGTTATTAGAAGTATCTTTATTATCTTTAAATGCACGGGTAGTTTGAAGGTTATCTCGTTATTAGAAGTATCTTTATTATCTTTAAATGCACGGGTAGTTTGAAGGTTATCTCGTTATTAGAAGTATCTTTATTATCTTTAAATGCACGGGTTGTTTGTATTTTTTACTCCTATAAATAGTGTATGAATAAACCAAAAGCAAACACAACCTTTTCCATCAACTACAATCTCTTCTAATTTTTTCTATCCTATAGAATTCTCTAACATAAATAGAGGAGGAAAAACCGAAAAGCTACAACAATTTGTAGCACCAAATCATCTCTTGTTTCGTCACGAAGGTCACATGGTCGACCCAGGTCTTGGTAATCGGCGGACTCAGGGTCTATATACATAAAATAGTAGTTTAGTACATCCTAAGAGGAACAAGCAAATTTAATCGTTTGCGTCATCTTATTTCCATTACTATCCTCTAAATAAAACTTGGAACCTGAGCTCCAATCTATTGGTTTCTTCTTCCTCGTCAACCCACAAGAAGAACAACGGAGCATTTCGTGAAGCTTGTGAAGGAGGAGTATGACTGTGGGTTGATGAGGAAGAAAAAATCAATAGATTGGAGCTCAGGTCCAAAGTTTTATTTAGAGGATAGTGATGGAAATAAGATATCGCATAATATTATACAATCTTCGAAAATAATTCTGATTTAAATAAGATATCAGAAAATATCCAGAATATCTCATAGAATATCATCAGAATAACTTTTGTGACCTTTGTAACCCATGCGACCCTTGCGATCCATGCGACCCTTGCGACCTATTAACCCCATGCGACCCTTGCGATCCATGCGACCCTTGCGACCTATTAACCCCATGCGACCCTTGCGATCCATGCGACCCTTGCGACCTATTATCCCCATGCGACCCTTGCGATCCATGCGACCCTTGCGACCTATTATCCCCATGCGACCCTTGCGATCCATGCGACCCTTGCGACATATTATCCCCATGCGACCCTTGCGATCCATGCGACCCTTGCGACATATTATCCCCATGCGACCCTTGCGATCCAATCTATTGGTTTCTTCTTCCTCGTCAACCCACAAGAAGAACAACGGAGCATTTCGTGAAGCTTGTGAAGGAGGAGTATGACAAAACCCGAATAAACTGTGGGTTGATGAGGAAGAAGAAATCAATATTCTTCTTGTTCCTCTTCTGCCAAATAGAGCTACCGTGGAACTCACCATACATGACTCTTTTCGTGTGCTTCTTTGATTGCTATCCTACATTTTTCTTGTTACTCATGTGTTGCTTTAAAACATGCAGAAACGTTTCCTTGCATTTTTGCAACATGTTGTTTTAACCTATAAATTTCACCAGAAACAACCTTTCCACATAATTTGCACTGAATTTTATCCAAATTATTCGGGTTGACTAACATATCGAATTCCCATCCGACATCATTTGATTTTCTTTGCAAATTTGATGATTGAGTTGCATCCATCGAAGTATAATTTGAAGCGGAAGAAGATGTCATAACCTAATAAACAAAGAGTCACACGATCTTGTGTTCTTAATATAACGAACAAAACTATCTAAACATCCAAACATCATACTGTAAAAACGATTCCAATTTTGATAAGCTCGACAATTTTATTACAAATTCAAAGTCACCGTATATATCCTATCTATATACAATCTATCATTGTTATAAAAATCTTTCATGATCATATTATTCTTACATGACCGTCCTAATCTATATATCTATCATTCTTCCTATCCATAATCATAATCATAGAGAGCCGACGATACTGCAGATAGGAGAATTTATCCAAAATAAAGACGACGAGCAGAGAGGCAACGGGAGGAAGAAGAGAGACGATGGTACTATAGAGAGGAGAGGCGACAGTACGCAGAGAGGAGAGGCGTCGATAAGCAGAGAAGAGAGCTGACGGTACTGCAGAGAGGAGAGACAACAATATGCAGAAAGGAGAGGCGACAACGCGAGTGTGCTGCAGAGCCAGACGATGAAGACTGAAAGCCAGCGGGAAGGGGCGGCGATGAAGAAAAGGGGCAAGCGATGGAGGCGAAGATGAAGGCAGGGATGGACATAGCGATGAAGAAATTGGTATTGACTTGGTGAGCGACAGAAGGGAAGAGCGACACAGGGGAATTAGGGATTCAAGATTTTTTAAGACCAAAACGATGTCGTTTTATTAAACTCAGCAAAAAAAATTAAAGGCCGCTTAGGCGGCCACCGAGCGACTAATCGGCCGGCCAGATGGCCAAAACACCCAAAGGCTCCGATTTGCCATTAATCGGGACGCCCGACCACCACTTAGCGCCTAGGCCGATTTCTTGAACCCTGACTGAACATAAATATTATCTAACTAAAAGACAAAAAAAGTCATATCTTTATTTCTTAATGATAGTAAATCCAATTAACATAGCTATCATACATGCAAATAACCATCTACAATAAATATGCAAACAACCATATCATAGCTATCAAACATGCAAACAACCATCTGCAGCAACCAATGAAGTAATGTCTAACAATCGATGAACAACAAAAGAAAAATCAAAAGCCAAGGCAACAAAGGACTGATAGCTTAAACAACTAAAAAACCTACACGTGAAGGCCTAAATCGAATCTAAATACCAATTTAATACAACCTAATCGATCCATAGCATCAAGGAGTTGCATACGAACTATCAGTGAAGGAAACAAACTCTAAGAATCGATGATTAACCAAAATTAAACCAGCAGCTACAGCAACACAAAACAGTTCAATAATCAAAATTCTTACACAAACAGCTCTAAATTGGAAAAGGAAAAAAAATAGAAACCGATCAATCCATTGCATCGGTAATAGTTTACAAATTATCATAGAAGGAACTAAAGCCTAAGAAAGAATAAACAAATGAAGAAATACCAATAGCTTTAGCAACACAGAAGCGACAACTCTCACAATCCAAAAACCTGGACGAAAAACCTTAAATCAAAAGGAAATACAGAGACAAAACAATGAGAAATCAATAACAATATACGAAAGCAAACCCAAAACAAGGAAACAATCACATAAATACAAACTAATAGGAGGAAATGATAGATCGACAAGAAAGAATAAACCTAAGATGAAAAACTAAACAAAGGTACAAATCGACAATGTAGAAAAATCCTAAAACATCAAACACCCAAAGCAGCCATTCAACGAGACAAATCTCATATCACAAGCCAATTAAAGAACGAACGAAATGGGAAAAATGGAGCAATCGACGAACTAAAGCCTAGGAAAGAATGAACAACGAAACAATCACATAAATACAAACCAACGAGAAAAAATCACAGATCCACAAACAACTCGAAGAACAGACGAAAAGGGAAAACAAAGCAATTGATTAGCTAACAAAAATTAAATCGAAAGAGAAAGCATCAAAATCGAATCAACAACGAAGAGAAATCCTAAAATATCAAACAACTCAAATCTCATATAACAAACAACTTATAGAATATGCAAAACGGTTAAACATGGAGCAATCGATGAACTAAACCCTGGCAAAGAATAAACGACCAGATAATCACGTAAATATAAACCAACAGTGCAAAATCACAGATCGAAAAAAAACTTAAAGGATGGACGAAAAAGGAACAATCAGAGCAATCAACGAGCTAATAAAGAGGACATCGAAAAAGAAAACATCAAAACAAAATCGATCGGTCAAGAGAGAACAGGAAAAAACATGTTCAAACAGAGAACAAAGAGAAGAAAACAAAGGAAACCGGTTGCAACAGGATAGAGAGGAGAGAGGAATACCCATTAAAACACGAAACTCTAAAATAGATGGCAAGATTAAAGATGCTGCAAATCTAATGACTGGAAAAAATTGGCTTAAAATAATTGATGGAATAATCCAATGGTTCAGATTTACTTACCATATATCCTACCAGCTAGAAAATGCCCCTTCCCCTAATAGCAATAAGATTTCATCTAATGGCCAGAAAAGTACCAGCAAATTTAAAAAAATCTAATTGTTTAAAATATTACACATGATCAATGTTACTGTTTATTTGGCCTTTTGTTTTATAAACAATTAAAGATATATATATATATATATTAACTAAAACACAAATACCAATGAATAATAAAAATGGACATGTTTCACATTTTTAGTCCTCATATTGTTTTTCTTAATATGTTGATGGTTTATAAACCGTTATGAAATGATTTTTTTTCTGGCCGTTGGATCTGTGTGTGAATGCATCTTAACCATTCATTTTTAACTGTGTTGTTATATTTTTTCAGTCATTAGATCTTATTTTTATGTATTGGTGCTATTTCCATTGTTGGATCAATTTAATTACTATTCACAAATGAATGCTTTTGTAGCCGTTGGATTTGTGTGTTAATGATATTAGCCATCCGTTTTAAAGATTGTCTTTATTATTTTTCTCCCCTTCTTTCGAATACATCGTCAACATTAGGGATTTAGGATTTATTTGTAATTTTCGAGATTTGAGGATTTCTCTTTGCTTCAATTTCTTCTCTGATGCTTTGATGTTTGTTCATTCGATTTGCTCTTTGTTCTAGGGTTTTTTCATTTTGTCGTCAATGCCATGGATTTTTTATTTGTTAAGAATTAGAAAATTTTCGACTTGATTCTTTGCTTTGTGATTTTGATGTTGTCAAGCTTTTATAGAGTTTTGTTCATTCGATTTGATCTTTGACTATCCATCAATTTATAAGGCTCTTATCATTTTGTAGTCGTATGTATGCCATCGATTTTTTATTTGTTGAGGATTGAAAAATCGTCTGTTTGAGTATTTGCTTTGGGGTTTTGGTGTTTTCAATCTTTTATAGGGTTTTGTCTTCATGTTTCTACGTTTGAATTGTTCTTTCTCAGTCGTTCAATTTCTAAGGTCTTTTATTTTTTGTAGTTGGTCGTATGCTATCAATTTTTTTATTTGTTCACAAGTGAAATTATGTTTGTTTGATTCTTTACAGTGGGATATTGGTGTTTTTGAGCTTTTACAAAGTATTGTTTTGTGAATTTCGTTGCATTCTGTTATTGGTCTTTTCGTGTTCCGACAATTTTATTGTTCTCTCTTTGCCGAAAAGTTCTATTCATGCTAATTTGTTTTTATTGATCGATTTAGGGTTCTTTTTTTGGGTTTTCTATAGTTTGAATTATTGGATTATTTTGCACATTGTGTTTGCTAGTTTTATTTCGCCAAATTTGTTATTAGTTGTTATCTCTCTAGGTTTGATCCAAATATAATATTGCAAACATGGGTCGAACAAACATTATACTATAATTACAAACTGTTTGTGGTTGTTACTTGAATTGCTTTTATTTTTTACAGTTTGGTTTAGAATTGTGTTGATACTATCGTTACATCTATGGTTTTCATGATATATTATTAAATCTTACAACGACTTTGGTTTGATTTTATGTTGTTTCTCGAAATATTTTGTTCTTTACATTTTGGTTCTAAATTTTGTTGATGTTATAGTTAGGTATTATGTTTTAATTTAATTATATATTGTCATTTATTAGGATGACTGAATGTGTTGACTACTTGGTTATTGTTTGATTATATGTATTTATTTATATATCTATGTTTTAATTTGTTATAAGATTAAGATGTCTGTTTGTTTATGGTATGTAGGTTTGATTTTAAGTTGGAATGTATAGTTGTCTGTATTTAATGGTTTTGTTTTGTGGCTATATGTTGGTGATACTTATTAGTTATTTTAAATGACACATGGTATAAACATTTAGGTATTGTTGTTTGATTTTGATTGCTTGATTTTACTGCTTTTAGATTGTTGTTGGCATGTTTGACAGCCACGTTAATTGGTTTTACTGTAGTTGAGAATTCTGATATACTTTGTCTTTTAGTTAGATATTAGCACTAATTTTTTTTAGTTGAGAATTGTATTTGTTTTGTCTTTTAACTTGATATTCTTATTCTTAGTGTTTTGTTATTGTAAGTTAGTATTATTTATGATCTATTTAATTGACATATGGTGAAGATATTGTTGTTTGATTATAATTGCAATTGCATGCAGTTGTTGAATGTTGTTTGCATGTTTGATAGCCACATTGTGTTTTTTATTGTAGTTAAAAGACTGAACATAAATATTTATTGTTTTCAATAGTTTACTACTATAAAATACCTATTCTTTGTTTTCTTTGTAGAATTAACCTTTATTTCTGTCATTCTTACTGTTTTTAGTGTGTTTGTTTCTATTTTCATTGCTCCTTTTGTGTGATATTACCTACCCTTAAGTACTATTGTACAAAGTTAAAGTAGGGGTAATCCATCTATGAACTTTTGCTCCTGTATCAATTTGTGACTCTTGCACAATTCGTGAAATGATTGTTTGTGATGAATAAGTACGAACTGGGTAAATTACTAGATATTATCACTAAATACTAGAGAATGGCCTGAATTGCTTGTAGAATTTTGATTGTAGGGTAATCAAATGCAAGTACCTGTGAGGTCTATGTATTGGACTATACTTCAACTATATTTAATACTAAAAAACCAGACAATTTCCAATGGACATTCATTAGAAATGACCTTTTCCAATAGATTTCAATTGGTTTAGAGCCATTGAGAATTGATCGTTGAAAATACACATCCGTTGCTATTTGCAACGGATAATATTTGTTGATAATTTTCAATGTAATACAACGGATATATACATTGAAATATTGCAACGGATGCCCGTTGCCACAGTTTAACGGAGGCCCATTGACAGTACTCAACGGATCCCCGTTACAGTACTCGTTTGAAATAAAATGGCAAGAATTTAAAATCATTCAACGGATGCCCATTAGAAATAAAATGGTGGGAATCGAAAACAATCCAACGGATACCCGTCACACCGTCTGTTGATAATCTAATAAAAAATAAAAAATAAAAATATAATATGTTTTAATTTAGATAAAATTTATACAAATTAAAAAACTAATTTATTACATGTCATCTAAACCGGTACCGTCGTCTTCATCCCAGTGCTCGCCAACACCTCGTGAAGGAGTTTCATCAGAGTCGATGATTGATTCTCGTCTCGGCGTTGTCGCCCCTATCGGTGGTGATGGCTAATATGCTCAACCGTTGAACAATTCGTTGATACTCTCTATGTGACTCATCAGTGATCGCATATCGTGGAAACTCAGATTGCGTTACATGAAGATCATCTTTCATTGTTCAAAGTGTAGTTTCGAGCTGCTCTATACGTCGTTATTGCTTGTAAGTCTCTTGGACCATGAGGGTACCGTCGTGGCGTCCTCGACAATATCTTTTGTAGCAAACCTAGACTGTATAGACGTGTCTTATACGGTCTAACAGAGTGTAATATAAAACACATTAAAGTTAGTATATCATTATAAAATATTTTACGTACTTAAAGAATTAATATAACAAAAATCTTATTATATACCTCTAAATAAATTTTGTCCTTTTGTAAAGGACTAAGATCATCGGGAGTTGAATCCATGGCTTGTGATTGTTGTGTGATCTTTTCCATCACAGCTTTCACCGTTCGTTCCGCCCGAGGATTGACCAGCTAAGGTTCGTCGACCTCTTCCCCGATGATGGATTTCTTCTTAGCGTGGGTCTCTATAACCATCACAAGAAGAATCGGTTCTCTTTTCATCCTCTACATCTGTAACATCATAGTAATATGATCAGTTAAAGATTTTATATAACAATAAATTTAAATTTTTAATATAAATAATTTTTACAAATGATTTTTTATGTTTGGAGATGACTTTGATCCCGAGGTATGGCGATGTGGACCATCCTCGAGAACTTTCTCGCCGTACCGATATTTTTTAGCCTTATCGCTTTTGGCCTTAAAGTCCTCCGACTCCCAATGCTGGATGAGTTGGATGAATTCTCGTTCGTTGTCAATGTCGGTTTGGCGTTCTTCTTGTAATAGTTGTGCTTAGCATTGTCCATGATCAAGCGCAACCGAGCTTGCATATCGTTTATCCACGCGGTATAGATGTGCGATGTATCCTACTTCCGCCATATATATGTGCGTTAAAAAAATTAAATTTCAATAAATTAATTTATGAATAAAGTATATAATAATTTTAAATTAAATTTTATACTAAATATACTTACGATAAATGTACACCACCATCGGTGACGTATAACTTATGGCATCACCTGCGAGGAGTAATACAATCAATCTTATAACGAACCTTGGATGCTATTGTTGTTCATGTGTTTAAGAACATCATCCACATTAAATCTGCACGTGTAAATCAAATAATTAAATATATTTATAATTAATTGCGATATCAATATTTCTAAATAATATCTTACCATGACGTCCTATCAAGATGTTCATGATCAATAATAGGGATTGAGGGACGCTCGTCAAAACTATCAATCAAAGCGTCAATTTCCACCATATCATCTTCTTCATCAAATATCAGTGGTGCCGGACATCCGTTGAAAATTTCAATAGATGGCCGAGGCAATAGACTACATAAATGATTGTAAGTCTTCATCCAACAAGCATCCGTTTAAAATTTCAACAGATGCCCATAGGAACACCACATCGAGGTGCTAGCCATAACATAGACATGATAACAATGCTCAACGAGCATCCGTTGAAGTTTTTAACGGATGACCATTGGTAATTATCTACGATCATCCATTGCCAGCGACCAAAGGTCATCCTTTACAAGCGACCAATGGGCATCCGTTGGTATATTCTATCGTTGCAATGAGCATCTATTGCGATTTCTAACTGATGCTCGTTGAAAGATAATATATAATGTAAAAACCTATTTACAGAAGTTTGATATTACAATTATACAATTCACATTTCTTCTTCGGTTGACCTTGGATTTGCGCGTCTTCCTTTAATTTTTTATTGAATTCATCGGCATGTTCATCTTCTGTATCTTCAGTTCAACTTATTCATAATCGTGAGTGTATTTTCCATCCATGTCAATTATTGTGAGAATATCCTCCTGATTGTCTGTATCAATTAACCGTATCGGCTTAGAGTGATCGGTTTGCAAGGGATGTTCTTTTTCGTATTTGCTTATAACTCTGTGCTTTTTGATCTTAACTACGACCCACCACTCCTCTCTTCAAGATTCAATGTTGTTGGATAGTGCATGTAACATAATTGATCTGCTTTATCTATTTCGATGAATGGATAATACTTTCCATATTCTCGTGTCGAGTTGATATTAATTCCTCCCGATCGACTTTTTCGTGTACCACGTCCTACGGTTGGGTCGAACCACTAATATTTAAAAAGAATCACCTTCAATCCAACGAGATCAAGATATTCCACCTATAGGATATCATGCAAAATACCATAGAAATTATCACCTTATATTTCAAAACTAACACAAACATCATAATTTACGTGCTTCTATGTTTTCCGTGTTCGTAAGTGTGGAATGTGTATCCTCGAGAAAACAAAATCGGCCAACATAATACGTTTCTTGTAGAACAGTTAGCCAAATCTCTTAACCATGTATGATGCTTCTCATCAGAACCTTTGACCTATACAACATAAAATGAATAGATATTTATAAGATAACGTTTTTTACGTATATATATATACAAATATATGTTTACTTACATAATCTTTCAATCTCAAGCCATAATGTTGAGCTTTGATTTTCATGAGTTGATCTGAATTTAGATGAGGATACATACCCATTACTTCTTCATTAAATATCATATAATGAATGTATGTAACCACATATATAAAAATATATATTTTGTTAAATTAAAAAAATCGATTGTTATCTTTGTAACTTTCGTAAGATAACAATTCTTTACAATTTAGTAATATATATGTGTGGACGGGATTATACTCTTCTAGTGTTAGCCAATATTCTTCGGATTTTCCTCTTGTACGTCCAATTGAGGATTACATTGATATAGATAGTTTGTGTGATCTTCTGCGTTTTTATTCCAAAAAATACTATTAAACATAGATCCTTCAAGTGTTTCTTTGTGGTTTGCCTTTTTCTTTAGATAAAAGAAAAACCTTTCGAAAGGGTACATCCATCTGAATTGAACTGGGGACCGAGTATTATCTCATCTAGTAATATTTTGGCAAATGTTCCATGACATCGAAGAAGGAATGCAGAAAAACTTTTTCTAATGAGCGTAATACTTCAGATATATTGTGTTTCAATAACTCTAATTCATTCCTTTTTCAATTTCTTAAACATATATGTCTCAAAAATATGTGAATTCTACATAGCACATCGTGAACGTTTCGTGGTAGGAGCTCAGCAAATGCAATTGGAATGAGTCGATGCATGAAAATGAGATAATCATGACTTTTCAACCCGATCAGCCTCAAACCCACAATATCCACACACCAAGTAATGTTCCAGGCATATCCATCTAGAAATTTGATGTATTCTTTTAACCACCTTAATAATGTGATTATTGGGATAGGTGCCTTTCATATCGTAACCCAACTCAGATTTTCGACATATTATCTTCAAATCTTTTTTTGATTGTATATTATCCCTCATTTTCCCCTTCACATTTAAAAAAATGTTCATGATGTTATCGCAAATCTTTTTTTATATGCATAACATCCAAATTATGACGCAATATCAGTGATTTCTAATATGGTAGGTCCCCAAAAATATTACATTTATACTAGTTATGTTATTCACCTTGGCCTTTTTGGTTTTTCGAGCCCACAATCTCCACCGCATTCTACTGATTCTTGTAAATCAACATTGTGTTTAATCGTTCGTAAAGATTTGTATTCCTATTTGCATGGACGGTGTCTCTTCTTTTTGTACCATGTCCTTTCGAAAATGTGTTTTTATGTTTTCTTAATTGATGTCCACGTGGAAGAAATCTTCTATGACAATCAAATCAATATGGTTTTTTCCCATGTATAGTCGAAATGAATATGTGTCCTCCATACGATATAGACATGCCAATCTCTCGTGCATACTCCATCCATATAACATTCCATAGGTAGAGAAAGCACTAATTGTCCACAACAAGACCGCTTTCAATGTGAAATTTTGCTTTGTACTTACGTCATAATCAAGAATTCCATTGTTCCACAAATCTCTTAATTCATGAATTAAGGGCTTCACAAAAACATCGAAACTTTTTTTGGATGTTCTAGTCATGTAATCATAACGCCAGAAAAATTAATTTTATTTTCAAACACATATCAGGAGGCATATTATACGGAGACAAAATTACCAGACATAGAGAATATTGACTTCCAGATTGTCCATATGGACTAAAAGCATCGGGGCACAGGAAAAGAAAAATATTTATCGCGTTATACAAAAACTCAGTAAATATTTCATTGAAATCTTTCCAAACCTTACCATCTGATGGATGTTGAATCATCCCTTCAGCTGTCAAGTGTTCTGCATGCCATCTCATTGCCACATCTGTTTTTTCGATTCAAATAACCTTCCCAATCTATTTGCTACAAGCATATAGAACATCTTTTTGTACGGTACATACACTACAAAAAAACAGGCCATTTCCAATGGAAATGGCTTGATTTCCGTTGAAAATGACCAATCCCAATGGTCTTCAACAGATTTAAAGGTATTGGGAATCGATCATTGTAAATCTGCATCTGTTGCAATTTACAACGACAATGAAACGAAAAAAATCTGTTGATACCGTTCAATAGAATGTAACCGAATATCCGTTGAAAGCTTGCAATGGATGCCCGTTGGTGGATTGTAACGGATGCCTGTTGGCGGACTGTAACAGATGTCCGTTGAACATCCGTTGGAAACAAAAAAATGGCGGAAAGTTAAAGAATTTCAAGGGATAACCGTTGAAAAAAAATGGGTGAGCTATCGACGGGTACCCATTGCAAAAAGAAATGGCGGGGATTTTAAAAAATCCAACCCACTGAAAGTTTTGAAACTTTTCAACGCGCATCTGTTGAGAACCTGATGAAAAAAATTAACAAAATTTAAAAAATTTCAAAAAAATTAATGTAAATAAAATTTATACAAATTAAAAACCTAATTTACTACACATCATCTAAATTGGTAGTATCGTCTTTATCCTCGTGATCACCAACACCTCGTGAAGGGGTTGTATCGAAGTGTTGATTGATTCTTGTCTCGGTGTTGTAGCCTCCGTCCACAACAAAAAAATAGGCATTTTCCAATGGACATATCCGTTGGAAAATGCCTAAATTTCGTTGGAAATCGCTCTTTCCAACGGATGCCAACAGATCCCCGTCTGTTGCGAATAGTTCGTTGGAAATGCGGATCCGTTGCAATTTGCAACGGTCATCCAACGGATTATATCCGTTTCAAAGATTCACCGGACATTGCAACGGATATCTCCGTTGGAAAAGTGGTAACGGACGCCCGTTGGAAATATTGTAACGGATCGCCGTTGCAACATTGCAACGGACGACCGTTGGAAAAAAGCAACGGGCGTCCGTTGCCAATTACGCGGGGAAAAAATTCAGTTTTCCAACGAGCATCCGTTGCCATTTGGCGGGAAATAGCAATGGACGGCCGTTGCAAAGTTGCGGGAAAGGACGACCGTTAACATTTTGCGGGAAATAGAGTCCAACGGATGCCCGTTAGATTTTCCAACGGATGCCCATTGGAAATCTTGAAAAAAGTAAATAAAATAAAATTTTTTAAAATTAAAAATATTTTTTAAAATAAATAAAAAGTTTTTAATAAAGATATTAAATTGTTCACAAAAAAATAAAACTACGTTAATCTACCCAATTACATTTCGTTTAAATCGGCGGGTCGATATCGTTTCCGTGATCGCCATCACCTTTAGATGGCGTTGCATCTGAATCGGGACCCGGTTCTTGCTGCGACGTTGATCCCCTCCCTTGCCCTGACATCAACTCGATGACGCTCTCAAGGTGCTGCACTTTGGCTCGAGTAAAACTCTCTGGCACCGCGGGCGGTACCGTCGTGACGTCCTCGACGATATCCTTTATACGTCCTTTATACGGTCTCACCGACTACAAGACAAACAAAAGTAACGTTAGATTTTTACAAATTATTTTATTAATAATTGAGAAATAAAATAATAACCTTTTACCTCTAAATAAATTTTGTCCTTTTCTAAAGGACTGAGGTCGTCGAGGCTTGAACCGCAAGCTTGAGATTGCTGTGTGATCTTCTCCGTCACAGCTCTCACGGTTCG
>CM071864.1:47155625-47173507 GCA_036759665.1 Gynandropsis gynandra | reverse complement strand
CATTGTTTTACAAAATGAATCCATGCAATTTTCAGCCACATTGTAGTCTGTTTTAATACTCATCAATCTTGAAGATAAAGATAAACGAGACTGGCATTCACGACAATCTTCATATATAGGTTGTTTCGCCGAATCCAATAGGTTGAAGAATCGACGTGTATCGATGTTCGCATCTCTTCATGCGTTTGTTCATTAATAACTCCAGGAAAAGCATCTGACACCATTTCCACATATGGATTAGTCGTTGATGCTTCATGGATTGGTCGTTGATGCTTCATAAATAACTTCTTCATTTCGTTCTACTTGTGCATCTTGCACACTATCTCTAACACCGCAATCTTTGCTGTGAAAAAACCAAATTTTGTAATTTTCAACGAAACCCACCTTATACAGATGCTTGCAAACAATTTCTTGACTTCGATACTTCATGTTTTTGCATCTTTTGCATGGACATAACATTGTCCCCCGTTCTTGACACAAAGGCTGCATCGATGCAAAACTCATGAATTGCTCTAATCCGTGTAAGAATTCTTGCGTAATCTCTTCGGTTACAGGATCTTTTCTTCTATACATCCACTCCCTTGATCTATATATATTTCGATTCGAAGACGACGACATTTTTTCGAAAATGTTTTTGTTATTGATGGTTTGATGCACTCTTTGGTATGATCTAAATAGTGACATTTCCAACGGTCATCCGTTGGAAATTGCAACGGATGCCCGTTGGAGATTCACGTGCAGTTATTTCGACCCTTGAACCTCGAAATTCACAACATTAACGGGCATCCGTTGCGATTGCTAACGGGCATCCGTTAGACATTGCAACGGACGACCGTTGGAATGCATTTGTCCGGTTTCTAACAGATCTTCCAACGGACATGGACAACGGAAGATCTACGTTGCAATCCGTTAAAATTTGCGACGGATTCCAACGGACGTTCCAACGGAGGTTTTCCGTTACAAATCCGTTAAAATTTGTAACGGATTGCAACAGCTTTTTGCCCGTTGCAATTTTCACCAAATCCGTTGCAATCCATTGGTAAGTTATTCCAACGGACGATCCGTTGCCCCGTCCGTTGGAAACTGTGTGTTTTTTTGTAGTGGTCGGTGCTAGTGGCTGATAGGTTTGACCGGTCAACAACTCGATAATGCTCTCCATGTGACGCATATGCGCTCGCGTTTCTCGAAGCTCAAATTGTTTGACTAGAAGAGCATCTTGCGTTCCATGAAGAACATCTTGCATTGTTCGAAATGTGGTTTTGAGATGCTCGATGCGCAGTTCTTACGTGTAAGTCTCTTGGACCGCGAGGGATACCATCGTGGCATCTTCGATGATATCTTTTTGTAGCGAACCTAGACCATATAGATGCCCTTATATGATCTAACAGACTATAATGTAAAACACATTAAAGTTAGGATATTGTTAGAAAATATTTTATTTAACTAAAAGAATTACAATAACAAGGATCTTATTAGTTACCTCTAAATAAACTTTGTCTTTTTGTAAAGGACTGAGATCAATGGGAGTTGAACCGATGGCTTATGATTGTTGTGTGATCTTCCCCAACACAGATTTCCCGGTCCGTTCTGTCCGAAGGTCAACTAGCTGAGGTACGTCGACCTCTTCCCCAATGATGGTTTTCTTATTTTCGTGGGTTTGTATAACCATCTCAAGAAGAGACGATTCTCTTCCATTCTCTCCATCTGTAACATTATAATAATATAATCAGTAAACATTTTTATATAACAATAAAATTTAAATAATTAATTGAAATAACTTTTATCAATTCTTTCTTTTCTTTCGGGAATGACTATCCTGAGGTATGGTGATGCAGACAATCCCCGAGAACCTTCTCATTGTACCGACATTTTTTGGCCTTCTCCCTTTTGGCCTTGAAGTCCTCGAACTCCCAATGTTGGAGGAGTTAGTTGAATACCTCATTCGTTGCCAATGTCAGTTTGACGTTCTTCTTGTAATAGTCGCACTTGGCATTGTTCATCATCAAGCGCAACCGGGCTTACATGTCATGCATCTAAGTTGCAAAATTAAATTACAATAAATTAGTTTATAAATAAAAGTATATAATAATTTAAAATTTATATTTAAAATAATTACAATAAATGTACACCACCATCGGTGGCGTATAACTTCTGGCGTCACATAGAGTTTATCTTGAAGCGAACCTTGGATGATGTTGTTGTTCGTGTGTTTCAGAACATCATCCACATCAAACCTACACATGGAAATCAAATAACTAGATAGTATTTATAATTAATTTCAATATGCATTTGTAACTAATATCTTACCATAACGTCCCATTAGGACGTTCAGGGTCAATAATAGGGACGAAAAGATGCTCGTTAAAACTATCGATCAATGCATTTATATCCACCATATCATTTTCTTCATCAAATATCGGTTGTGCCGATATAGGTGAAGGAGGTTGATATGGTGGCGGTGGAGGCAGTGGTGGGGCTCATGTCGAACTCGCCAACATTCCACTGTAACCGAAACATAATCGAGCTCTCCTTGTATATAAGTGTTTAGAATTTCTGTTTGAGAGAACTGAATTTTTTTTAGATTGTGCGGCACATATATAGAATTTTTCCATAGACATCCGTTGGAAATTGAACCGGATGCCCGTTAGAAATAACGTCGCCTCAACGGATGCAATTAATTGGCATGACTGTTGGTTTCTCAATGGACATCTGCTGTAATTTCCAAAGATGTCTGTTGGTAAAGCGTGTTCCCAAGGCAACAGACAACGTAATGACGGTACGTCTTCCTTTCAACTGGCACACGTTGGAAATTTCAATGGATGCCCGTTGAAACAAAAAATTGATGCTGTAGGCGTAGGATATCCATGATGACCATTTTTAACGAGTGCTCGTTGACCACCCGTCAGCGGGCATCCGTTGCAACTCACTAATGGGTGTCCATTTCCGGCTACCAATGGTCATCCATTGGCCATCTAAACCTTGGAAACATGCATCTTTTTCCAAGTCCCAACAGATGCCCATTGACAATTTGAAAACATTTAAAATTTTCTAAGTATCAAACAAAATTTAATGGCTCAACGGGTTGTCGTTGCAATTTCCAATGGATGCCCGTTGAAACTTGAATATATAATTTTAAATTTAAAAAAAAGTTAGATAAAGTTAGAGATTAAAATTACACAATTCATATTTCTTTTTCGGTAGATTCTATGATTGGTGAGTCTTCCTTGAATTGTTCATTGAATTCATCGATGTATTCATCTTCTGCATCTTCCGGTTCAACGTCTTCATGATCGTTGATGTATTCTCCATCTATGTCAGTTCTTGCCAGAATATGCTACTGATTATCTGTATCAATTAACCGTATAAGCTCAGAGTGATCGGTTTGCAACAGATATTGTTTTTTATATGTGCTTCTAACTCCGCGCGGCTTAATCTTTACTACGACCCACCACTCTTCTCTTCGACGTTTCAATGTTGTTGGATATTGCACGTACCATACTTGATCTTCTTGATCTATTGTGATGAATGAATCATACTTACCATATTTTCATGATGGATTGATGTCAATTCCTCCCCATCGATTTTTTCGTATACCACGTCCTACTGTTGGGTCGAACCACTGATATTTAAAGGGCATCGCCTTCAATCAAATGAGTCCGAGAGATTCTACCTCTAGGATTTGGTGCAAAATATCGTAAAAATTATTAAAATCTATTTCACTATTCAAGCAAACGCTGTAATTGTACGTGCTTCTTTCGTGTTCGTAAGTATGGAATGTGTATCCACGAGTAAACAAAATTTTCCAACACAAAACATTTTACAGGACCATTAGCCAAATCTTTTAACCAGTTAAGATATCTCTCATTGGAACCTTTGACCTATATAACATAAAAACAAATGAATAATTTATAACATAACATTTTTTCATATATATATATATATATATATATATATATAACATACGAATATACGTGTACTTATAAAATATATCAACCACGAGCCATAATATTGAACTTTCATTTTCGTGAATTCATATGCATTTTAGATGAGGATATGTACTCATTACTTCTTCATCAAATGTCATATATATTTGTGTTTAAAAGATTGATTATTATCGTTTTGTACCTTTTGAAAGGTAATAGATCTTTACAATTTAGTAATAAATATGTGTGGACATGATTATACACCTCTAGTGTTAGACAATATTCTTCAAATTTCCCTCTTGTACGTCTAATTGGTGTAAAAAATCTTAGGAATTGTGCCAAATTGAGGATTATATTGATATAGATAATTTGTGTGATCTTCTATTGAGCATATTTATTTCGTTGGAATATATGACTCGAAATAAAATGTGTTGAAATATGCGATTTCTTTCAAAAAGAAATAATGTTTAACAATAGATCCTTCAAACCACTGTTTTGTTTTTTGTTTTTTTCTTTTGATGAAAGAAAAACTTTCAAAAAGATACATTCATTTGAATTGATTTGGCCCACCAAGTATTACCTGATATGGTGAATATATTGGCAAATGTTCCACGACATCGAAGAAGAAAGACGAAATTTTTTTTCTAATAAATATAATACTTTTGAGATATTGTTTTTCATTAATTTCAAGTCATCTCTTTTGCAATTTCTTAAACGTAAATCTCTATAAAATATGTTAATTTCGTATAGCACATCATAAATGTTTCGTGGTACGAGGTTAGAAAATGCAATTGGAATGATTCGATGCATGAAAACGTCATAATCGTGACTTTTCAACCCGATCAACTTCAAACCAACAATATCCACACACTGAGCAATATTCGATGTGTATCCATCTAGAAATTTAACGTCTTCTTTCAACCACCTTAATAATACGGTTTTCATTGGCCTAGATAATCCGAATATTGGGATAGGTACCTTTCTATCTCGTAACTCCAATTCAAGTCTTCCACTACAAAAAAGGTGTTTTCCAACGGACATATCCGTTGGAAAATGTCTAAAATCCGTTGCAATGAGCGTTTCTCAACGGACGTCAACGGATCCACTCTCGTTGGGAATCACTCGTTATAAATCGAGATCCGTTGCGATTCCCAACGACGTTGCAATGAATATTATCCGTTACAAATTTGCAACGGATGCACAACGGATAACTTTGTTGCCAAATTGTAACAGATGCACGTTAGCCATTTGTAACGGATCTCTCTTGCCAGCCCTTTGGAAAATAAAAAGAGCGAGAATTGAAATTTTGCGACGAGAATCCGTTGCAAAGTGGCGAGAAATGGTAACGGGCATCTGTTACCATTTGGAGTGAAATTTTATTTCCAACGGATGCCCGTTACAATTTTTAATGGCTATCCGTTGGAAATATTTGGAAAAAATAATAAAACAAAATAAAAAAATTAAAAAAAATTCAAATAACTAAATTAATATAATAAACGTTTGTATGAAAATTTAAAACCTAAAACTATTACATTTCATCTAAATTTGTGGGGGCGATGTCATCCCCGTGGTCACCAACACCTCGTGAAGGCGTTACATCCGAATCGATAACCGGTTCTTGACGTGGCGTTGTTTCTCCCATCTGGCCGGATAGCAATTCTATGACGCTCTCCATGTGCTTCATTTGTGCTTGAGTTTCTCGAAGTTGTGCTTCTAAATCCTCGATACATTGTTGTTGCATGTAGCTCTCTTGTACAACGGGAGGTACCGTCGTGGCGTTCCTAACGATATCCTTTTGCAGTGCACAGAGACCATATAGACGCCCCTTATACGGTGTAACCGACTACAAAGAAAAAAATAGAGTTAGAATTGTTAGAAAATATTTATTACTAAAGGAAATATAATTATTAAAATTTTACCTCCAAATAAATGTTGTCATTTTGTAAAGGACTAAGCTCGTCGGGAGTTGAACCGCAATCTTGTGATTGTTGTATGATCTTATCCATCACATCTTTCATGGTTCTTTCCGCTCGAGGGTCGATGAGTTCAGGTTCATCGCCCTCTTCCCCGACAACCGGTTTCTTCTTGGCATGGGTTTCTACTACCAGCTCAAGAAGAGTCGATTCTTTTCCTATTCGTTGCATCTGTAATATAATATAAATATAATAATATAAAAATTGTATAAAACAAAAAAATTTTAAAATTAACAAATTTACCAATTCTTGCTTCCTCTTCGGGAATGTTTTTATCCCGAAGTATGACGATGCAAACCATCTCCGAGAACCTTCTCGTCGTATCGACATTTTTTGTTTGGCCTTCTCTTGTCCTTGAAGTCTTCAGACTCCTAATGTTGAATAAGTTGATTGAAGACCTCGTGCGTTCCATGTTGGTTTGTGATTCTTGGTGTAGTAGTTGCATTTGGTGTTTTTCATCATCAAGCGCATGCGAGTCTGCAAGTCGTGTATCCAAGCCGTGTAGATGCACGACATATCCTTCTTCCGCCATCTGTATGTGCGCTGCAAAATAAATTATAATGAGTTAGTTTAGAACATATATAATAATCATTTTAAATAAAAATTTTATTTCAAAACACATACGATGAAGGTACACCACCATCGGCGGCATATGACTTGTGGCGTAACTTGCCAAGAATAATAGAGTTGGTCTTGTAAGGACCCTTGGATGATGATGTTGTCCGTATTTTTTAGAACATCATCCATATCAAACATGCATATTAAAATTAAGTATTTAGATAACGTTTATAAATTAAAACAATATAAATGCAAATAGTTGTAAATCTTACCATAGCGTCCCGACATGACGATCGGGATCGATAATTTGAAGTGTGGAACGCCCGTAGAAATTATCGATTAAGGAGTCGATATCCCCTATATCATCCTCTTCATCAAATATTGGCGGTACCGATATTGGTGAAGAATGGTAAGATGGTAGCGGTGGACGCGGGGGAGGGGCTCCCGCTGAACCAGCCAACATACCCCCGAACCTATGAATCATCTAGCCCTCATTTTTGTGTTTAGTGTTTGTAAGTGTGATTTTTGTGTGTGAGAGGAAGTGTTTGAGAGGATTTAAATTTTTGAATTTGTGTTGAAAATGAAACTACTCAACAGTTTATATGAAGAAATTTCCAATGGGCATATATATGAAGAAACTCAACGGACGCAATTAAGTGACGCGACGTTCTGTTTCTACAACTGGCATCCGTTAGAATTTCCAATGGATGCCCGTTTTAAATGCGTGTTCCCGAGGCAACAGACGGCAAAATGGCGGTTCATCTCCCTTTGTAACGGGAATCCGTTAGTAAATGGTAACGGATGCCCGTTAGTATTATTAATGGATGCCCGTTGAAAAGGTTTAACGTTGATCCGTTAACCTCTTCTAACGGATGCCCGTTAGAAAATTTGTAACGGGTATCCGTTACAAATTTCCAACGGATGCTCGTTACAATTGTGGAAAACTTAGAAATTTTTCTAAGTGTCGAAGGCGATTTCATGTTCCAACGGGCATCCGTTAACATTTCCAACAGATGCATGTTGGTATTAGATCATATGAAGTTCTAAAAACATTGCACATCATTTATATATTCTTCGATTGTATTTAAATTTCGATTGTATTTAAATTTCGATTGTTCGATTGGAAATTCTTCGATTGTAATTATACATCATTTACATTTCACATTATTGTATTTACATTTCTTCTTTAGTTGATTCATCGATTGGCGAGTCTTCCTTCGATTGTTCATTGAATTCATCGTCGTTTTCATCTTCAGCATTTTTCGGTTCAACATCTTCATAATCTCGTATGAATTCTGTGTCTATCTTAGTTCTTGCGAGAATCTCCTCGTGATTGTCTGTATCAATTAAATGAATCGGCTATGGATGATTGGGTTGCAACAGATCTTCTTTTTCATCTGAGCTTATAATTCCTCGTGGCTTGATCTTTACTACGGCCCACCATTCCTCTCTTCGACATTTCAATGTTGTTGGATATTGCACATAACATTCTTGATCTACTTGAACTATTGTGATGAATGGATCATACTTCCCATATTGTCGTGCCGTATTGATGTCAATTCCTTCCCACCGGTTTTTCCATATTCCACGTCCTACAGTTGGGTTTAACCACTGACATTTAAAAAACATGACCTTCAACCAAAGAGACCGAGATATTCCACTTGTAGGATTTGGTGCAAAATGTAGTAGAAGTTATCACCCTCTATTTCACTATTAACACAATCGCCATAATTGTATGTGATTCTATGTTTTATGTGTTCGTACGTGTGGAACGTGTAGTCGCGAGTAAACAAAATTTCCAACACATAAAATTCTGTGTAAACCATTAGCCAAATCTTTTGACCACGTTGGAAGGCTTTCATCAGAAATTCAATTAATTTTAATAGACGTGTACACGAGTACTTACGTAATCTCTCGACCATGAGCCATAATGTTGAACTTTCATGTATGTGAGTTCATTCGTTTAGATGAGGATATGTATCAAGTACTTCTTCATCAAATATCTTGTATAATGAAAATATGTTATTATTGTATATATATACATATATATTTAAAAGATTGAATAATATTATTTTATACCTTTCGAACGGTAATAACTCTTGACAATTTAGTAATATATATGTGTGGACGTGATTATACTCCACTGGTGTCAACCAATATTCCTCGAATTTACCTCATGTACGTCCAATCGGTGTAAACATCTCAAGAATTGTGCGGATTATATTGATACAGATAGTTTGTATGATCATCCGATGCACGTCGTTCTTTCGTCTGAATATGCGACTCGAAATAAAATATGTTGAAATATGTGATTTCTTCCAACAAGTATTGTTTGAAAATAGATCCTTAAACCACTGCTTTGCTTTTTGCTTTTTTCTTTAAATGAAAGAAAATCCTTTCGAATGGATACATCCATCTGAATGAAACTGGCCCACCGAGTATTAACTAATTTGGTAAATGTATTGCCAAATGTTCCATGACATCGAAGAATGAAGGTGGAAAAACTTTTACCAATGAACATAATACTTCAGAGATATTGTTTTTCATTAATTCTAAGTCAGCCTTTTTAAAATTTCTTGAACATATATCTCTAAAAAATATATTTATTTCGCATAGCATATCTTAAACATTTTGTGGTAAGAGCTCGGCAAATGTAATTGGAATGATTCGCTGCATAAAAACGTGACAATCGCGACTTTTCAACCCGATCAGCCTTGAACCAACCATATCCACACACCGAACATTGTTCGATGTATATCCATCTGGAAACTTAACGTCTTCTTTTAACCACTTTAATAATGATGTTTTTGCCAGACCAAACAATCTGAATACTAGGACTGGTGACCTTCCATCTCTTAATTCCAACTCAGGTCATCGGCATATTATCTTCAAATATTTTCTTGATTTTATATTATCCTTAGTTTTACTCGCCATATCAAAACAATATTGATGATGTTATCGAAAAAATTATTTTTGATATGCATAACATCTAAATTATGACATAATATCAATGATTTCCAATATGGTAGTTCCAAAAGATACTACGTTTATACTAGTTATGCCATTCACCTTGGCCTTTAGGTTTACGATGCCCACGATCTCCACCACATTCTACTGATTCTTGTAAATCGCCCATTGTGTTCAATCTTTCGTAAAGGATTTGTGTTCCGGTTTGCATGCACGGTGCCATTTCTTTTTGTACCATGTTCTTTCGAAAATATTTTTATATTTCCGGTAATCATGTCCACAAGGAAGAAATCTTCTATGACAATCAAACCAACATGGTTTCTTACCATGTATTAGTTGAAATGAATCTGTATCCTCTATACAATATGGACATGCTAATTTCCCGTGCGTGCTCCATCCAGATAACATTCCATATGCAAGAAAGTCACTAATTATCCACAATAATACCACTTTCAATGTAAAATTTTGCTTCGTACTCATGTCATAAGCAAGAATTCTTTCGTTCCACAAATGTCTTAATTCATAAATTAAGGGCTGCAAAAAGACGTCGAAACTTTTTTTCGGATGTTCTGATCCTGGAATCAGCAACGTCAGAAATATTACCTCTCTTTTCAAACACATATCGGGAGGCAAATTATATGGAGACAAAATCACCGGCCACAGAGAATATTGACTTCCAGATTGTCCATCTGGACTAAAACCATTGGTTCACATGCAAAGATAAACATTTCTTATTTCATACGCGAACTCGAGAAATATTTCATTGAAATCTTTCTAAGCCTTACCATCCAATGGATGTTGCATTATACCTTCGCCCGTCGAGTGTTCTGCGTGCCATCTTATTGCCCGAACGGTTTTTTTATTCAAATAACCTTCTCAACCTGTTTGCTACAGGTATATAGAACATTTTCTTGTATGGTACATATTTACGTGAAGATGGGTTTTTTGGCCGAAATCTACTTGTCCCGCAAAACTTGCATTCCAACAAGTCTTTATCATTTCCCCAAAACAACATGCAATTGTTTCTACAAACATCAATTTTCTCATGTGTTATTCCCAAATCTTTTAACACATTCTTTCTTTCGTAGTATGTCTCGGGAGCTTGATTATTTTCCCATAAATATTCACGAATGATTTTGCAAAATGAATCCATTTAATTTTCAGCAACATTGTAGTCTGTTTTTATACTCATCAATCTTGAAGATAAAGATAAGCGGGACTGACCTTCACGAAAACCTTCATATATAGGTTGTTTCGCCGAATCCAATAGGTTCAAGAATCGGTGTGCATCGATGTCTGGCATCCCTTCACGCGTTTGTTCATGAACAACTCCAGAAAAAGTATCTGACACCATTTCCACATATGGATTGGTCGTTGATGCTTCATAAATAACTTCTTCATTTCTTTCTACTTGTGCTTCTTGCAAAATATCTCTAACGCCGTAATTTTTGCCGTGGAAAAACCAAATTTCGTAAACCCACCTTGTAAAGATATTTGAAAACAATTTATTGACTTCAATACTTCATGTTTTTGCATCTTCTACATGGACATAACGTTGTCTCGTGCTCTTGACACAAAGGTTGCATCGATGCAAAACTCATTAATTACTCCAATCCCTATAAGAGTTCCTGCATAATATCTTTGGTTATAAGATGTTTTCTTCTATACATCCATTCTCTCGATTTATATATATCTCGATTTGAAGAAGATGATATTTTGTTGAGAATATATATGTTGTTGATGGTTTGATGCTAAAACCTTGATAGTTATCACTAGATATTTTAATATGCAATGGACATCCGTTCGACACCTCAATTGATGCCCATTGCAATTTCACGTGAATTTATTCCACCGGTATTCCTCAAAACTAACAATTGCAACATGCACAGTTTTCAATGGACATCCGTTAGAAAGTGCAACGGATGTCCGTTGGCCTTTTTTGTGGATTTCTAATGGGGTTCCAATGGACGTGGGCAACGGAAGTTATCCGTTGAACGCCCGTTAAACTTTGTGACGGATTGCAACGGATGGGAGCAACGGGTATCAATCTGTTAACCATCCGTTGAACTTTGCAACGGACGTCGGCCCATTGGAATTTCTTGTGTATCCGTTGCAATCCGGTTGCAAAGGTCATCAATGAATGGATTCGTTGCAATTCTCGTGTTCTTTTGTAGTGTTCGACATATTGTCTTCAAATCTTTTCTTGATTGTGTATCATCCTTCGGTTTCCCCATCATATTCAAAACAATATTGATGATGTTATCCAAAAATATCTTTTCGATATGCATAACATCAAAAATGTGATGCAATATCACTGATTTCCGATATAGTAATTCCCAAAAAATACTACGTTTATACCAGTTATGCTATTCACCTTGTCCTTTTGGTTTTCGATGCCTCTGATCTCAACCTCATTCTATCAATTATTGTCAATCTCGCATCGTATTTTATTGTTCATAAAAGATTTGTGTTCCAGTTTACATGTACGCGTATTCTTTTTGTACTTCGTTATTTCGAAAATGTTTTATCCTTTCTAATTGTCTACAACAAGACCGCTTTCAATGTGAAATTTTGCTTCATATCCATGTCATACGTAAAAAATTCCATCGTTTCACAAATATCTTATATCATGAATTAAGGGCTGTAAAAGGACATCGAAATGTTTTTTCGGGTGTTTTGGTGGAATTAGCAACGTTAGAAACATTACTTCTCTTTTCATACACATATCGGGAGGTAAATTATACGGAAACAAAATCACCGACCACAGAGAATATTGACTTCCAGATTGTCCCTATAGACTAAAACCATCGGTGCACAAGAAAGATAAATATTTCTCATTGTATACATAAACTTAGGAAATATTTCATTGAAATCTTTCCAAGTCTTACCATCCAATAGATGTTTCATTATCCCTTCGCCCGTCGAGTTCTTTGCGTGCCATCTCATTGTCGCACCGGTTTTTTCGATTCAAATAACTTTCTCAACCTGTTTTCTAAAGGCATATAGAAAATTTTTTTGTACAGTACATATTTACGTGAAGATGGTTTCTTTGGAGAAATTTTTTTACACTGCAAAATTTACATTTCAACAAGTCTTTATCATTTTCTCATAACAACATGCAATTGTTTTTACAAAAATCAATTTTCGCATGTGACATTCCCAAATCTTTTAAAACATTCTTTGTTTCATAATATGTCTCATGAGCTTGATTATTTTCGGTAAATATTCATGTATGGTTTTGCAAAATGAATCCATACAATTTTCAACAACATTGTAGTCTATTTTTATACTCATCAATCTTGAGGACAAAGATAAATGAGACTGACATTCACGACAATCTTCATATATAGGTTGTTTCACCGAATGCAATAGGTTGAAAAATCGGCGTGCCTCATTGTTCGACATCTATTGTCGATTTTCCTGTGCTTCTTGCATAATATCTCTAACGCCATATTTTTCGTAGTGAAATAACCAAATTCTATAATTCTATACGAAACTCACCTTGTAAAGATATTTTCAAATAATTTCTTGACTTTGATACTTCATGTTTTTGCATCTTTTGCACATACATAACATGTCCCGCGTTCATGACACAAAGGTTGTATAAACGCAAAACTTATGAATTACTCCAATCCGTGTAAGGATTCTTGAGTAACTCCTCGGTTACGGGATCTTTTTCTTCTATACATCCACTCTCTCGATCTATATATATATATCTATTTGAAGAAACGACATTTTTTGAAAATATATTTGGTGTTGATGGCTTGATGGTAGAAGGATTGATTTCGATTAATAAATAGTGCATTTTCCAATGGACATCCGTTAATAATCGCAACGGATTTCCATTTCCCTTGACAACGGACATCCGTTGGAGAAAAAATTGTGGTTATTAACGATGTTTCAACAAAAAAATGCAACGGATGGTATTTGTTTCTCGTCAATTGATAAGTTCAACGTATTTCAATGGATATGTGGTCGTTGATCATTTTCTGATATCCGTTGCAATCCGTTGGAAAATATATCGATTAGTGATATTTACGTGAAGATGGTTTTTTAGATGAAATCATTTTGTACCGCAAAATTTACATTCCAACAAATCTTTATCTTTTCTCCAAAACAACATACAATTGTTTTTACAAACAACAATTTTCTCATGTGGTATTCTCAAATCTTTTAAAACATTATTTGTTTCATAATGTCTTAGAAGCTTATTATGTTCCGTAAATATTCATGCATGCTTTTGCAAAATGAATCCATACAATTTTCAGCAACATTGTAGTCTTTTTTTATACTCATCAATCTTAAGGATAAAGAAAAACGAGATTGACCTTCACAATAACCTTCATATATAAGTTGTTTCGCCGAATCCAATAGGTTGAAATATAGGTTTTCCTCATTAGTCATAATATCTTCATACGGGTACTCAACAATAAAAGGAAATGCATCTGACATCATTTCCACATATGGGTTGATCGTCGATATTTCATAAAGAACTTCTTCATTTCTCTCTATTTCCTGCGCTTCTTGCACAATATCTCTAGCGCCATAATTATTGCCATGAAATAATTTTGTAAAAATCTATCAAACCCACCTTGTAAAGGTGTTTGCAAACAATTTCTTGATATCGATAGTTTATGTTTTTGCATCTTTTGCAGGGAATTAACATTGCCCCGCGTTCTTGACACAAAGGTTGCATCGATGCAAAATTCATGAACTGCTCCAATTCATGTAAGAATTCTTGAGTAACTTCCTTGTTTATGGGATCTTTTCTTCTATACATCCACTCTCTTGATCTATATATATCTTTTGAAGAACACGATATTGTTAGAAAATATAGTTTGTGTTGATTTCTTGATGGTAAAAGGTTCGAGTTTGATCAATAAATAGTGAATTTTCCAACGATGACCTATCGATAATAGCAATGGATGCCCGTTGAAACATAAAGTTGAATTATTCCAATGACATCCTCGAAATTCTAATCATTCCAACGGATATCTGTTGAGATTCCCAGTGAATGCCCATTGCAAAATACAATGGTCATTTGTTGGACTAAGGCGATTTTCAACGGTCTTTCTACTGACCTATTACCACGTTTACAACGGATATTACCCATTGTTCTTTTGTTGGTAATTTCAATGGAATGCAATGGATATAGAGTCGTTGATAATTTTTCAAAATCTGTTACAATTCGTTGGGAATGATATCAAGAAACAGATTCGTTGATCTGTCTGTTGATATTTGACTATTTTTTTATAGTGTAATTGCGGGTGCTTGTTGCATAATCGTTGATTTTGGTATATGTATAAATCTAATGCATCTATGATCAAAACTGCTTTTAACTCGAAAACTACAGTTCGATCATGCGAAGATTTGTTGAACCATAATAAATATTTTAATTTTGCAAACTTCTTTGATATCATAGCTGAAGTAATTGATGAAACAATTGTAATAGGTTAGTTTTTATTTCTAATATTATTAATAGTTTGTATATTGATTTTGAGATTTTATTGGAGAGCTTATCGGTGCTGGAAATTTGGACAATGCTATTTATATTGGGAGAATGCTATTTATATTGGGAGAATCGTGAAGAGGTTATTTCTTTTATTACGAGACCGTATGTATTATATAATTTATTGTTTTTAAGTTTGTACTATTTATTCGTAATTGTTGCAACCATATTTAATAATTTTTGCTTATACTAATTCTTTTGTGATAGTGAACATATATTAGAATGTACGTTATGGGATAGCCCACTGAAGAGCTCCATAACTACATATATTGCATGACATTGGTCATTATATGTCATCTGTTCATGATATATAGTTCGAATGATATGTTTTTATTAGTTATATTTAACAATAAGATTAATTATTACCTTATAATTGATGTGTTTAAACTAACTTTCATATGTTGTGTTGAATTTTTGTTTTGCAGATTGTAGAAAAATAAAAAATACCTAATATTTCAATAGACTTTTGTTTAATGAGGAACTGTCTTCAATTGTTTGCTTATTATGTTGTTATCTTTTTTTTGAGTATCAATATGTCTATGAAATATTAACTTTGAGGTTTCCCTATCACTATTGTATACAAGTTAACACAAGATGTTTTTGATATGCCTTCGATGATATCATTTCTTGGTCCTCATCCTCCAGCAATAGAAACAATAGAATACTAGAGCGTGTATCATCCTCTTAAAAGCCTTAGCGATGTCTATCAAATCTCTGAGGTAATTATTTACCTGATTTGGATTATAAAATTCGAAACGAAACTGAAATTTCAAGTATAACAGTTCTGCGTTAATATTATTAGAGTTTCATCACTTTTATTTTCTATGTTGCAGTCAACAACGTGTGTAATTGTTGGAGTAATTACAGATGTTATTGCTAAAGATGCATGGTATTACCTCGGGTGTAGCATCTGCTCTAACAAGGTTAATCCCATCATTGATGAGCAATCCAACATTCCTGCGACAAAAGACTTTTACTGCGATATCTGGAAACGAGTTACACTTGATCATGTGCCAAGGTATGATATTCATTCAGACTGTATCAAAAAGTACAAACAGATTACTAATCAGATTTGTTTTTGTTTTTACAGATTCAGAGTGTACGCTAAAGTTGTTGACGATATTGATAATGCTACGTTGATACTCTTTGATAGAGAAGTTGTCTAGTTTATCAATAAATCTGCCGTTACGCTTCGCCATGTTGAAAATGAGGTAATTGTTGTATTATTAAGTTAGTTCAGTTGTTTAACCTCATTTTTTGTTGTTATGTTTCTATGTAGCTTTAATGGTTTTTTCTATTTATTTTAACTGCTTACTGATTAATAGATAAATGTTGGTGGGCCTATCCGAAAGAACTTTCAGCTTTGCGTAACCAACAATGTTTGTTCAGACTTTCTGTAGCACTGTATTCTTTGTCGTCTTGTCTTTCATTTGCTCGCGGATCTCAGAAAGGTTCTTCTATCATATTCCGAGTAAGTAAATTGACAGCAAATCTGGAGATTATTTCCGCAGTGACTATATCTTTATGTACTCTATTTATTATTACCAATATATAGTTAATTGACTTATGATAATATTGTATTCTTGCAGGACATTGTCTTGGTTCCTTCAATGGTCAATTCTTTTCTTGGTTCCTTATCGGTAATCCTCTTCGAATCTTATTCGATTTACTATAAATTGTTTTGATTATATTAACTATATCAATGAGTTTGTGATCAGACATTCTCGCTTTCCGTTGAACGTGATTCGCTTGCTTTTGCTCCAAAAACATCGTCTCCGATGCACTCTTCCAAAAAGAATGCCATTTGAAGGGTATAGACAACTATTTCTCCTCACAATCATCGTCGATCAAGGTAAAGCCGAAAGTTTCTAAAGTGAAATCATCGAGTGGAACAAAGAAACATGGATGTTAAATAGTTCCCTTTATGCATTGTATATAAATAATGCATCATTGGAAATCTAAGATCGCATAACTCTTTTTTGTTTGTGATTTCCGGTTCGGTGTTTAGTTTGACAACTGCTTTTTAATGATGGCAATACATTTTTTGGCCCATGTTTATTTTTTGGATGGGTGCCTCCATAAAGAGATGTTTGAATCAGATTACAGTTTAATGCACATTAATTTTATGTTTAATGTTAATTATATCTTTATTTCGCATATTGTGAACTTTTATGATATAAAAGGTATATATAAGTTTTTATTCCTTATCATTGTCTAACATGTCTAGTGAACATCATGTATATTTGAAAGTTGGGTATGCTACCTCATTAATAATTCTCAATCCTTCAAATGATGTTGAGCCTTTGATAGAAATATTCATAGTAATATGCTTCGCAAGTAGTAGGTGGCATATTTTCTAATCATCCATATGAAAATCCTCATTTTCTTAAGGTCCATATATTTTTTATTTTGTGTTGGGAAGTGAACATATATCAATGTTCGTGCTATTGAGTATATCGAGTTGCATTTACACTAAAAAACATGTCAATATCAACAGATGAATCAACGAATCCTTACATTGATAAAAATTGCAACGGGTTTCAATGGAAAACGGAGGATTATCAACGGACACCAATCTGTTAAAATCCGTTGGAATTTCCAACAGAATATAACGGACATTATCCGTTCAAAGTTTTTGGTGAATCCGTTGAAATCGCCAAGTTATTTTAATGTATGACCATTGCTGATTCCAACGGATGACCGTTGGGAATACCAACGGATGACCGTTGGGAAAACCAACGGATGTCCATTGATAAATTTAAAATTTTGATGTGATGGTTGGAATAAATTGACCGTTAGATTTCAACGGGTATTCGTTGGTATTTGCAACGGTCATCCGTTAGAATTTTCAATATTTATACACCAAACTCGAATTCCTTAGCATTAAGTTATAAACAAAAAATATACTTTCAAACAATATCATCTTCTTCAAATATATATATATATATATAT
>CM071864.1:47121283-47144676 GCA_036759665.1 Gynandropsis gynandra | reverse complement strand
GACCCTTGGACCCCTGCGACCCTTGTCCCTTTGCGACCCTTGGACCCCTACGACCCTTGTCCCTCTGCGACCCATGTCCCCCTGCGACCCTTATCCCTCTACGACCCTTGGACCCCTGCGACCCTTGTCCCTCTGCCACCCTTGTTCCTCGCGACCCTTGTTACAACAATAGTAAATCCACAAAAACATCGATACTAACAATAATACTTACTATTGAATCATTGTTAAAGGAAAACCATCCAAATACAAACCACAACTGATAACCATCCAAATACAAACCACAACTGCAACAAAATGCTTCAATTGTCAAGGTTTTGGACACACGAAGAATGAGTGTCTTGATGTGAAAAGGACAACAAGAAAAAAATGGAATCAACATCAATCACGACGGCCTCAAGGTAAGTCACGAGGATGGAAACAACATCAACAACGACGACCTCAAGGTAAGTCACAACAACCAAAGGTAAGTTTCATTTTGGTCAATACCTAATGATAGACAAATATGGGTTAAAAAAAGGTGACATATATATGACATTAAGGAAACCTACGATTAAACAAATTTGGGTAAAGAAATCAGATCTTAACTGCAATGTTGCATTCACCTCAATACAAAATTAGCAAGATTTTATGTGTTACTTTGATAGTGGTTGTTCAAGACATATGATAAGAAATCTTAGCTTGTTATCCAACTTTAAAGAAAGTATCAAAAGTGGAAATGTAACTTTCGGTGAAGAACATAAAGGAAGCATACAAGGAAAATGTGACATTATAGCAATTGGAAAACCAAAGCTAACTGATGTACATTTTGTACAAGGACTTCAAGCAAATTTAATCAGTATTAATCAGCTATGGATTAAGCGTTACATATCTCTTTCTCACATGAGAAATGCATTGGCACAAATGAGGATGGTAAGAATGTTCTTGTAGGAAAAAGAGCATCTAACAACTGCTACATTTAGGCAGAAGAAATGAAGTGTTATCATGCTACACAAGATCTTATTCACCTTTGGCATCAACGTTTAGGACATGTTAATTATCGAACTATTATTAAATTGTCTAATTCTGAATTGATTCAAGGTATGCCCAAGATGACAAAGACAAAGGACGTTATCTGCAAACCGTGTTAACAAGGTAAACAAGTTCGAATTAATCACAAGAAGATGCCACAAATCAAGAACACTCACATACTAGAATTGCTTCATATGGATTTGACGGGACCTATGCAAACTGAAGCATAAGTGGAAAAAGGTATGTTTTCGTATGTGTTGATGATTTTTCAAGATATACATGGGTTAGATTTTTGCGAGAGAAAGGTGAAACTTTTGAAGTCTTTCATTATTTGTGCTTAAACTTGATAAATACCAAGGAAGAATTAAAAGGATTAGGAGTGATCATGGTCGTGAATTTGAGAATGAGTCATTTGAAAATTTGTGTAACAAACTTGGTATTTCACATGAATATTCTGCTCCGAAAACTCCACAAGAAACAACAAAATGTGGAAATAAAAATAGAACCTTGAAGGGAATGGCTAGGGCAATGCTACACGGTAAGGAAGTTGAACCTCGATTCTGGGCATGGGCAGTGGCTTGTCAAATTATCAACAGAGTTTATGCACGAACAGGTATGGAGAAAACACTATATGAAATATGGAAAGGAAAAACAATGAATGTCAATTATTCCCATGTGTTTGGGTGTAAGTGCTACATACTCAAGCATTAGTGAAAAAACATAATCATACTTCAGAAAGATCCATTGTTACAGAAAGATTTGTACTTAAGATAAAAATTGATATGTCAAACATACATGTCAAAATTGATGGTCTACAAGAGGAAAAAACTGACAACCTAAAAGTGGAACCTTCTAGAGAGAGTTCGACAAGTGATGATAGGTCAGGAGGAGGAAATAACTCAGTTCAAGTACACAAAAATCATTCCACAGTAGATATCATTGGAAACGTTCACGAGACAAGAATAATGAGGAACAAACCACGTATCAACTACAATGATTTGGTGAGATCATTTGCTTTACATCTCAACATGAACCAAAAAATGTTAAAGAGACATTGAATGATGAGTTTTAGATTACAGCCATGCATGAGGAACTAGAACAATTTGAACGTAATGATGTTTGGTATCTAATACCTAGACCTACTAAAACAAATGCAATCGAAATAAAAGATCTCTAATAAAAGTAATGAAGATAGCCATATTACAAGAAACAAAGCATGACTTGTAGCTCAGGGATACACACAAGTTAAAGGGAAGACTTTGATGAAATGTTTGCACTAGTTGCAAGGCTAGAATCTATATGGTTGCTATTTGGATTTTGTTAAGTTTTTGGTTTTAGGTTATATCAAATGGATGTGCAGAGTGTATTTTTGAATGGAAGCATTCAAGAGGAAGAACACATCGAACAACCTCATGGTTTTGAGGATCACAAACATCTAGATCATGTGTATTGACTTAAGAAGGCGTTGTATGGATTGAATCAAGAAAAAGGATGTATTATGATAGGCTAGCCCGTTTCTCATCAACAAAGGATACAAATGAAGGGGAGTTGATCGAACTTTATTTATTCATAAGTCTGATAATCACTTACTCGTTGTTCAAATTTATGTTGATGACATCGTTTTCGTTTCAACATCTCAAAAGAAAGTTCATTGTTTTGTGCAAACCATGACAAATAAATTCGAGATGAGTATGTTCGGAGAACTAAAGTTTTTCCTTGGTTTGTAGGTGAAACAATTGGATGATGGATGCACGTGATTTAGTGAATAAATTTGAAATGGAAAATAGCAAAACTGCTCACACGCCTATGTCTACAACTACCAAATTGACAAATGATTCCGATGGAGAGGATGTAGAATAGAAGGTCTACCGAGTCATGATAGTGAGTTTACTTTACTTAACCGCAAGTAGACATGATCTAGCAAAAAGTGTAGAAATTTGTGCATGATATCAAGTCAATCCAAAATGATCCCACCTTCAAGCAGTAAAAAGAATAATCAAATATGTGAAGGGAACTATTGGGTTTGGTATTTACTACACTAAAGATACTAATTGTGAGTTGGTAGGTTATTGTGATGCAGATTAGGGTGGAAATGCCCATGATCGGAAAAGCACTTATGGAGGATGTTTCTTTCTTGGAAATAATCTTATTTCATGACACAGTAAGAAGCAAAACTCTACGTCTTTATCCACGACAGAAGCGGAATATATTGCATTAGGGAGTTGTAGCACACAGCTCATTTGGATGAACCAAATATTGTCAGATTATGGTATGAATTCTAAATCTTTCATTGCTCATTGTGATAATACAAGTGCCATAAATACTTCAAAAAGTCCAATACAACACTCGAGAACAAAGCATATTGAAATTAGATATAATTTTCTTAGAGAGCTTGTTGAGAAAAAACACTTACTAATTGAATATGTGCTACGGAACGACAATTGGTGATATTTTTACTAAACCTCTGGACATGAACCGTTTTGTGAATTTGAGAAAATTCCTTGGTGTTTTTGAGCTTTAATTTAAAAAGAAAAGGGTAAAGAATGTGCTTTATTGTTTGAGAAATATGTTAGTTGGAGTATACTTACGCTGATGTTGAGGTGCATCTGGTATATTGGAAAAAGCTTTTAGTGCATAGATAGGAACAACACTTCTACACTCCGCTATCAATAAATTACATGAAAATATAAAATAATTAATATGAGTGCAATGAAATTGACTTGGGTCTATGTGGTGAGGCGAATATCCAACTTCGACTTTTTAAGGGCAAAAAAGGAAAAGTAAAAGAACAAGGATATTCAAGCATGCATATGCAAGAATAAACGAAAAAAAGATGATGAGAAAAAGAACAAAACATGCATACTCTGCTATGATTTGATCATAAGAGTATACCTAAAAGGTAGTCTGAGTCTTAGTGGTGGGGAAATCTGTCAATTTTGACCATCTAGAAGTCTAGAGTGTTTGTTCTAAATTAGGTACAAAATTTTTATTCTAATATACTGAAGGTATACTAGATGAATGCGGAGAGTATATTTGTACCCCAATTTCTTTCACATCATGATAAACTAGTTGTTAAAGAAAGAATCCGCATGCCATTTTTCTCAAATGAGGTGTGCCCGTTCCGTAAACATCTACCAATCGACTACAATGTAAAAAATAAAGTTAAAACATTATATATGATTTAAAAGAATGAAATGGATAAATTAAATGTAGAAAACGAAACTGGATATTAGCTTTGTTCATTTTTTTTTCACATCCGTTGATGGCATATGGTTTTCCAAAGTTACCTTCCATTTTTTATACTTTGGAAGTTCGATATTAGTTACCAAACACTGAGCATCAAAATCATTTGAGAAAAAAGCTTCCACACACTTAAACATAGAATCTACCACACTGTCACTCGATGAAAAGTCGAATCCTTATAAGTGTAATAAGGATTCAAAACATATGCCACCAAAGGTAGATGACTATCAAGCCTTCCTTTGATCCTTTCATCGATGATGTTAACAATCGGTTTATAATTCTTTTTGATATTTTTATATGCCGCACATATCTCATGTTTTGCTATTTGCAACACTCCATACAAAAACCCCCATTGATGGTTTTATATCTCCATCAACTAATTGAAGCACTCTAACCAAAGGTGCAAATACTTTCAATCACAACGTTACGCCATTCCAAAACGAGAAACTCATCATCATGGTATATGCTGTTTTCCCCTTAGGACTCTTTGACCATTTGCAATATGCCCATTCTTTACTAGCAAACATCATCTTCAATCCTTCTTGGTTAGCTTCTAAACTTTTTAAACTAAGATAAGCTGATGCAAATCTAGTAACTCCAGGTCTGACAATATCCCTCTTCTTAGTATAATTCCTTATCATCAATAAAGTCTTGTGGCGAGCATAAATAAAAATTGTAAACGCCTTAGTCCTTTCGATTGTTTCCTTTTATCAAGCTTTGCAATGCTCTCCAACATCAACCTTATTGTATGAGTTGTGCAAGATGTCCAAAATATCTTGAGCATCACATTCTTTAAAAACTTTGAAGCGACCATGTTATTAGTAGCATTATCCGTTTCCACTTGAACAACATTATCGACACCAGCTTTCTCAATGCATTCTTTCACATATTCAAATATGAATTATCTCGTATGTGCCTCACTTGAATAATATTTAGAAGACAGGAATGGCGTACCTTTTCTACAATTTATGCACAAATTCATAATACTCCTTCTTTTTCTATCTGTCCAAGCATCCATTATAATCGGACATCCATTCAAACTCTGTTCCTTTACCAGACCTTTCATTCTTTCAACCTCAGACTTCAATAACAACTCTCTTAGTTGGTATTGACTTGGTGGTGTAACACTAGGTCCATATAATCCAATCGCCTCTACCAACAGCTTGAACTCATCATTATCAATCATATTAAAAGCAACACCATGAGTGTAAATCCATCTAGCAATATATTCATGAACCTTGTTCAACCTTTCTTTAGCAAAAGCATCTTGAATATTTTTTTTGCTTCAATGTCGATCCTAAATTTGTAGAAGATTCCAAATTAAACAAAGCATATCTATCAATAGGACCTAATACACAAGGCTTCTTTTTTCTCTAACCCTTCAATATCTAGCTCTTCTTCTTCATTTCGATCATCAATCGTCACTGAATGACGAATAATCCTATCTTTCACCAGCCTTTGGTTCTTCTTTTCTTGTGCTTCTTTGATTGCTAATCTACATGTTTCTTGTTGCTCAGTTGTTGCTCTAAAGCATGCAGAAATGTTTCCTTGCAATTTTACAACATGTTGTTTTAACCTACAAATTCCACCAGAAACAACCTTTCCACATAACTTGCACTGAATTTTATCCAAATTATTCGGGTTGACTAACATATCGAATTCCCATCCGACATCATTTGATTTTCTTTGCAAATTTGATGATTGAGTTGCATCCATCGAAGTATAATTTGAAGCGGAAGAAGATGTCATAACCTAATAAACAAAGAGTCACACGATCTTGTGTTCTTAATATAACGAACAAAACTATCTAAACATCCAAACATCATACTGTAAAAACGATTCCAATTTTGATAAGCTCGACAATTTTATTACAGATTCAAAGTCACCGTATATATCCTATCTATATACAATCTATCATTGTTATAAAAATCTTTCATGATCATATTATTCTTACATGACCGTCCTAATCTATATATCTATCATTCTTCCTATCCATAATCATAATCATAGAGAGCCGACGATACTGCAGATAGGAGAATTTATCCAAAATGAAGACGACGAGCAGAGAGGCAATGGGAGGAAGAAGAGAGACGATGGTACTGTAGAGAGGAGAGGCGACAGTACGCAGAGAGGAGAGGCGATAATAAGCAGAGAAGAGAGCTGACAGTACTGCAGAGAGGAGAGACAACAATATGCAGAGAGGAGAGGCGTCAACGCGAGTGTGCTGCAGAGCCAAACGATGAAGACTGAAAGCAAGTGGGAAGGGGCGGCGATGAAGAAAAGGGGCAAGCGATGGAGGCAAAGATGAAGGTAGGGATGGACATAGCGATGAAGAAATTGGTATTGACTTGGTGAGCGACAGAAGGGAAGAGCGACACAGGGGAATTAGGGATTCAAGATTTTTTAAGACCAAAACGACGTCGTTTTATTAAACTCAGCGAAAAAAATTAAAGGCCGCTTAGGCGGCCGCCGAGCGACTAATCGGCGGGCCAGATGGCCGAAACACCCAAAGGCTTCGATTTGCCATTAATCGGGACGCCCGACCACCACTTAGCGCCTAGGCCGATTTCTTGAACCTTGACTGAACATAAATATTATCTAACTAAAAGACAAAAAAGTCATATCTTTATTTCTTAATGATAGTAAATCCAATTAACATAGCTATCATACATGCAAATAACCATCTACAACAAATATGCAAACAACCATATCATAGCTATCAAACATGCAAACAACCATCTGCAGCAACCAATGAAGTAATGTCTAACAATCGATGAACAACAAAAGAATAATCAAAAGCCAAAGCAACAAAGGACTGATAGCTTAAACAACTAAAAAACCTACACGTGAAGACCTAAATCGAATCTAAATACCAATTTAATACAACCTAATCAATCCATAGCATCAAGGAGTTGCATACGAACTATCAGTGAAGGAAACAAACTCTAAGAATCGATGATCAACCAAAATTAAACCAGCAGCTGCAGCAACACAAAACAGTTCAATAATCAAAATTCTTACACAAACAGCTCTAAATTGGAAAAGGAAAAAAATAGAAACCGATCAATCCATTGCATCGGTAATAGTTTACAAATTATCATAGAAGGAACTAAAGCCTAAGAAAGAATAAACAACTGAAGAAATACCAATAGCTTTAGCAACACAGAAGCGACAACTCTCACAATCCAAAAACCTGGACGAAAAACCTTAAATCAAAAGGAAATATAGAGACAAAACAATGAGAAATCAATAATAATATACGAAAGCAAACCCAAAACAAGGAAATAATCACATAAATACAAACTAATAGGAGGAAATGATAGATCGACAAGCAAGAATAAACCTAAGATGAAAAACTAAACAAAGGTACAAACCGACAACGTAGAAAAATCCTAAAACATCAAACACCCAAAGCAGCCATTCAACGAGACAAATCTCATATCACAAGCCAATTAAAGAACGAACGAAATGGGAAAAATGGAGCAATGGACGAACTAAAGCCTAGGAAAGAATGAACAACGAAACAATCACATAAATACAAACCAACGAGAAAAAATCACAGATCCACAAACAACTCGAAGAACAGACGAAAAGGGAAAACACAGCAATTGATGAGCTAACAAAAATTAAATCGAAAGAGAAAGCATCAAAATCGAATCAACAACGAAGAGAAATCCTAAAACATCAAACAACTCAAATCTCATATAACAAACAACTTAAAGAATATGCAAAACAGTTAAACATGGAGCAATCGATGAACTAAACCCTGGCAAAGAATAAACGACCAGATAATCACGTAAATATAAACCAACAGAGCAAAATCACAGATCGAAAAAAAACTCAAAGGATGGACGAAAAAGGAACAAACAGAGCAATCAACGAGCTAATAAAGAGGAAATCGAAAAAGAAAACATCAAAACAAAATCGATCGGTCAAGAGAGAACAGGGAAAAACATGTTCAAACAGAGAACAAAGAGAAGAAAACAAAGGAAGCCGGTTGCAACAGGATAGAGAGGAGAGAGGAATACCCATTAAAACACGAAACTCTAAAATAGATGGTCAAGATTAAAGATGCTGCAAATCTAATGACTGGAAAAAATTAGCTTAAAATAATTGATGGAATAATCCAATGGTTCAGATTTACTTACCATATATCCTACCAGCTAGAAAATGCCCCTTCCCCTAATAGCAATAAGATTTCATCTAATGGCCAGAAAAGTACCAGCAAATTTAAAAAAATCTAATTGTTTAAAATATTACACATGATCAATGTTACTGTTTATTTGGCCTTTTGTTTTATAAACAATTAAAGATATATATATATATATATTAACTAAAACACAAATACCAATGAATAATAAAAATGGACATGTTTCACATTTTTAGTCCTCATATTGTTTTTCTTAATATGTTGATGGTTTATAAACCGTTATGAAATGATTTTTTTTCTGGCCGTTGGATCTGTGTGTGAATGCATCTTAACCATTCATTTTTAACTGTGTTGTTATATTTTTTCAGTCATTAGATCTTATTTTTATGTATTGGTGCTATTTCCATTGTTGGATCAATTTAATTACTATTCACAAATGAATGCTTTTGTAGCCGTTGGATTTGTGTGTTAATGATATTAGCCATCCGTTTTAAAGATTGTCTTTATTATTTTTCTCCCCTTCTTTCGAATACATCGTCAACATTAGGGATTTAGGATTTATTTGTAATTTTCGAGATTTGAGGATTTCTCTTTGCTTCAATTTCTTCTCTGATGCTTTGATGTTTGTTCATTCGATTTGCTCTTTGTTCTAGGGTTTTTTCATTTTGTCGTCAATGCCATGGATTTTTTATTTGTTAAGAATTAGAAAATTTTCGACTTGATTCTTTGCTTTGTGATTTTGATGTTGTCAAGCTTTTATAGAGTTTTGTTCATTCGATTTGATCTTTGACTATCCATCAATTTATAAGGCTCTTATCATTTTGTAGTCGTATGTATGCCATCGATTTTTTATTTGTTGAGGATTGAAAAATCGTCTGTTTGAGTATTTGCTTTGGGGTTTTGGTGTTTTCAATCTTTTATAGGGTTTTGTCTTCATGTTTCTACGTTTGAATTGTTCTTTCTCAGTCGTTCAATTTCTAAGGTCTTTTATTTTTTGTAGTTGGTCGTATGCTATCAATTTTTTTATTTGTTCACAAGTGAAATTCTGTTTGTTTGATTCTTTACAGTGGGATATTGGTGTTTTTGAGCTTTTACAAAGTATTGTTTTGTGAATTTCGTTACATTCTGTTATTGGTCTTTTCGTGTTCCGACAATTTTATTGTTCTCTCTTCGCCGAAAAGTTCTATTCATGCTAATTTGTTTTTATTGATCGATTTAGGGTTCTTTTTTTGGGTTTTCTATAGTTTGAATTATTTGATTATTTTGCACATTGTGTTTGCTAGTTTTATTTCGCCAAATTTGTTATTAGTTGTTATCTCTCTAGGTTTGATCCAAATATAATATTGCAAACATGGGTCAAACAAACATTATACTATAATTACAAACTGTTTGTGGTTGTTACTTGAATTGCTTTTATTTTTTACAGTTTGGTTTAGAATTGTGTTGATACTATCGTTACATCTATGGTTTTCATGATATATTATTAAATCTTACAACGACTTTGGTTTGATTTTATGTTGTTTCTTGAAATATTTTGTTCTTTAAATTTTGGTTCTAAATTTTGTTGATGTTATAGTTAGGTATTATGTTTTAATTTAATTATATACTGTCATTTATTAGGATGACTGAATGATGATTTTGTGTTGAATACTTGGTTATTGTTTGATTATATGTATTTCTTTATATATCTATGTTTTAATTTGTTATAAGATTAAGATGTCTGTTTGTTTATGGTATGTAGGTTTGATTTTAAGTTGGAATGTATAGTTGTCTGTATTTAATGGTTTTGTTTTGTGGCTATATGTTGGTGATACTTATTAGTTATTTTAAATGACACATGGTATAAACATTTAGGTATTGTTGTTTGATTTTGATTGCTTGATTTTACTGCTTTTAGATTGTTGTTGGCATGTTTGACAGCCACGTTAATTGGTTTTACTGTAGTTGAGAATTCTGATATACTTTGTCTTTTAGTTAGATATTAGCACTAATTTTTTTTAGTTGAGAATTGTATTTGTTTTGTCTTTTAACTTGATATTCTTAGTGATTTTATTTTGTTATTGTAAGTTAGTATTATTTATGATCTATTTAATTGACATATGGTGAAGATATTGTTGTTTGATTATAATTGCATTAATTTGCAGTTGTTGAATGTTGTTTGCATGTTTGATAGCCACATTGTGTTTTTTATTGTAGTTAAAAGACTGAACATAAATATTTATTGTTTTCAATAGTTTACTACTATAAAATACCTATTCTTTGTTTTCTTTGTAGAATTAACCTTTATTTCTGTCATTCTTACTGTTTTTAGTGTGTTTGTTTCTATTTTCATTGCTCCTTTTGTGTGATATTACCTACCCTTAAGTACTATTGTACAAAGTTAAAGTAGGGGTAATCCATCTATGAACTTTTGCTCCTGTATCAATTTGTGACTCTTGCACAATTCGTGAAATGATTGTTTGTGATGAATAAGTACGAACTGGGTAAATTACTAGATATTATCACTAAATACTAGAGAATGGCCTGAATTGCTTGTAGAATTTTGATTGTAGGGTAATCAAATGCAAGTACCTGTGAGGTCTATGTATTGGACTATACTTCAACTATATTTAATACTAAAAAACCAGACAATTTCCAATGGACATTCATTAGAAATGACCTTTTCCAATAGATTTCAATTGGTTTAGAGCCATTGAGAATTGATCGTTGAAAATACACATCCGTTGCTATTTGCAACGGATAATATTTGTTGATAATTTTCAATGTAATACAACGGATATATACATTGAAATATTGCAACGGATGCCCGTTGCCACAGTTTAACGGAGGCCCATTGACAGTACTCAACGGATCCCCGTTACAGTACTCGTTTGAAATAAAATGGCAAGAATTTAAAATCATTCAACGGATGCCCATTAGAAATAAAATGGTGGGAATCGAAAACAATCCAACGGATACCCGTCACACCGTCTGTTGATAATCTAATAAAAAATAAAAAATAAAAATATAATATGTTTTAATTTAGATAAAATTTATACAAATTAAAAAACTAATTTATTACATGTCATCTAAACCGGTACCGTCGTCTTCATCCCAGTGATCGCCAACACCTCGTGAAGGAGTTTCATCAGAGTCGATGATTGATTCTCGTCTCGGCGTTGTCGCCCCTATCGGTGGTGTTGGCTAATATGCTCAACCGTTGAACAATTCGTTGATACTCTCTATGTGACTCATCAGTGCTCGCATATCGTGGAAACTCAGATTGCGTTACATGAAGATCATCTTTCATTGTTCAAAGTGTAGTTTCGAGCTGCTCTATACGTCGTTATTGCTTGTAAGTCTCTTGGACCATGAGGGTACCGTCGCGCCCCTTATACGGTAAAACAGACTGCAATATAAACCACATTAAAGTTAATACATCATTATAAATTTGTTATGCAATTAAAGAATTATTATAACAATAATTTCATTATATACCACTAAATAAATTTTGTCATTTTGTATAAGACTAAGATCATCGGGAGTTGAACTGATGGTTTGTGATTGATGTGTGATCTTTTCCTTCACAGCTTTCACAGTTTGTTCTGATCGAGGGATCAGGTTCATCGACGTCTTCCCCGACGACAAATTTCTTTCTTGGCATGGGTCTATACAACCAAATCAAGAAGAGTCAGTTTTCTTCTCATCCTCTGTATCTGTAACATTATAGTAATATGATCAATTAATTATTTTATATAACAATAAATTTTGAATTATTAATATAAATAATTTTTTTACTTTTATTTCTTTTTGGAAATGACTTTGATCCCGAGGTATGGTAATGCGTACCATCCCCGAGAAATTTTCACTATACTGATATTATTTTGCCTTTTTGCTTTTGGTCGAAGTTCTCTAACTCCCGATGTCGGATGAGTTGGTTGAATACCTCGTCTTTTGTCATGTCGGTTTGGCGTTTTTCTTGTAATTTTCGTGCTTGACGTATTTCATTATCAAGTGCAACTGAGCTTGTATATCGTGCATCCAAGCGGTATAGATGCGCGATGTATCCTTCTTCCATCATCCATATGTGCACTACAAAATTAATTCCAATAAATAAATTTATGAATAAAATATATAATAATTTTAAATTAAATTTTATACTAAATATACTTACGATAAATGTACACCACCATCGGTGACGTATAACTTATGGCATCACCTGCGAGGAGTAATACAATCAATCTTATAACGAACCTTGGATGCTATTGTTGTTCATGTGTTTAAGAACATCATTCACATTAAATCTGCACGTGTAAATCAAATAATTAAATATATTTATAATTAATTGCAATATCAATATTTCTAAATAATATCTTACCATGACGTCCTATCAAGATGTTCATGATCAATAATAGGGATTGAGGGACGCTCATCAAACCTATCAATCAAAGCGTCAATTTCCACCATATCATCTTCTTCATCAAATATCAGTGGTGCCGGAGGCCGATACAGTATCAGTGGAGGTGGTGGCGGGGCTTTTACGGATCCCGCCAAAATTCCACCGACACCGACCAATCGTTAAACTCTCATTGTTTTTAAGAGTTTAGAATTTTTTTAGAGAATTTGATATTTTGGTTTTGATATTTTGTTGAAAATGAACTTTTCAATGATTAAAATACAAATTTTTCCAATGGGCATCCGTTGAAATTTTCAACAAACACCCGTTGGAAAAAATGTCACCTCAACGAACGCAATTAAGTGAGATGACTTTTGATGTTCCAATGGGCATCTGTTGAAAGTTTCATTGGATGTCCGTTTGAAAAGTTTTTTCTCGAGGAAACAGAATACATAGATGATTATATGTCTTTATTCCGATCGGCATCCGTTGAAAATTTCAATAGATGGCCGAGGCAACAGACTACGTAAATGATTGTACGTCTTCATCCAACATGCATCCGTTTAAAATTTCAACAGATGCCCAAAGGAACACCACATCGAGGTGCTAGCCATAACATACACATGATAACAATGCTCAACGCGCATCCGTTGAAGTTTTTAACGGATGACCGTTGGTAATTATCTACGATCATCCATTGCCAGCGACCAAAGGTCATCCTTTACAAGCGACCAATGGGCATCCGTTGGTATATTCTATCGTTGCAATGAGCATCTATTTCGATTTCTAACTGATGCTCGTTGAAAGATAATATATAATGTAAAAAAGTATTTACAGAAGTTTGATATTACAATTATACAATTCACATTTCTTCTTCGGTTGACCTTGGATTTGCGCGTCTTCCTTTAATTTTTTATTGAATTCATCGGCATGTTCATCTTCTGTATCTTCAGTTCAACTTATTCATAATCGTGAGTGTATTTTCCATCCATGTCAATTATTGTGAGAATATCCTCCTGATTGTCTGTATCAATTAACCGTATCGGCTTAGAGTGATCGGTTTGCAAGGGATGTTCTTTTTCGTATTTGCTTATAACTCTGTGCTTTTTGATCTTAACTACGACCCACCACTCCTCTCTTCAAGATTCAATGTTGTTGGATAGTGCATGTAACATAATTGATCTGCTTTATCTATTTCGATGAATGGATCATACTTTCCATATTCTCGTGTCGAGTTGATATAAATTCCTCCCGGTCGACTTTTTCGTGTACCACGTCCTACGGTTGGGTCGAACCACTGATATTTAAAAAGAATCACCTTCAATCCAACGAGATCAAGATATTCCACCTATAGGATATCATGCAAAATACCATAGAAATTATCACCTTATATTTCACAACTAACACAAACATCATAATTTACGTGCTTCTATGTTTTCCGTGTTCGTAAGTGTGGAATGTGTATCCTCGAGAAAACAAAATCGGCCAACATAATACATTTCTTGTAGAACAGTTAGCCAAATCTCTTAACCATGTATGATGCTTCTCATCAGAACCTTTGACCTATACAACATAAAATGAATAGATATTTATAAGATAACGTTTTTTACGTATATATATATATATACAAATATATGTTTACTTACATAATCTTTCAATCTCAAGCCATAATGTTGAGCTTTGATTTTCATGAGTTGATCTGCATTTAGATGAGGATACATACCCATTAATTCTTCATTAAATATCATGTAATGAAAGTATGTAACCACATATATAAAAATATATATTTTGTTAAATTAAAAAATCGATTGTTATCTTTGTAACTTTCGTAAGATAACAATTCTTTACAATTTAGTTTATATATGTGTGGACGGGATTATACTCTTCTAGTGTTAGCCAATATTCTTCGGATGCCCGTTGAAAAGGTTTAACGTGCATCCGTTAACCTCTTCTAACGGATGCCCGTTAGAAAATTTGTGACGAGTATCCGTTACAAATTTCCAACGGATGCCCGTTACAATTGTGGAAAACTTAGAAATTTTTCTAAGTGTCGAAGGCGATTTCATGTTCCAACGGGCATCCGTTAACATTTCCAACAGATGCCCATTGGTATTAGATCATATGAAGTTCTAAAAACATTGCACATCATTTATATATTCTTCGATTGTATTTAAATTTCGATTGTATTTAAATTTCGATTGTTCGATTGGAAATTCTTCGATTGTAATTATACATCATTTACATTACACATTATTGTATTTACATTTCTTCTTCAGTCGATTCATCGATTGGCGAGTCTTCCTTCGATTGTTCATTGAATTCATCGTCGTTTTCATCTTCAGCATTTTTCGGTTCAACATCTTCATAATCTCGTATGAATTCTGTGTCTATCTTAGTTCTTGCGAGAATCTCCTCGTGATTGTCTGTATCAATTAAATGAATCGGCTATGGATGATTGGGTTGCAACAGATCTTCTTTTTCATCTGAGCTTATAATTCCTCGTGGCTTGATCTTTACTACGGCCCACCATTCCTCTCTTCGACATTTCAATGTTGTTGGATATTGCACATAACATTCTTGATCTACTTGAACTATTGTGATGAATGGATCATACTTCCCATATTGTCGTGTCGTATTGATGTCAATTCCTTCCCACCGGTTTTTCCATATTCCACGTCCTACAGTTGGGTTTAACCACTGACATTTAAAAAACATTACCTTCAACCCAAAGAGACCGAGATATTCCACTTGTAGGATTTGGTGCAAAATTTCGTAGAAGTTATCACCCTCTATTTCACTATTAACACAATCGCCATAATTGTATGTGATTCTATGTTTTATGTGTTCGTACGTGTGGAACATGTAGTCGCGAGTAAAAAAATTTCCAACACATAACATTTTGTGTAAAACCATTAGCCAAATCTTTTTACCACATTGGAAGGCTTTCATCAGAAATTCAATTAATTTTAATAGACGTGTACACGAGTACTTACGTAATCTCTCGACCATGAGCCATAATGTTGAACTTTCATGTCTGTGAGTTCATTCGTTTAGATGAGGATATGTATCAAGTACTTCTTCATCAAATATCTTGTATAATGAAAATATGTTATTATTGTATATATATACATATATATTTAAAAGATTGAATAATATTATTTTATACCTTTCGAACGGTAATAACTCTTGACAATTTAGTAATATATATGTGTGGACGGGATTATCTGTACGTCCAATCGGTGTAAACATCTCAAGAATTGTGCCAAACTATGGATTATATTGATACAGATAGTTTGTGTGATCATCCGATGCACGTCGTTCTTTCGTCAGAATATGCGACTCGAAATAAAATATGTTGAAATATGTGATTTCTTCCAACAAGTATTGTTTGAAAATAGATCCTTCAACCGCTGCTTTGCTTTTTGCTTTTTTCTTTAAATGAAAGAAAATCCTTTCGAAAGGATACATCCATTTGAATGAAACTGACCCACCGAGTATTAACTAATTTGGTAAATGTATTGCCAAATGTTCCATGACATCGAAGAATGAAGGCGGAAAAACTTTTACCAATGAACATAATATTTCAGAGATATTGTTTTTCATTAATTCTAAGTCATCCTTTTCAAAATTTCTTAAACATATATCTCTAAAAAATATGTTTATTTCGCATAGCATATCTTAAACATTTTGTGGTAAGAGCTCGGCAAATGTAATTGGAATGATTCGCTGCATAAAAACGTGACAATCGTGACTTTTCAACCCGATCAGCCTTGAACCAACCATATCCACACACCGAACATTGTTCGATGTATATCCATCTGGAAACTTAACGTCTTCTTTTAACCACTTTAATAATGATGTTTTTGCCAGACCAAACAATCTGAATACTAGGACTGGTGACCTTCCATCTCTTAATTCCAACTCAGGTCATCGGCATATTATCTTCAAATATTTTCTTGATTTTATATTATCCTTAGTTTTACTCGCCATATCAAAACAATATTGATGATGTTATCGAAAAAATTATTTTTGATATGCATAACATCTAAATTATGACATAATATCAATGATTTCCAATATGGTAGTTCCCAAAAGATATTACATTTATACTAGTTATGCCATTCACCTTGGCCTTTAGGTTTACGATGCCCACGATCTCCACCACATTCTACTGATTCTTGTAAATCGCCTATTGTGTTCAATCTTTCGTAAAGGATTTGTGTTCCGGTTTGTATGCACTGTGCCATTTCTTCTTGTACCATGTTCTTTCGAAAATATTTTTATATTTCCGGTAATCATGTCCACAAGGAAGAAATCTTCTATGACAATCAAACCAACATGGTTTCTTACCATGTATTAGTTGAAATGAATCTGTATCCTCTATACAATATGGACATGCTAATTTCTCTTGCGTGCTCCATCCAGATAACATTCCATAGGCAAGAAAGTCACTAATTATCCACAACAATACCACTTTCAATGTAAAATTTTGCTTTGTATTCATGTCATAAGCAAGAATTCTTTCGTTCCACAAATGTCTTAATTCATGAATTAAGGGCTGCAAAAAGACGCCGAAACTTTTTTTCGGATGTTCTGGTCCTGGAATCAGCAACGTCAGAAATATTACCTCTCTTTTCAAACACATATCGGGAGGCAAATTATATGGAGACAAAATCACCGGCCACAGAGAATATTGACTTCCAGATTGTCCATATGGACTAAAACCATTGGTTCACATGCAAAGATAAACATTTCTTATTTCATACGCGAACTCGAGAAATATTTCATTGAAATCTTTCTAAGCCTTACCATCCGATGGATGTTGCATTATACCTTTGCCCGTCGAGTGTTCTGCGTGCCATCTTATTGCCCGAACGGTTTTTTATTCAAATAACCTTCTCAACCTGTTTGCTACAGGTATATAGAACATTTTCTTGTATGGTACATATTTACGTGAAGATGGGTATTTTGGCCGAAATCTACTTGTCCCGCAAAACTTGCATTCCAACAAATCTTTATCATTTCCCCAAAACAACATGCAATTGTTTCTACAAACATCAATTTTCTCATGTGTTATTCCCAAATCTTTTAACACATTCTTTGTTTCGTAGTATGTCTCGGGAGCTTGATTATTTTCCCATAAATATTCACGCATGATTTTGCAAAATGAATCCATGTAATTTTCAGCAACATTGTAGTCTGTTTTTATACTCATCAATCTTGAAGATAAAGATAAGCGGGTCTGACCTTCACGAAAACCTTCATATATAGGTTGTTTCGCCGAATCCAATAGGTTCAAGAATCGGTGTGCAACGATGTCTGGCATCCCTTCACGCGTTTGTTCATGAACAACTCCAGAAAAAGTATCTGACACCATTTCCACATATGGATTGGTCGTTGATGCTTCATAAATAACTTCTTCATTTCTTTCTACTTGTGCTTCTTGCAAAATATCTCTAACGCCGTAATTTTTGCCGTGGAAAAACCAAATTTCGTAAACCCACCTTGTAAAGATATTTGAAAACAATTTATTGACTTCAATCTTCATGTTTTTGCATCTTCTACATGGACATAACGTTGTCTCGTGCTCTTGACACAAAGGTTGCATCGATGCAAAACTCATTAATTACTCCAATCCCTGTAAGAGTTCCTGCATAATATCTTTGGTTATAAGATGTTTTCTTCTATACATCCATTCTCTCGATTTATATATATCTCGATTTGAAGAAGATGATATTTTGTTGAGAATATATATGTTGTTGATGGTTTGATGCTAAAACCTTGATAGTTATCACTAGATATTTTAATATGCAATGGACATCCGTTCGACACCTCAATTGATGCCCGTTGCAATTTCACGTGAGTTTATTCCACCGGTATTCCTCGAAACTAACAATTGCAACATGCACAGTTTTCAATGGACATCCGTTAGAAAGTGCAACGGATGTCCGTTGGCCTTTTTTGTGGATTTCTAATGGAGTTCCAATGGACGTGGGCAACGGAAGTTATCCGTTGAACGCCCGTTAAACTTTGTGACGAATTGCAACGGATGGGAGCAACGGGTATCAATATGTTAACCATCCGTTGAACTTTGCAACGGATTGCAACGGATGTCGGCCCATTGGAATTTCTTGTGTATCCGTTGCAATCCGGTTGCAAAGGTCATTAATGAATGGATTCGTTGTAATTCTCGTGTTCTTTTGTAGTGTTCGACATATTGTCTTCAAATCTTTTCTTGATTGTGTATCATCCTTCGTTTTCCCCATCATATTCAAAACAATATTGATGATGTTATCCAAAAATATCTTTTCGATATGCATAACATAAAAAATGTGACGCAATATCACTGATTTTCGATATAGTAATTCCCAAAAAATACTACGTTTATACCAGTTATGCTATTCACCTTGTCCTTTTGGTTTTCGATGCCTCTGATCTCAACCTCATTCTATCAGTTATTGTCAATCTCGCATCGTATTTAATTGTTCATAAAAGATTTGTGTTCCAGTTTACATGTACGCGTATTCTTTTTGTACTTCGTTATTTCGAAAATGTTTTTATCCTTTCTAATTGTCTACAACAAGACCGCTTTCAATGTGAAATTTTGCTTCATATCCATGTCATACGTAAAAAATTCCATCGTTTCACAAATATCTTATATCATTAATTAAGGGCTGTAAAAGGACATCGAAATGTTTTTTCGGGTGTTTTGGTAGAATTAGCAACGTTAGAAACATTACTTCTCTTTTCATACACATATCGGGAGGTAAATTATACGGAAACAAAATCACCGACCACAGAGAATATTGACTTCCAGATTGTCCCTATAGACTAAAACCATCGGTGCACAAGAAAGATAAATATTTCTCATTGTATACATAAACTTAGGAAATATTTCATTGAAATCTTTCCAAGTCTTACCATCCAATAGATGTTTCATTATCCCTTCGCCCGTCGAGTTCTTTGCGTGCCATCTCATTGTCGCACCGGTTTTTTCGATTCAAATAACTTTCTCAACCTGTTTTCTAAAGGCATATAGAAAATTTTTTTGTACAGTACATATTTACGTGAAGATGGTTTCTTTGGAGAAATTTTTTTACACTGCAAAATTTACATTTCAACAAGTCTTTATCATTTTCTCATAACAACATGCAATTGTTTTTACAAAAATCAATTTTCGCATGTGACATTCCCAAATCTTTTACAACATTCTTTGTTTCATAATATGTCTCATGAGCTTGATTATTTTCGGTAAATATTCATGTATGGTTTTGCAAAATGAATCCATACAATTTTCAACAACATTGTAGTCTATTTTTATACTCATCAATCTTGAGGACAAAGATAAATGAGACTGACATTCACGACAATCTTCATATATAGGTTGTTTCATCGAATGCAATAGGTTGAAAAATCAGCGTGCCTCATTGTTCGACATCTATTGTCGATTTTCCTGTGCTTCTTGCATAATATCTCTAACGCCAAATTTTTCGTAGTGAAATAACCAAGAATGCAATGGATATAGAGTCGTTGATAATTTTCCAAAATCTGTTACAATTCATTGGGAATGATATCAAGAGACAGATTCGTTGATCTGTCTGTTGATATTTGACTATTTTTTATAGTGTAATTGAGGGTGCTTGTTGCATAATCGTTGATTTTGGTATATGTATAAATCTAATGCATCTATGATCAAAACTGCTTTTAACTCGAAAACTACAGTTCGATCATGCGAAGATTTGTTGAACCATAATAAATATTTTAATTTTGCAAACTTCTTTGATATCATAGCTGAAGTAATTGATGAAACAATTGTAATAGGTTAGTTTTTATTTCTAATATTATTAATAGTTTGTATATTGATTTTGAGTTTTTATTGGAGAGCTTATCGGTGCTGGAAATTTGGACAATGCTATTTATATTGGGAGAATGCTATTTATATTGGGAGAATCGTGAAGAGGTTATTTCTTTTATTACGAGACCGTATGTATTATATAATTTATTGTTTTTAAGTTTGTACTATTTATTCGTAATTGTTGCAACCATATTTAATAATTTTTGCTTATACTAATTCTTTTGTGATAGTGAACATATATTAGAATGTACGTTATGGGATAGCCCACTGAAGAGCTCCATAACTACATATATTGCATGACATTGGTCATTATATGTCATCTGTTCATGATATATAGTTCGAATGATATGTTTTTATTAGTTATATTTAACAATAAGATTAATTATTACCTTATAATTGATGTGTTTAAACTAACTTTCATATGTTGTGTTGAATTTTTGTTTTGCAGATTGTAGAAAAATAAAAAATACCTAATATTTCAATAGACTTTTGTTTAATGAGGAACTGTCTTCAATTGTTTGCTTAGTATGTTGTTATCTTTTTTTTAGATTATTGAAATGTCTATTATATATTAAATTTGAAATATCACTATTGTTTTTGTATACAGGTTCCCACAATATGTTTTGAATATTCCTTCGTCGATCTCGTTTCTTAGTCCCCATCATCCTAAAACAAAAACAATATAATACTAGAGCGTGCGTCCTCTTAGAAGCCTTAGCGATGTCCCCAAAATCTCTGAGGTGATTATTTATTTGATATGGATTCCAAAATTCTAAACAAAATTGCAATTACAAGTATGACAGTTCTGCACTAAAATTATTATCTGATGACTTTTGATTTTGATGTTGCAGCCAACAACGTGCGTAATTGTTGGAGTAATTACCAATATTATTGGTAAAGATGGATGGTATTACCTCGGGTGCAGAGTCTATTCTAAGAATCGAAGATTCTTACGACAAGAGAATTTTACTGCGATGTCTACAAACGAGTGACATTTGATCATGTACCAAGGTATGATATTTATTCAAACTATATAAGAAAATATAAACAGAGATAACAAATCAGTTTTGTTTTTGTATTTATAGATTCAAAGTGTATGTCAAAGTTATTGACGATACCCATAATGTTACGCTGATATTCTTTGGTAGAGAACTCATCCAGTTTATCAATAAAATTGTCGTTGCGCTTCGCCACGATGAAAGTGAGGTAATTGTTGCATTATTAAGTTAGTTCAACTATTTTAGTTCATGTTTATTGCTATATTTTTCATTTGGTTTAAATGGTTTTTTATGTTTATACAAATTGATTACTGACTAACAAAAAATATTGGTTAGGACTATTTGGAAGATCTTTCAGCTTTGTGCAACCAGCAATGTTTATTTAGACTTTTTGTACCGCTACATTCGTCACCGTCTCGTGTTTTATTTGCTCGCAGATACCAGAAAGGTTCTCCTTTCACCGGAGTAAGCAAAGTGACAACGAATCTAGAGATTATTAGCGTGGTCACTAAGGTATGTATAAATCTTTATGTATTTTGTCTCTTATGAGCAATATATTGTTAATCGACTCATGATAATATAGTATTTTTGTAGAACATTCTCTTTAGAAGTATAAAATGAGCTAACTCGGCTAAGCTCGGCTAAGCTCACCGTCAGCTGACCAAAAAAACGAGTTGACTCACCTCAGTTCATTTTCAAAACGAGCTAGAAAATCTCAGTTCAGCTTAGCTCGTCCAAAAAAAACGGACTCGTTATCTGTACTATTTAATTTAAAAGAGTTATAATATATTAATATTATATATTTTTCTTCCACAAATTTAAAATATATAATATAAAAATATTAGTTTGAATACAAATTTATTAAATATCAAAACGACTAATTGGAAAATACATTTATCGAATATTAAATAAAATAATGAATATATAAACGTATTTTTTTATAATAGTTTTTTTAATAATTTTTTCTTTAGTTGTTAATAAAATTATATTAATTTGGTAGAAAAAGGAAAATAATAATAATATATTTAAATAATATATTTTTTCATTAAATAATATTTAATAAATACAAAGAATATGTATAATATGTAAAAATAGAAAAATATGTTTTTTGTACTGACCTCGCGAGCTACCTCGTCTAGACTCTAATTCGCTTTCGGCTCAGCTCTTCAGCTTATTTTGAAATGAGCTAAAAAATACCCATCTTGGCTCACTCAAATATGATTTGAGCTAGAGCTGACTCGCGAGCCGACAAATCATTTACATCCATATTCTCTCAGTTTCTCCATTGATAACTTCCTTTTTCGGTTCCTCATCGGTAAGGCTCTTTCAATCTCATTTGTCGACCAAGGTAAAGTCGAGAGTTTCTAAAGCTGAGTTTGTGAGCAAGTTCTCTAATTTTCCGTTGAACATAATTCGCTTGCTTCGATGCACTCTTCGAAAAAGCGCCATTTTGAGGATGTAGATAGCTATTCCTCCACACAATCATCGTCGATCAAGGTAAAGTTGAGAGTTTTAAAGTTGAATCGGCAAACAGAACAAAGAAACATGGACGTTGAATAGTCCTTTCCATGCATTGCATATGAATAATGCATCACCAAAAACCTAAGATCGCATATATTATTTTTTGTATGTGTGACTTGTATTGCAATTTAATATGCATTAACAATCGTTATGATTAATGTTTTCTATATATTTATTTAAAATAATTACCAATTTTTAACGATATATATAGGTTTTTCGTTTTTGTATTATTATATTTAATAA
>CM071864.1:47092745-47106828 GCA_036759665.1 Gynandropsis gynandra | reverse complement strand
TCCGAGGAAAGTGGCAACCTTTCATCTCATTCCCGACATTCCAATTCAGGGTTTGATGATTATATGAATTCAAATTTCTTCCGAAACACTGGATCGACACAATCGGGGCAATATATGCCATATTATCCCCAAATGCAACCACCGCTGCATCACGATCCGGATATATACGAGGAACCAACAGTGGAAGAAATTTTAGCAATGGATGAAGAACGACGCAAGCTTCCTCTTGTAGACCCTGATCCAGGAAACGGCGGACTATGGTACGTATACTTAATTTCAAATCTCAATTATAAATAGTTAACTAAATGTTAATTTATCTTTCATTGTGATTTGTAGGTTTGGATTTAATCAACTTAATCGTCACATAACAACTACGATAACAGCTGATTATGATCGGCCGTGTTACAATTGGACACATACCAATCCAGATATTAAGCAACGATGTTGGAAATCATTTGTGGTATGTTTTAAACAATTTTAATTTTATCAAATAATTTAAATTACAATTTAAATATAATAAGCTTATTATTATTTCAGCAAAAATTTTATTGGAATCCCGCCCTTACCAGACTAGTAAAGTCCGAATTTGAAAGAATTGCGGCAAAGCGTCTCTAGTATATCGTAGGTAAATGTCAGGAAAACCGAGAGAAAAAAGGAAAACTCAAATGGATGGCGGAAGATATTTGGGATCAGATGTGCACATATTGGGATTCCCCAGAATTTAAGGCAAAGAGCGAGCGAGCAAGTAAATCCCGACGTTCTGATAGGGAAGGATACGGGATAAGCGTACACACGACATGATCTCGTTCTTTTGCGGAAGTATACGAAGATCTGGTAAGCTTTATTCAATTTTTATGCATTTATATAAAATTAACATTTCATTAAACTATGTCTTTTTTATTTTTTCAGGCGATAGAGAAGGGATTCGAACCATCGTATATAGAATTGTTGGAACATACGCACGTTAAGAAGTCAGATGGTTCGTGGGTGGATCCTAAGGCGAAAAGCTTTCACGATGAAATTGAAAACATGACAGCGGAGCGAGTATCGCAAATTCCCCCGAGAGAAGACGGCTCACAAACTACTCTTAGTTAGGAAGAGTACAACGAGTTGCATCTCGAAGTAATAATGACATTCTACTATGATCTAATTTCACTGTTTATAAATGTTATTAATTCTCGTTATTTGTTTTACAACAAGTTACGCCATACAAAGTTCGTATTTTCGGACTTAGAGCAATGGCCTCAAAACATTCAACTTCATCCAAAGGTAAAGAAAAAGTATCGGATTACGAGCTCCGACATCAAATATCCGAAAGGTTCCAAGAATCCGACAGGCGCGTTGAACAAGCACTAAAGGAGGTTGAACTATAAAAAAGGAGGTTGAACTATCAAGAAAGCATGTTGAACGATCAGATAGTCGTATGGATAAGCTTTTGCGCATGATGAAGGCACAAATGCCTAACATCGATTAGGATGCAGTTCAGAACAGTGATTCCGATCACGACTAATCAGAATGGCTTAGGATTAAAAATGTTGGTTATATGTATGCTTTGTAATTATTCTTATGTACGAATTTTTATCTTTTAATGTAATCGAACTTTTTTTTAAATTTTATTGTTTTTTATTTAAAAAACAAAATTAGGGACGGGCAACATCTGTCGTCCCTAAATTTAGGGACGGTTTCAGCGGTCTGTCTCCAATTTTCTGAGACGGAAACCGGTTCATCCCTAAATTTAAGGACTGTGTTATGGACTATTTTTTCCGTCCCTAATTGGGGACGGATTGGGGACTAAAATTTCCGTCCCTGATTGGGGACGGATGGCATTTGGAGTCGCGTAATTGGGGACTACCGCGGGTCGTCCCTAATCCGTCCCTAAACAGGTTTAGGGACGGATTTGTCAATCCCAAGACCTGATTTTCTTGTAGTGATTATTGATAAATGATTTCACCCGTAAAATCATATAGTATAATATATTATAATCAGAATTTAGTTTGCGATGTTGCTATATATTTAGATTTATATTATGAACGCGATATATATTATGCAAAGTTTATATTCGTAAAAAATTGAAATTAAAAATAATACATACAATATATAATATTATATTTTTTAATTAATTAAAACGATCGTATTAATAACGTATTAAAAATGTAAAAATTGATCGATGAATATATATATATATATAATTCTTATAATTAAGAAGTAAATAATATACATATAACTCAAATAAATAATAAAATAAAAATAGAAATTATTAAAATAAATTTAAAAATAGAACGAAGAGAGAATTTTAAATGAAATGTTTTATAATTTTAATATATTTACAATATAAGAAAATACATATTTATAAAAAATTATCAATTTATAAAAATAGAAAATGATATAATTGAGTATCAATTTAGACTTTTATATTTTAATATAAATAATATTTTTAAAAAGAAAAAACACGTCTTGGGAAGTTTTGCGTCCACCGACAGATAAAACACCGTAATGGAAATGGCCCACGTTTTGCCCTTTCAAAGCAGCTGTCTTCTTCTGAAATATCTTCTTTTAAATTAATTAATTTTTCCCTAAATTACACAAAAGCCCTCACCTTTAGTTACTTGTTATAACATAAATTTATGGAAATTCAAGAAAACCACGCAAAATTTGTGGTCCTTTAAATACAACTTCTTCTTTTTTTCCATTTAATTGTTACATTAATTTTTATTTATTTAGATCAATGTTTGACAGATAATTTTAGAAAGATTTTGGTTTAAAAAATACAGGAATTATATATGAGCAATTTCTAGATAAATAAATAAATGATTACAATTTATATTAAACACATAAATTTTTAAAATGGTTTGTTCAGGATACATTTGATAATACAATTATCAAGAAATTCACTCTGCTTTAAATATTTTATTTTGAAAAAATGTTTAATTTTATATTAAAAAAAATATAATAATATTTCACATTTATAAAAAAAAATCTAGATATATTTACAAATTTAAATATAATAACCTCTAAGTTTATTCCGACAAAATAAATAATTATAAATTTTAAAATTTTATTGTGAAAAATGTTAATTTTAAATATTTAAAAGGGTAAAAGGGTCAAATCATGAGTTATATTTAAATTTTACGAAAGAGCCATTTGCGAGATCCCAATTTCCTCATTGTTTCTTCTTCAACTGCTCCTTTGTACAAAGTCCAGTATAGCTTCTTGAAGCAAAGCATCTTCTTCTTCTTCATCTCCCTCTTCCCCACTTATCACTGATTGAGATTCAGTCACACCCCTCCTCTTTCTCTTCTTCAATATCTGTCTCTCACTGTCTTTGTTCCAGATCTCTTCAAGGATCTGGAACAAGCTCTGTTTCTGTTTCTGTTTCTGGTCTAAGCAACACACAAACATGGACACTTTCGCCTCCATCTCCAAGTTAAGCTGCTTGGCCATATGGGTTGTGTTCTTGGTTTCTTCTTCTTCTTTTACCTCCACAGGTGATTTCTTATTCTATTCATCAGATTTCTCTATCTGGGTACTGTTTCGCTGATGCCAGTGGTTTCATTATTTTTCTAGGTTTTTCGCTATCTATTGATCCTGATTTGCAGGGTCAGTGATAGTGATTTTCCTCTGGATTTAATTTGCTAGTTCATTGAATTCTTGTTTCTATATATGGGCATCTGTGCTTCTTCCATTTTGATTGAATTTCTTGCGGGAATGAATTGGTGGATGTTGAAACTGATCGATATTATGCCAATTGCATGTTATGGCGCGTGAATAAATACTCGATCCGTTTGAAGAACATAGATTTTGTATGTTCCCTGATTTGTCGGCTAGATCTTTGCTTGATCTGTGCGACAATAGAGAGAAGTAGATGTATATGTTTATGTATACAGAATAAGATCCTTGTTTGCTTGGTATTGAAGCCTTTTGAATAGTTCAGATCCTAAAACTTAGTTATATGCTTCAATAAAAGGTTGAAAGCTTCCTGTGTTATGCTCTGATTCTGCTTGCTTATATCATGAAAAATCTTGATTTTCGGATCCAAAATGTTAATTTTTTAATGCTAATCTTGCTATAAATCAGCTTGTTTTGAGTCCAATAAGCTGAACTAAGTCTTCAAAGCATTAAGTGGAGGTTCCATTTTACATTAAATGCATACAATTATTGGCTCTGTTCCTACAAATACCCAGGATTCCAGCTTTACATAAACTATGTATGGATACAAAATTGGATAGGAAGAAGCAATGATCTGAGCTGTATCAGTGATATTCTTTTGCAGAAGCCTACGATGCCCTGGATCCTGAAGGCAACATTACAATCAAATGGGACGTTATGAGTTGGACGCCCGATGGCTATGTTGTAAGTTTGTTTCATTTTTCGACATTCAGTGATTCAAGAACAAGAAAGATGAATCATTTTTAACCAGTTTCGATTCATCCATGAGATACCGGTATTCTCTGATCAAGTTTAGATTTCGTGGTTATGTTTGATGGGATCTTTTTCCGATAGGCCGTGGTTACAATGTACAACTTCCAGAAGTACAGACACATCCAATCCCCTGGGTGGACATTGGGTTGGAAATGGGCAAAGAAGGAAGTGATATGGAGTATGGTTGGAGGGCAAACAACCGAACAAGGTGACCCTCGAAAATATATAGTCTGTATTTGATGAAAACATTAAAGATGTTAAGTCACAATATCTGCCAAGATTAGTCTTATTCATAGAAGCAAAACGTGTATGTTAACAGGTGATTGTTCCAAGTACAAAGGAAACATCCCACATTGTTGTAAGAAAGATCCGACTGTTGTTGATTTGCTGCCTGGAACTCCCTACAACCAACAGATCGCCAACTGTTGCAGAGGTGGTGTCTTGAACTCGTGGGTTCAGGACCAAGCCACGGCGGCTAGCTCATTCCAGATCAGTGTTGGTGCGGCTGGAACCACAAATAAGACAGTTCGTGTGCCAAGAAACTTCACTCTCATGGGTCCAGGGCCAGGTTACACCTGTGGGCCAGCAAAGGTAGGGAAACCGACCAAATTTGTATCCCCTGATAACCGAAGAACGACTCAAGCAATGAGTAAGTTTGTCATCGCTCGATATTACAAATGTCCAACCATTTTCTTCTATCTAAACTTGTTCTGACATCGTCGTTATGTTATGGCAGTGACATGGAACATTACGTGCACGTACTCGCAGATTCTTGCTCAGAGAACTCCCACTTGCTGTGTTTCATTGTCCTCTTTCTACAACGACACCATTGTTGGCTGCCCAACCTGTGCTTGCGGGTGCCAAAACAGAAACAGCAGCGACTCTGGTAGCTGTATCGAGTGAGTCGATTCTCCATTTCAGTCTGTGTTTGTTTTCTTTAAGTGATTAAAACAAAAAGTTTAAACTTTGTGTTACAATACACGCAGTCCGGACACCCCTCACCTGGCGTCCGTAGTGTCCCCTCCGACCACAAAACATGGGACGGTGCTGCCGCCGCTGCTGCAGTGCACGAGCCACATGTGCCCAATCCGAGTTCACTGGCACGTAAAGCAGAACTACAAGGAGTATTGGCGTGTGAAGATCACCATCACCAACTTCAACTACCGCATGAACTATTCTCAGTGGAACCTCGTAGTTCAACACCCAAATCTGGACAACGTCACTCAGATCTTCAGCTTCAACTACAAGCCTATCACTCCTTACGCCGGATTAAGTACGTCTCTCTCTCTCTCTCTCTCTTCAGTCTCTTCTTAATTCTTTAAAATTTTACGTTAAACGAATGTTTTGTTGTTCAGACGACACATTAATGTTATGGGGAGTTAAGTTCTACAACGATTTCCTGTCGGAAGCTGGACCTCTCGGAAACGTACAATCGGAGATCTTGTTCCGTAAGGACACATCCACATTCACTTTCGAGAAAGGTTGGGCTTTTCCCAGAAGAATCTACTTCAACGGCGACAACTGCGTCATGCCTCCACCGGACACTTACCCGTTTCTTCCCAACGGCGGTTTCCGACGTACTGTATCATTCTCCGGTTCTGTTGTCTTCGCCGTGCTCTCTGTTCTTGTGTTCTTTGCATAATGATCTCTTCGGAGAAAACGTTCCCCTGAATTAACTGTTTCGCCACCGAGCGGAGATCCCCTGTACGGAGAATGTAGACTTTGGAGCTTGGCGGTGTCCGACGGTGTTAAGCGGTGGCTGGTGAACCGACCGATGGAGTGGCATAAGCGTAATTTATGAGTATAACATGTCGCAGTTCAGAACCTTTGTCCCTTGGCTCTGGTTCTTCTTTTCTTCATCTTATGAGTATTGCTCTGTGAGCCTAAATTGTTTCCTTTTATAGTTTATATATGAGAGTGACCATTGCCACAAAGGAAATTAAAACATCAGGATGGTTTACATTTTGTAATTTTTTATTCTTATTATAAATTTATTGAAATCTTGTTATTATCATAATTTGTTAGTGGAGATTTTGTAACTTATTATTATACATGTCCCCTTCTTAACCCATAATTTTGAAAATCTGATATGTTTTTTGTGATATTTAAATGTGGTATAATAAATTATAATTATTTAAAATTGTTAATGTCTAATATTTTTATGAATATTCATATTGAATTTATGATTCTATTATAAAAGGAACATAATGAATTTATTATTTTTTAAAATAAAGGATCATATTTGTTTTTCTATAAATATGCAATGTAACTATATATTTCAATACATAATTTACAAATTCTGAAACTTTGTTTATTCTCTCATACTCTCTTCATTCTCTCATATTCAAGTTCTAAGTAAATTTTCTATCTTTTTTCATTAGTTATAGCATATATATATATATATCTCCCATATTCAAGTTCTAAGTAAATTTTCTATCTTTTTTCATTAGTTATAGCATATATATATATACATGATATATCATATATATCATATATTATGTATACACATCATATATCATGCTACATGTATATACATAGTAATATATATAAGTTCATATATAAATTATATAACATATATACATATATTTATATATTACGATTATAGTACTATTAATTTTTCAATACGTTATCAGGATGAACGTTTTTAACAAACTAAAAATAAAAATCATGTATTTCACACCGTAAAAAATGTACACAGTAAAAAAATTACATCGTAAAAAAATTTCCGTAAAAAATTTCTTTTAATTTATTTTATTTTCAATCAATTTTAGTTTTCATTTTGGACTCGGTTTAGAAAATATATATATAAAAACATCATGGACTAAATACTGGAGATATAGGACTAAATACCATGGATTGAATACCGAACATTATAGACTGAATACCGGACATCATGGACTAAATATCAGATATTATGGACTGAAATTCGGACATCATTGACTAAATACAATACATCATGAACTAAATATCAAATATTATGGACTAAATAACAAACATAAAATATATGTTTTATATTATAAAATTTTCTCGACTCGGCTACTAGATAATCTTTTAATAAATCTGTATTTATCTTTTATTTATTTTTTTATAAATGAGGTCATACCACCTAATTATTTATTTTTTGTCATTTATTTATGTCATTTAATTTTATCCATTAATTTAATTTTCAAATTATTATTTTTATTTACATATTTATTTCTGTATCATATTCCAAATATTAATATGACAATGAATAACTTGAATTTTATTTTTGATATAGTTATCATGTCGATCCTAGTGAATTTCAAAATCGCGGCGCTTGATGTCTCTCGGAAAAATTACATGATATGGGCATTTGATGCGAAAATGCATCTAAAAGGTAAAAAACTCATTACAACTATTGATAAAGATAATAATTCCTCAGAGGAAGAAATGAAAAAAGCCATGATATTTTTATGCCATCATATTGCCGATGGATTAAAGAATGAATATCGAACGAAAGAAAATCCTGTAGATTTGTGAGAATCTCTTAAAGATCAATTTGATCATCAAAAATATGTGATCCTCCCAAAGGTAGGAATTACTGGCTGCATTTGAGATTCCAAGATTATAAATCCGTGAATGAATATCATTCTACGATGTTCGAAATAATATTCAGAATAGAGCTATGTGGAGAAAAAATAAGTGTTTACGATAAGTTTGAGAAGAAATTATCTACATTCCATCCTGATAATGTCATTTTCAACAACAATATCGCGCAAATGATTTCAAAAATTATCGTGAGTTGTTGCAGTTTCTCCTCGTTGCAAAACAACAACACGAGCTATTGATGAAAAATCATCATTCTTGTTCCAGTGGTTCTGCACCGTTTTATGAAAAAAACGTGATTTTATCGAATTATAACCACTGGCAAGGTCGTGGACGTGGATATATACGTGGTCGTGGTCGAGACCGTGGACGTGGTCACGACCATGGTCATGGATACGGTAGAGGAAGAGGTCGAAGCACTCCACCAAACAATTTCCATCAGGGAGATAACAAAAGGAAAGATCATTGAATGATTGAAAATAAAAATATGATTAAAAAGAGAAAAGATACAATTTGTAATCGGTGTAGTATGAGTGGATATTGGTCTCAAGTGTGTCGTACACCGAGACATTTTGTTGATTTATACCAACAGTCACAAAAAGATAAAGGCAAAAATATTCACACAAACTTTGTCTATGATGATCTCGATGATTTCCTTAATGATGATAAGCGTGGAATGCATCTCGACATCACAGATTTTGTGGACCGTAATGATAATGAATGAAATCAACATGGATTCTTCTTTTTTGTGCTTTTAAGCTTTAGCTTGTTATTTTAGTTTCAAATTTAATTTTCTCACTACAAGAAAATTAAGATTTAGGGACTGCAAAATCCGTCCCTAATCCGTCCCTAAACACGTTTACGGACGGATTAGGGACGACCAAAAGACGTCTGCAAACGAGCGTCGCAAAATGATATCTATCCCTAATCCGTAGACGGAAATTCCAGTCTGCAAACCGTCCGTAGTTGTACACCACCAAGCCGTTCGCAAATCGATGGGAAAAGTCGGAGAATTTTTTAAAACATAAAAAAATTGAAATTTAATTTAATTTTAAATGTTTTTATAAATAACAATAATTAATTAGACTTGGGATGGTCATCGGAACTCGGAATCGTCGTTATCAAAATCAGAATCGTCATTATCGGAATCGAAATCCTCGTTATCGGAATCATCGTTATCAGAACTCGGGACGGCCGCCGGAACTCGGGAGGACGGTGGTACTCGGGACGATCGTCGGAACTCGGGATGGGCGGTGGAATTCGGGACGAGCGGTGGAACTCGGGATGACCACCGGAAATCGGAAGATTGAATGAAATGAACAATGGGGGTGGGATGAAATTTATAGAGTTTTTTCGGGACAGTGGAGAAAAACCGTCTGTAAACCGTCCGTAACTGTGGAAAACGACCGTCCGGAAAGAAAACGACCGTCCGCAATTGCAGATGGACACCTCGGCCATCCGTAAATTTTGCGGACCGGACAGCTTGTCGTTCGCAATTGCGGACCGCTTGGTCGTCCGTAAATGTGCGGACCATCCGTCCCAAGCTTTCTCCATCTGTGACTCGATATCGTCCGTGTGTCCATAAAATCAAATCAGAAAAGTAAGAAACGTGGAAAATCACATAAAATCGATCTGATTGATTTTCGATGATGTTTTCAGCGTATGCTAGCGGTTATTAAATCCCTAAGGCAATAGTCGAGCATAATTGAGAATAACCGATATCAATACCCATATCAATGTTGCATGAAGACTAGTAGAGAACAATGTATTGGATCGATCTGCCATGAGATTGCTACATAGATTGTTATATGATAGCAATTCTCATAATGATTATGATATATGTAATTCTATGACTTGAGATCGCCAGAGATCTTAACATAAGTAATTGCATGCTTTGACACTATCAAACATCACTCGTAAATGGGTGGACAAACAAGATAGTGATTGGGTATGCAATTTATAGTATGTTATTTGATCGAGATAAAGATTTTTTCCTCCTATATAACATGATTGATCTCACGAGCTCACAGATTGAACTAGATGAGTATGATACATTCCATGACTCATGTTCAATCTAGACATCACGGACAAAGGGAATGTACATAAATAACGAGATTGGTAATGTCGAGTCATAATAAACATTCTCATTGTATATCTCATTCATGAACATATAGACGTTTTGAGTCTTTCACCTTGCAGTCAAGCATTCTTTAGTAAAATATGTTAAAAATAAGTTGTTTCAACATCTTAAATACCCAAAATTTTAATGGACATCTATTGGAAATTTCAACAAATGCCCGTTGAAATAGATGTCCAATCAAAAAAATATCAAACGCAACCTTTCAGTTTTTTCAAGAAGCATCCGTTGAAATTTCCAACGGATGCCCGTTGAAAACGTGAAGAAAGATTCATCCGTCGAAATGTTTGTAATTATGATTTTTCCAACGGGCATCCGTTGGCATTTTCATCGAATTCCCGTTGAAAATGTCAATGGATGCTCGTTGGTTAGGTGTAGATTTTTGTAATTATGACTTTTCCAAGGGGTATCTGCTGGAATTTTTAAGGGATGCCTGTTGAAAATTCCAACAGATGCCCGTTAAAAATGTCAACCGATGCCCATTGAAAATATCAACGGATGCCCATTGAAAAAAATAAGATGGTTAGGTACAGATTTTTGTAAATATGATTTTTTCCAAGGGGAATCTGTTGGAAATTTTGAAAAATTGCAACGGGCATCCATTGATAAATTTAAAAAATTTTAACAGTTCATCATGGAATCCGTTGGTAAATATTTTCAACGGATAGATCCATTGGAATCTCTTGGTAAATTGTTCAACAGAAGATCCGTTGGAAGCCGTTGGTACAAATTTCAACCGAATATCAGTGTTAGAATGTCAAAAAAGACATGATTGGATAAAATAAAAAGAAGCCATATCAATAGAATTAGATGAAATGGATAAAAGAAAAGTATTTAGACCCATCGCTCAAACTCTTAATGGTGTTAAATCAGTTGAATGCAAATGGATTTTTATGCGAAAAGGAAATTAAATAATGAGGACACAAAATATAAGGCACGTCTTGTCGTACAAGGGTTTACAAGGGACGATTGATCTAGGATTATTTTATCCTAGAGATTCCAAATATGAGTTGATCAATTTTGCAGATGCAGGCTATTTATCAGATCGTTATAAAGCCAGATCACAAACTGGATATGTTTTCACAACTAGAGGTACGACAATATCAGGACGCTCTCAGAAGCAAACATTAATTATAACATCTTCAAATCATGTTGAAATCATTGCACTCCATGAAGCAACTAGAGAATGTGTATGGATTAGGGCTATAATACAAGAAACATGTGGATTATTGACTAATATCGATCCAACAATATTACATGAAAATAATGCAGCATGTGCCAAAAAAAAAGAAGGATACATCAAAAGCGATAAGACGAAACATATCCCTCCTAAATTTTTCTCATATACCCGAAAGCTTGAGAAGAAGAAAAAAGTTGATGTTCGTTACATCAGATCAAACGAAAATGTAATGGATTTATTCACAAAGGCACTCCCCACTTCAACATTGAGAAAACACATACATAACATCGGGATGCATAATCTTCGAAGTTTATGAACAAACAAAGGGTTGACAAATCGAAGAGGAGTTATTATGGCTGCATTTTTTTTTCTTCATCATGGTTTTTATCCCAATCGATGATAAAGTTTTTAACGAGACAGTCGATCGATATTCAAGGAGTATTATAATTATAATTAATTATAATAATATAAAATTGTGAATGTGTTTTTTTTATAAAAGTGTCTTAATGAATTTATGATTTTTTAAATTGAAGAGTCATATTTATTTTCCTATAAATAGACAATGTAACCACTCATTTCAATACACAACTTACAAATTCTCAAACTCTCTTCGTTCTCTCGTACTATCTTCATTATCTCGTATTCGAGTTCTATGTAAATTTTCTATCTTTTATTCCTTAATTTTTTAAATTGAAGAGTCATATTTATTTTCCTATAAATAGACAATGTAACCACTCATTTCAATACACAACTTACAAATTCTCAAACTCTCTTCGACTCTCGTACTATCTTCATTATCTCGTATTCGAGTTCTATGTAAATTTTCTATCTTTTATTCCTTAGTTATATCATACATATATATCATATATAAATATATTGATAATATACTATATATACATATGATACATCATATATTATATACATACACATCATATATCATGCTACATATATATATATACATAGTACTATATATATTAATATATATATATATAGATGCTCATATATAAATTAATATATATTAATATATATAATATATATCCATATATATACATATATTACGATTATAATATTATTAATTTTTCAATATGATCAAATAGTTTTTTCTAATGTAACTTAAAAATTGAGAAAAATAACATGTTGCATAATTTTTGGGCCCAATCGATCTTAGGCCCAATTTAATAATAAGTTGAAATTCATGATCTATTTATTAATAACTCACATGAAACGAGTAGTTATTGTTTTCCTTTTTATTCCACGAAAATTTGGTCATAGGTATTACTGCCCATTTCGGATGTTGGTTTGGGACTAACGAATATAGATTATTAGGGTTCAACGAATACAGGTTATTCACATTTAATAATGTAATATCGGTTTGGATTCTAAGTTCAATTGTAGTAATGAAAAATTATGATCAATGTAAAATATGTTCTTTTATGATTTCAAATTTGTCGATGAAAATAAGTGTACAAATAAAACATAATTTATCATTAAAATTTGATATTATATTAAATATGAATTTGAAAATAACTAATTTCAAAAGTTAATTTACAAATTTAGGATTATTTAATACTATATATAAGATTTTATAGTTTATGTTATAGTCTATATATTCAAGTTGAGATAAATTAAATTTTGATACAATATCAAATATGAACTTAAATTTAATTAATTTTAAAATTAATTCAACAATTTAAGATTGTCCAATATCATATATAAAAATCTATAATTTATATCCTAAATCATGTTGGACAACACAACCTATCAAATTTGATTTTAAACTATTAAAATGTATAAATAAAAGTTGTTTTAGTTTCATGCTATTTATTTAAATTTTAAAATTAATTCACTAATTATTCACAAACATTTGATTAATAATTGAACCACAATAAATTCAATCATTTTTTTCAACCTTCACACCGTTCCATTATTATTTTTTATTATTATTATTATTATTATTATTATTATTATTATTATTATTATTATTGAAAACTTGTAGAAGATAGACTATTGAATCGATATTCAAAAGACCAGACGATATCAAACAGTTACAGTTATTACTTGTCAATTTTTAGGTACACTTGCTGGTTTCTACAATGTACTAAAAACTTTCACGGATAAGTCCCCTTGAGTTAGACGTGTAAATACAACCACCACTGTTTTCACTCACCACCCAATATCCAATTAAGTACACTTAAAAACTTTGAACTCCCTTGTTCACAGTTTTTCTTGTACTTCAATGATACTGACTCATTAAGTTCACCTAAACTCTGAACTCTCTTATTCTGTGTTTTTTGTACTCTCGATAATATCCACAGATTCATTGATCGTCATTTTCAATTTCAGATCAATTTATCTGCCTTTTCTCTCGGCTCAGCAACCACCACCGGTTCTTCCGCCGCGTCGTCATGCTGAAATCTCTTCAGCTTTGAATCCGGTCGATTCTCTTGGTTCCTCAATCTTCTCCTCGATCTTCTCGTTGACTTGCTCCAGTCTCCTTTAATTTGAAATCACCTCCCTTAGTTTTCTCAGCTACCTGAAACAACACAAACAAACTCCGATCTAATTTTTACTGCATTCACAATCTCCCCCTTTGAATTCTTATCACAAAAACATCTAATCGTCAAAGTCACAACATAAACTAGAACAAATGACATAGCAAAATAAGTGCACTTGATTACTCTGAGAACGCAAGATGAGAGCATCGATCTTACGAAGCATGTCACTCATGGTGTCCGTCACGGTTTGGCGAAGTTCTTTAAGTTCTCGTACTAAATTACTCT
>CM071864.1:47041143-47090828 GCA_036759665.1 Gynandropsis gynandra | reverse complement strand
CCGATGCCTAAACCCACTATCTAACGTGCGTACTACCAATCTTCCAATTGCGTAATCTCACACGATAAATGCATTGCGTCCAATTAACCGACCAGTCACGGTTTAAATCAATTGGGACCTGATATCATGGCTACGTTCCAAAGTTCAATTCATCTTTCAATGAAACCAAACTTTTATGATCATTCCTTCAAACGAACAATAAGAACAAATGCATTAAGAACAACCAATTAATCCGAAAAAACGATAAGATATTATAACCAAGCATTAAGCATGAGCCTCCATTACATATCGGCAAAACTCTTAACCCGTAGCTACTAAACTACTCAGACATGGATTCTAAAAACAAAGCACGAAAGAAAACTATTGCAAACATAGATATAAAATGAGATTCCTCCCTATCCCAATACTGTAGTCTTCAAAAGCTCCTTTGCGCGCCGCGTTCGTCGTCCCGTCTCTTGCCTTCCGACGTATTGCTCTCTCTCTACTCTTTCTCCCGCCTGCTCTGTGTCGTCTTTTTCGTTTTTTAGTTTGAATCACGATTGAATATCCTTCTTTCCTCTTCTTCATTTTTTCCTTTTCTCCTTTTTCCTCTTTTTCTGAGTCTTTCCATTCTTTCCCGTGAGTTTTCCTGTTATTTCTCGTCGACCCAATCTTTTCTTTTCTTCATTGTGGCGTGCATGTTTAATGTGCCCGATCGGGCACAAGAGTGAGCTCGGTCTGGCTCTTCAGCTGATCCAAGCTCGGTCGGGCTTCATGCATGCTCGGGTCGTGCAATATCTTCGGGGATATGTTCTGTTTGGAGAGCCCGGTCGGGCTAAGAGGACTGCACAGTCGGGCTGGTGCCATTGGTGATGAGCCCGCTCAGGCTAAGGGTGCTGCACGGTCGGGCTGGTGCAATTTCTTCATGCGTCCGGTCGTGCACTTGGGGTTATGTGAGGCAATTGCTCGTATTTGCTTGTGTTCATATTCGATGTATTCTTTTCCTGCAAATACACAAGAAAATGATGAAAGAAGACTAAGTGATGTTTAATGCTTGGTGAACTAACTACGAAAATGAACTAAAATACTATGACAAAATAGACGTTATCAAACTCCCCCAGACTTGAACCTATGCTCGTCCTCGAGCAAGACTAGAACTAAGCAAGAGAGGAGTTAGACAACAACCGGAAACTAGCACAATCGACTCGAAAATTCAGCCACCCTACGCAATAACGCGTCACACGAACATAGATCTAAGCGCACCGAATTTAGACCCCTATCTACCGAAATTCGCTAACCGTGCAATTCTGTACATATCCTAAGTTAATTTCACTAACCCCCAGAAAACATCCAAGCGATCTCCATACATATTCTAATTCGCAAACAGTTCGATACCATTCTTTAAAACAATTATTTTTCTTCTTCTTTTTTTAGTTCTCTTTTTTTCGGATTCCATATATTTTTTTTTCAAAATTCGCACTCAGTTTCTAGGACGTTGAAGTTGAAGAGGACCTAGATTACCAATTGGCACACTCATAAGGTCTTGTAACCTTAACGGAGTGAAGAGGTTGTGTCATTGCTGATTTTTTTTATTTTGATTAATTATTGTGAATACGCATCAACTCTAATCCTTAGGACGTAGAAAAATCGCCTCGACCCACCACTTAGACCCGAACCATAAATATTGATGCACTCATGTCAATGTAGGTCTGAAATAGTTAAAGAACTTATTCTATTGACAACAGAGTGTAAGTGCGTGGAAATATAATGATCGAAACAAAACAAAGAATGAACGGTATGCCCGGAGATATAAGTGCTTGGGATTGAAGCCTAAAGGGAGGAATACAACTATAGGCTTTAAATTCATGCAAAACCACTAACTAATCGGTATCTAAAAGTATATTTCAGCAAACCTAGACTATCGTTCTCGGTTCGAAAAAGTTGCACAAGGTGACTAAAGTTCGAAATTTTTCGTACTAGATATTCGTCCATCTAATCCTAACAAAACTAACGTACACGTAAAAATAAACGAAGAACTCAACATCTAAATCCTAATCACAGTCATGACATTGAAAGAGTACCCCGTCAGACTTGAACTGAACACCGTCCCGGTGTTCAAAACCGAAGAGAATGACTAACATGCAAAAACTCGGGGAAAAATACGATAGATAGGAACGTGTGCACCTGATGCGTGCTTGCTGTCCTGAGTTGATGCAGCTGGGCGTACGCATCTTTCCTTATGTCGGGGTTATCAGTAAGGAGCATGCTTGTGAAAAGAATAAGAGTCGAATTAAAAAAATTAAAACAAAATAAATAAAAGGATATAGGGCTTGGGTTGCCTCCCGAGAAGCGTTTGTTTAAGGTCATGAGCCTGACCAAAACGCTCTACGCGTGAGCTGGTTTTAAAAGTGCGGAAGCAGTTCGCTCGTTACCCATGTTGTCCACGTTGTAGAGCTTTAATCGTTGGGTGTTCACCTTGAATGTGTGGCTGATTCCTATTAGCTCAAAAACGCCGTTTGAAGAGACGCTTTTGATTGAGAACGGTCCGGACCAACGTGACTTGAGTTTTCCGCTGGACTATGTGTCTATCATGCCATCACTTCGTGAGCTCCTTGTAGAATCTTTGCGTTCTCGTATGAATGGATGCACATCTCCTCTAGATGATGGAGCTGTAGCATCTGTTTCTCAGCAGCTGACTTATAGTCGTAATTGAGTGCTTTGATCGTCCAATACGGTCGATATTCTAACTCGACTGGTAGATGGCATGCCTTACCATACACTAGCTGAAACGGAGTCATTCCAATTGGCGTTTTAAATGCTGTACGGTAGGCTCATAATGCATCGTCGAGTTTCAGTGCCCAATCTTTCCTAAACTTAGAGATTGTCTTCTCCAAAATCGATTTGAACTCTCGATTAGAAACTTCAACTTGGCCGCTGGTTTGAGGGTGATATGGAGTTGCTATTCTATGTCGAACACCGTATTTCTGCAACAACCCTTCTATGATGCGGTTCACGAAATGCTTACCTCCATCGCTGATCACAACCCTCGGGACTCTAAAATGTGGGAATATGACACATTTGAACATCTTGGTTACTGGTGGAGTCGTTGGTTGGACTTTCCAAAGCTTCTACCCACTTCGTTACGTAGTCCACCGCGACTAGTGTGTAAAGGTTCCTGCACGAAGACGGGAAAGGCCCATGAAGTCTATTCCCCATACATCAAATGGCTCGACCTCTAGAATATATTATTGTGACATTTCATGGCGTCTAGAAATATTACCCGTCCTTTGACAATTGTCGCATGATGCGACGTAGTTGTGGGCGTCCTTGAAGAGTATAGGCCAATAGAAGCCCGCTTGCAGTACCTTTGCAGTTGTCTTGGCTGCAGCAAAGTGTCCTCCATAGCTTGAGGAATGGCACGTGACAGTATGTGTGGAGCTTCTACTTCGGGAATGCAGCGCCTAAAGATTCTGTGTGTGCCCCTCTTGAAAAGATACGACTCATCCCAATAGTACCCCTTGACGTCATGGAGAAACTTCTTTCTCGCATTGTAATTCAGCCCTTCCGGTAGTACTTGACATGCTAAGTAATTCACAAATTCAGCATACTATGGAGTGGAAGTGCAAGTCAAGGATATTACCGCATCATCTAAGAGGTAGTCGTCAATAAGAATACACTCGGGGATTTCAAGATGTGAAACATGATCAGCTACCCCATTCTCGGTTCCTTTCCTATCCCTTATTTCAAGATCGATCCCTTGTAGCAGTAAGATCCATCTAATGAAATTCGGCTTTGCGTCTTTCTTGGTGAGTAGGTAACGTAAGGCAGCATGATCCGTGTAAACTATTACCTTGGACCCAACTAGGTATGAGCGAAACTTTCAAACGCAAAGACAGTTGCAAGTAACTCCTTCTCGGTTATGGAGTAGTTGTATTGGGTGTTGTCTAATGTTCGACTAGCATAATAAATGGCGTGCAACATCCGATCCTTTCACTGTCCCAACATTGCCCCAACCGCATAATCGCTCGCATCGCACATGAGCTCAAACGGAAGCTCCCAAATCGGCGATTGTATGATGGATGGAGAAATCAACGCCTTCTTCAACTTTTCAAATGCAGCTCGACATTCCGCTGTAAAATCAAATGGTATATCTTTGCCTAATAGATCAATGAGGGGTTTAGATACCTTCGAGAAATCTTTGATGAACAGTCTATAGAACCCCGATGACCTAGAAAACTACGGATGGCCTTAACGTTCCAAAGAGGTGGCAGCTTCTCAATAACCTCTATTTTCGCCTTATCTACCTCTATTCCCCTTGCTGATATCTTATTCTCCGACACGATGCCTTCGTGAACCATAAAATGACACTTCTCCCAATTCAACACAAGATTCGCTTCTACGCAGCTGTCTAACACTTTACACAGATTGGTTAGACAAACAGCAAAAGAAGGTCCATGAACCGAGAAATTGTCCATACACTTCCATAATTTCAGCATTTACATCGGGAAGATAGAGGTCATGCACCGCTGAAAAGTAGCAGGTGCATTGCACAAACCAAATGGTATCCGATGATAGGCGAATGTACCGAAGGGACATGTGAGCGTCGTCTTTTCTTGATCGTTCGGATGGATTGGTATCTAAAAGAAACTCGAATAACCATCAAAAAAACAAAATAGGATTAAAGAGCTTAACGTTCCAGCATTTGATCAATGAAAGGTAAAGGTAAGTGATCTTTCCGAGTGTTGGCGTTCGGTTTGCGGTAGTCAATGCACATGCACCATCCCGTGACCGTTCTTGTCAGAATCAGTTCGTTGTTCGCGTTAGGGACGACGGTGATGCCTCTTTTCTTCGGAACTACCTGTAAAGGACTCACCCACGCACTACCCGATATAAGATATATAATTCCGGCGTCTAACAATTTAAGGACCTCTTTCTTAACTACTTCTATCATGTTCGGGTTTAATCTACGTTGATGCTCAATGGAGGTCTTAGAGTCATCTTCTAAGTGAATCCTATACATGCAAAGGGTTAATATCCTCTAATGTATAACCTATGGCATCCCTATACTTCCTAAGAGCTTCTAGCAATCGTGTATTTTGGGATTCGTCTAAGTTATCATTCACTATCACGAGATAAGTAGATTCGAGTCCAAGGAATTCATACCTTAATCCTTGTGGTAAGGGCTTCAACTCCACTTTTGGGGCTTTGTCAACACTCTAGTCAGGTTTTGGACGCTTGGTTTGGCTATTAGGCATCTCGAAAGTTGTTGAACTCACGTTGTAAGCTGTTTGAGGCACGCTGGAATCTGTCTGGAATGCGCGGAGGTTTGTGCACTGGTTTATGACGTTTTCTTGACTTGAATCCATGTCCATTTGAGTTGTGCTTATGTGTGTGTGAGGTGAGAAGTCCTCTTGATAAGGATTCTCCAAAATTCCATCTTTTTCTTGGGTTATGACCTGATGTGCTCGGATAGCATAGAAATCTACTTGGAGTGCATCTAGCTCGGTGTTCGAGATCTCTTTCGTTTTTCATTCGTCCAGCAGCTTTGTGTAATGTTTCACTTTGTTAGGGTCATTATAAAGTCCTTCTCCAGCTGCTAAAAGATTCATTTCAAGAGAATCCATGTTCCCGAACTCTTAGATAACTTCCTCAGCTAGTTTCTCTAAGACGTCTATGTAGAATACCGAGTCCACCATACAAGGTTATTTGAGCGTGTTGTTCAAATTAAACTCCACTTCTTCATCTCCAAACTTCAATATGAGTCTACCTTCAGCACAATGTATGATCATCTTGGTCGTATTATGAAACGGCCTACGAGAATAATTAGGATTTTCTTGTCCTCCTCTATATCCAAGACGACGAAGTCGACCGGGACGAAGAACTTCCCAACTTGCAAAGACACGTCTTCCAGCATGCCCTCGGGTATTTTAACACTTCGATCAGCCATGGTGAGCACCATTCGTGTAGGTCAAAGATCCATCATATCCCTAAGATCCAATTTTTCGTATAATGACAATTGTAGCACGCTTACGCTTGCTCCGACATCAATTAGTGCATGGTTAATTTCATAATCTCCTATTTTTCAAGGGATCACGAATATACCTGGATCGGGCATTGAATCCAAGACGACGAAGTCGACCGGGACGAAGAACTTCCCAACTTGCAAAGACACGTCTTCCAGCATGCCCTCGGGTATTTTAACACTTCGATCAGCCATGGTGAGCACCATTCGTGTAGGTCAAAGATCCATCATATCCCTAAGATCCAATTTTTCGTATAATGACAATTGTAGCACGCTTACGCTTGCTCCGACATCAATTAGTGCATGGTTAATTTCATAATCTCCTATTTTTCAAGGGATCATGAATATACCTGGATTTGGCATCTTCTTGACTAGGTTTGGCTGCAGCATCGAGTTAGTAACCATGACGGTTTCCGTCTCCACATCTCGCTTGTTTGCAAGTACGTCTTTGAGGAACTTGACGTATGAAGGCATCTTCTTCAACGCTTCGTGGAATGGAATGGTGATGTGCATCTTCTTCAAAATCTCAGCAAAATTTGCAAATTGAGCATCCTCCTTGTTTTTGCGTTGGTGTTGAGGGAATGGCAAAGGAGGAGGCCTCGGTTCGGGTTTAACATATTTCGGCTCCTCTTCCTCCTCTTTGTGCTCTTCGACGTTGCTATCCTTTTCTGCTACTGTACTAGACGATTCTACCTTTTCAAACATCAAATGAGTAGGCTGATCCAATATCTTGCCACTCCTTAAGTGACTGGCATTGATTTGCTCACGAGGATTTGCTTCTGACCTTCCCGGTAGAACTCCTTGCGGTTGAGAGGAGTTCGCAGCGAGTTGTGCAACTTGAGTGCCCAAGATCTTTAGGTGCGTCTTCATCTCCACAAATTTTTTCTTTACATCTTCATGTTTTGCTCTCATCCTTCTAACTCGTTGTATTGATATTTTTTCCTTGTAAGATTTGAGCTAGCATAGACGTAATATCGGCGTTAGCTTCTTATTGCGGAAGAGGAGGTGCACGTGACTGGTGATTCTGGGTTTGGGGCTGCGTCAATGGCTGAAAATTCTGATTCCTTTGCATTACTCGTGGCTGAAAGTTTCCCGATAGTTGTTGTGCATTCAATGCACCGTAGGAATTCTTGTAGGAGAAATTTGGTGATTTCTCCATCTGGGATTGTACGTGTTTCCCAAAGGCTGGTTGTTGCTCACGTAGTTTACTTCCTCATACCCTTGGACTCCATGATACACTAATTGCTCTTAATATTTTGGACGACGTGATTCGGATAGAAGTTGTAAATTCTAGTGACTTGATTCTTCATCTCGGCTAAACCGACATATAGAGTATGCACGTCATTCACATGAGCTACCCTTGCTGGAGTGTTGCGGCTGTATTCTTCAGCGGTATTGCTGCCTTCATCAGCCATACGATCAATTATGTTTTCGATATGTGGAAACGTAAGGTTACTCAAGGAACCTCCAACAGCGGGTATGATCAGAATCCTCGTGTTATCCATGAGTCTTTGTAGAAAATTATGTATGAGATAACCCTGATCCATGTCGTGATGTGGGCAAAGGCGTTGATAGCCTTTGAATTGTTTCCACGTTTCGTATAAACTCTCAGCTGCCCCTTGAATGAATGTGTTGATTTGATTCTTGGTGGGCTGAGCTTTACTCTGAAGGAATAACCGCGTCATGAATTTCTCCTCTAGTTGTTCCCATCATCGTATGGAATTCGTCGGTTGTGAATACAACCACTCTTGTGTTTTATCCTTCACCGAGAATAGAAAGGTAGTTAGCGTGACGTCCTCATCCGAGATTCCATCTCCGGTTCTGATAGATCTGCAGAGCATCTTAAAGTCAGTAAAGATGCTGGTTCGGATCCTCGGTGGATCTCCCTCTGGACGCTGCGTTACCGAGCATCTGGATAAATGCTGGTTGTAAATCAACGCGAGCGTCTCTTATAGGAATGCATGACAAGAGTTGTGTATGCCTAGAGACCATGTATGATCCATAGGTTATTGCTGGTTGCATTTATGGTACATTCAAGTCACAACTTTCTGCCATTAACTCTTCTTCGTGCTTGTCTATAATTTTTGGTTCGATTACTACCTCGGGTTGGAGATCTAGGTGCACTTATGTATTATCTACCAGTTGGCTTGCACTAGCTCTCGATTGTCTCCTTAAATCTCCGAGCGTTTATCGATATTTGGGTCATAAACTAGATCAACACTTCTAATACCTCTCATGCACAAGTGAGCTGCACGAGATAAGAAAACAAAACACAAAAGTCGTATGAGTTTCAAGAAGTAAACGAATTTGACTCAAAAGAAAAGAAAGCAAAAATTCGAAAAAAAAATAAATAAGACTCCGGAAAGGACTATGTCCTAATCTAAAAGTATCCTAACTCTAAAGCCATAATCAATTTCCCGGCAACGTCGCTAAAAACTTGATGTGGTTAATCTCAAGTAATAATTACCTAGACTAACGCTTCCGCAAGAATATGGATCGTATAGTACCATGAATCGATGCAACTCTAAAACTAGTAAAATACGTGTAAAATCAACAAGTGATGGGAATGCAAATAAAGATAAACTAACTAACTATCGGAATAAACTCAATGAACTAAACACTACAGGTTCCGAGAGATGCACGAATATGCAATGAAGTGCTAACAAGGATCATAGTTATGAATATCATCACGTATTCGAGGAATTCAAGCTCTTTCCTACGGAATGACTCTTTCAATGTCTAAACCCACTACCTAACGTGTGTACTACCAATCTTCCAATTGCGTAATCTCACACGGTAAATGCATCGAGTCTGTCATCCTAATTCCTAAGTCCAATTAACCGATCAGTCACGGTTCTAAATCAATTGGGACCTCATATCATGGCTATATCTCAAATTTCAATTCATCTTCCAATGCAACCAAACGTTTATGATCATTCATTCAAACGGCCAATAAGAACAAAAACATTAAGAACAACCAATCAATCCGAAAAACGATAAAATATTATAACCAAGCATTAAGCATGAGCCTCCATTACATATCGGCAAAACTCTAACCCGTAGCTACTAAACTACTCGGACATGGATTCCAAAAACAAAGCACGAAAGAAAACTATTGCAAACATAGATATAGAACGAGATTCCTCCCTATCCCATTGCAGTAGTCTTCAAAAGCTCCTCCACATGCCGCGTTCGTTGTCCCGTCTCCATCCTTCCGGTGTATTGCTTTCTCTCTCTACTCTCTCTCCCCGCCTGCTCAGTGTCGTCTTTTTCATTTTTTTAGCCTGAACCATGATTGAATATCCTTCTTTCCTCTTCTTCTATCTTTCCTTTTCTTCTTTTTCCTCTTTTGCCGAGTCTTTTCATTCTTTCCTGTGAGTTTTCCTGTTATTTTCCGTCGACCCAATCTTTTCTTTTCTTCATGGCGGCATGCAGGTTTAATGTACCTGACCGGGCACAAGAGTGAGCTCGGTCGGGCGCTTCAACTGATCCAAGCTCGGTCAGGCTTCATGCATGCCCGGGCCGTGCAGCATCTTTGGGGATGTGTTATGTTTGGAGAGCCCGGTCGGGCTAAAAGGATTACACGGTTAGGCTGGTGCCATTGGTGATGAGCCCGCTCGGGCTAAGGGTGCTACACGGTCGGGCTAGTGCCATTCCTTCATGCACCCGGTCGTGAACTTGGGGTTATGTGAGGCAATTGTTCGTATTTACTCGTGTTCCTGTTCGATGTATTTTTTCCTACAAATACACAAGAAAAGGATGAAAGAAGACTAAGTGATGCTAATGCTTGGTGAACTAACTACAAAAATAAACTAAAATACAATGACGAAATAGACATTATCAATAAATACACATAACTTTGGAAAACTTTCGATTCATTCATTAATAAAAATAATATTCTCGTCATCGTTCTTACCCTCTGTTTCGCATCTCTTCTCCATCGGATTATATTCATCTTTATCTTCTCTAAATATTCTTTTATTTTGCATCTCTTTCTTCAATTTCATTTCGATTCTTCTTCTCTTGTCTACTGATATAGTGAATTCTCGGAATCATCTTATGTTTCATCTTTTTTTTCGTCGGTTCATTGTTTCAAATCTTCTTCTCGGTGTCCAGATTTCGAGTCTCTTCTCGGCCTCTTTGATTTCATTGACAATTTCCTTATCATCTACGATTTCCTTTTTGTCAGCAATTTCTTATCGTCGGCATCATGATTTTCTAATTTTTTCTTTCCAACCATTTTCTTTTTTCCTTCTTCATCGGCGTTTTCATTTGCTTCCTTGGAAATTTCTGTTTCTTCTTGCCGAGTATATTTGCTTTATTTTTTTATTCGATTTCAAAATCCTTTGATTCAATTTCACCATTACAACACAACAAGAAAGTAACAGAATCATCTTCTACCATTTCTGATCCTTACCGAAATCCACTTTATCCCCATAACAACACAATTGTTCTATCTTATTGGTCTCCGACAGACTTACTGGCGCATTAAACTATATCACTTGGAAGAGGTCGATGATGATGGCTCTAAATGGACAGGATAAATTGGGATTTATCTCAGATAAGATTCTTGAACCTTCTTCTAATTATCCTGAACATGAAACTTGGAACAGAGGAAATGACATCGTCTACTCATGGATCATCAACTCGGTTTGTTAAGATATTAATTACGGACATCATAGTCTATATGTGAACTTCCTTAGAAATTTGGAAAAAATTATAAGAACGTTTTAATCGGAAGAATATGTCTAGAAGTTTTGGATTAGAACAAGAACTTCAGAACCTACGACTAGGATCTCTTGACCTGAATGCTTATTACACCATACTTATAATCTCATGGCAAGAGTTAAAGTCTCTTGAAGAATTTTCGGTTTGTACTTGCTAGAAATGTAGTTGTAAGTTATCCTCCCAACTTAGCTCTAGTGAAGAACGTAGGTACCTCATAAAATTTCTTATGGGACTAAACAATTCATATACCTTAGTTCGTCAACAAATATTGCTCATGGATTTCTTTCCTTCACTATCTAAAGCATTCAATCTAGTTGCCCAAGATAAATAATAAACATATATTACATCAACCTGATGCGATGGTTTCTCAAATAGCTACAAACAATCTCTCTCCATCTCCTGACCATAGTAATAAACCTAGAAACTATAATCCAAATTATCAATCCAATAAAGTTCGGCCTACTGTGGACTTATAGGACACCTTGTAACCAAATGTTATCGCCTTCATGGATTTTCTCCAGGTTACAAAAACACAAATTCCAAATCACGACCTCCTTTACCTATTGGTTTTACACCTATAATTAATGCAATTCCATTTTTTCCTACTAATGCCCATCTTCTACCCTTAACCAATACCAATCTTAGCAACACCATACACTCTCCTGGACTTTTAACCCCTGCTCAGCTTAGCCAAGTGGTTTCTAATCTCCATCAACTTCAAATAATACCATCTTCTTCAAACAAAAATAGATACAAATTTACTACAAGAGCTCTTCTTTGTTTTTTCTAGGTTATCCTTTAGGATACAAGGGTATAAAGTCTTAGAAATTACTAACAATAGAATTTTAGAATCTAGAAATATAGTGTTTCATGAGAATATCTTTTCTTTTTTCCTTTTATGTCCAATAACAATTCAGAACCATGTCATAAGTTCTTTTCTAATTCAAATTTACCTAAACCTATTAAAGATCATTTCGAACTATCTTGTGATAATATTTCTATACCTTCAACTAGTTTGTCATCAACAACCTCGAATATTATTCTTTGTTCTGGACCTAAATGAATCATAAAATCACCAAGTTACTTATCAAAATATCAATATTACAATAGCATTTCAAACATTCAACAACCTCAACATACTACACCTTACCCTATTTCTATTTTTTTTTTTGTTATAATAAACTCACTTGATCAAAAGTTTTACAATGGAAATTTCTACAACATCAGAACCGAAATCTTTTCTAGAAGCAAGTAGGTCTCAAGAGTAGGTTATTGTCATGCAATTGGAACTTATGCATTTGTAAAAAATGGTACATGGTCTGTTTGTTCTCTTCCATCAAATAAATATGTGATTGGTTGCAAATGGATTTATAGAAATAAGTATAATTAAGATGGTAGTTTAGATAAATACAAAGTTAGGCTCGTAGAGAAGATATAGATTATGTAGATACATTTAGTTCGGTTGCAAAAATGATTACAGTAAGACTTTTATTGTCTTTGGCTGCTTTTGTTTGATTCAATAATTGATCACTGAGACGTTTCAAATGCTTTCTTGACTAGATATTTATCCAAACACTACAAAAAACAGGGATTTTCCAACGGATATCCAACGAACATATCCGTTGGAAAATGCCTAAATTCTGTTGGAAAGGGCTCTTTCCAACGGATGGCAACGGATTCCCGTTGGAAAGGGATCTTTACATATCATTATCCCAAGGATATCTTCCAAAACAGGAGGAGAAAGTCCCACCCAATGCAGTTTATTGTTTACATAAATCTCTTTATGGTTTAAAACAAGGTTCAGGTCAATTGTTAATGAAATTTTGTGATGTTTTGTTAAAATATGGTTTTATCCAATCTTCTAGTGATCATTCTTTGTTTTTATCTACTTCTAAGAATCATTTTCTTGCTTTATTAGTTTATGTGGATGACATTTTAATCTTTAGCAATAGTCATCCGGTTGATGATTCGATCAAGTCACTTTTATCAACAACTTTTACAATCAAAGATGTTGGTAAGGTCAAATATTTTCTTGGTCTTGAAACTTCTCATTCTAAACTTGGAATTTCTATTAGTCAACACAAATTTACGTTGCAACTACTTGAAGAATTTGAAATGTTAGGATATAAACCACTAATAATATCCATGAAAGTTAATCAAAATTCTCGCAATCTAATGATGAACTTTTAACAAACCCCACATACTATCGAAAACTAATAGAAAAACTAATATAATTAACAATTACAAAATGATATATATCTTTGGTTGTATACATATTAGGTCAATACATGTCTGCATCTACGTTAATACATTTATCTACTGCACAAAAAATCGTATGTTATCTACAAAATGATCCTGGACAAGGTTTATTCTATTCCGTTGATTATGATTTTCAACTTAAAGTCTTTTTCTGATGTTGATTGGGCGTCTTGTCTTGATTCTCGTAGATCTATCATATGTTATTGTATCTTTTTAGGAAAATATCTTATATCATGGAAATCAAAGAAACAAATTACGATTCCAAAAACTAGTGCTGAAGCTGAATATCGAGCTATGAAAAATACAAACTGTGAGTTACTTTGGTTAACATCAATTTCAAAAGAGTTCAACATTTTTATTTGTATGATCACTCTCTTGTTTTGTGATAATACAACAGCTCTTCACATCGCGAGCAATCCCGTTTTTCATGAAAGAACAAACCATATTGGAATAGATTGTCACGTCGTCCGTGATATACTACAATCGAGATTTCTCATTACATTACATGTCAATACCAACAATCAATTTGCAGATATATTTACAAAACCCTTATCATCATCTCAATTTAAACATTTACTCTCTAAAATGGGAGTATGACATCTATACTCTTCATCTTAAAGGAAAATATTAAAAGATCATTTTGACACGTTTCTTTATTCTCGATTTTCTTATTTTTTTAGTTACAATTAATTGAGAATTAGGTATTTAGTGTGTATTATAAATACATGAACTTTTAATTCATTCATTAATAAAAATAATATTCTTTTCAATATTTTTCTCTTCTCTAGATATTTTTTCCTAAAGATATCAAATCAAAATTCAGTTGTAATATTAAAAAACATAAACTAACTAGTTGTTATATTTTAAAAAATACAAATATTATCGAGTTTATGTATTAGATAAGTTGTGTTATAATAAAAGAAACATAAAAAATACAAAGTTGTACAAAATACAACAGAGACAGGCCAATATATGCTGATATTTATATCGTTTATATGTGAAGATATCATATTAGACACATATATATATATATATATTGTAAAACATATACTACAAGGACGATGAATCAAATATAAATGTAGATAAGGATAATATCTATAGGTGCACCAATCGCATGATATGTGAAGATATACATTAAATTTCCTCTTGTTTCTTTGTGTTCCATACGAGAATATATATATGTATACATAAGAAAAGAAAAGAGTTGACGTGGGAAGAGAGAAAGCATCAAATTAAAAAGAAAACGCTGTTTTATCTTATGTCGTGTCACGTGGCTAAAGGTATTCAACACGTGGGATTTGACACTTTCTCCACTTAAATAATGCCACGTGGATATAAAATCTACTCCCATTGTGGATGATTGGGTCCACGTGAAAGTCCCCACCACCATGACCTAGATGCAACTTCAATTCTCCAAAGGTCCAAAAATCTTTTAGCTTTAAATTTGACTGTTCCAATTTCCCTGTTATGATTAGAGATTAAAGATACACTTTTAATAATACCAAAATTTAAAATATGTACAAATAATATCAAATTTTGATTGATATAAAATATTTTTCTAGATTGTATACTCCATTACACAAAATTACACTAATTCTATAAAATCATACAATTTAATTTTAAAACTAATACAAAATCCTTTAAGTTTTAGATAAAATTATCAAAATCAAATCAGATTTGCAGGTCAATCCGAAATTTATATGATACAATTTGGGTTCAGACTTAGCTTTTTTTAGTATGTTAAAAATCGAGTCTACCATTTAGGTTTATTTAGTCCGTTGAAATTTCAAAAATGACTTGCAGGCTACTAAAAAAAAAGATGAATTGAAAGAATCCTAGGGTATGTTCGACTTGTCTCCCTCGCTATCCTTCCCTTTCAACTATTTTACCCTTCCTATCTCTTCCTGTTGTTTGTTCGCCATAACTATGCCCCTTTCCACCGTTCGTCTACTATATCATAGTCCGCCGTTCACCTGCTCATCAGTTGTATCCCTTTCCGTCGTTCTTCTGTCATACATGTATCTCATTTCGTTGTTCGTTTACCATACATGTATCCTTTTCCTTTTTTGTCCGTGGTATCCCTTTTTTGTTGGACCGTTACTCACCCGCCTTAGGCGTGAGGGATTCCTCTTGCCTCGTTAATCCATTCCTTTGAATTAAGTGTGTGTTTTTCTCCGTTCTCCCACGATTTTGGTATCTGTAGATTTGGTCTCTATATTCTGTAGATCCAACATTGTTTTCCAATAAAGAGGAGGGGGCAAGAAAGATATGTCGCAAGAGAAAGTCAGAAAGGGAGAGAGAAGCAAGAGAAAGTCAAATAAGAAAGAGAAGGCGAAAAAAGAAGGCGAGAGGAAGGTCAGACAGAGAGAACGGTTAGATATAGAGTATAAAACCCGACGAGCCAGGATCAGGAATATTTGTCCGGTTCATTTGACATCCTTAGTTTTAAACCACTCCTAAAATTATATGTTTCTGTCAATTTTAATTTTATTATTATTATTATTATTATTATTATTATTAATCTTTCAATTTATTTTATTATATTTACTAATTTTAAAATCCATAAATAAATAAATACAATTTAAAATCCGAATTTACTATAAAAAATAAAGACGACATGAGATTTTATGTGGATTAAAGATTTTTTTATTGAATCTATGAGTGAATCGACGAAGAAAATGTTGAAGTAGAGAGAAAAGAGAGAAAAAAAGAGGACCGAGAGTTTAGTGAAAGAAAATATTTGTATATTTATTGATATAATAGTGATACATTTTTTATTAATATAAAAATTACGATAATTAACTAATTAAAAAATTTATAAAAAATTCACGAAAATTTAAAAAAAATACAAGAAATATAAATAACACAAGTTACTTTGATGAGGAGAATATGTAACATATATTTCTATCTTTGAAAGTAATGAATGAAATTATGTAGATGATAAAGTATGTCGGTTAGCTGATTTTGTGGATATGGAGTATCTTCAAAAACTAGATTGTATTTTTATCTCAGACAACGTGGTTATCAATTTTCAATCTCTCTTGATAGACTAAATTGCTTGCGATATGCAAGGTTATAGCATTTTCACGAAACAACACAACATGAAGAGAGACAACAAAATTTAACTCAGTAAGTAATGTGGATAACCAAACTAATTCACATGTGACGTATCATTATACGGTATTCAATTTTTGCACTATTTCGGGAAATAATTATCTACTTTTTCAATTTCCAAAAAATTTGTAAAATCAATACAAACACAATATATGTTACAGATCTAGGACAATCCATACATACACTAACCCCATTCGCATCCACAATGCTTTGAATCTCATGTCGGAAGAGGCTGAAATATAACAAGCCTTGTCTTGACTTGTTTTTCAAAAATCTTTAAACTCTTTGTGGTACAACCAAATGACATTAGTAAGGGCATGCATAAACTAACTCAATTTATTAATAACATGTGATATATTGGGGCGAGATATTGTCAAATAAATCAATTGTCTAATTAATTTTGGATCATGTTGAAGATCTCCTCTTGTATGGAATAATTTAACATTGATTTCCATTGAAACGATCACCGGTTTATAGCCTAGTACAACTAAAATTCTAAGAGTTCCAGATTATATATTCTTTGTGAAATGAATATATCTACATTAGTTCTATCAATTTATAAATTTCAAAATATTTACATGGACCTAAATCTTTAACATTAAACGAATATGTTAGAATCAGTTTTTTTAATTATCAATGGCAGTTTCATCATTACCAATTATAAGAAGATCATCTACATATACTATGAATGCTAAAAAAATGATTTGTAGAGCTTCGATGAAAAAAAACATAATTAGAAGAAAATTAAAAGAAAAACATGTTTGAAGCCATAAATAAATTTATGTAACTCTGCAAACTAGGTTATTGAAAGGTCCCCGAGGGACGAAATATTCCTGAGTAATGACATAAAATTTTCTCATTTAAAGTACCATGTGAAAAGATATTAGTAATATCCATATGTATAATAATCCAATGGTGTATAAAAGTAAGACAAATTGAAACTTTAATTGTTACAATTATAGCAACATGACTAAAAGTAAGTATATATATATATATATATAAAATATATCCCCTTTTACCGAGTATAGCATTTTGCCATTAAACAAGTTTTATAACAATCAGTTGTACCATATGCATTGTATTCAATTTTATAAATTCATTTATAACCAAAATGCTTATTAGGTGGAAGAGAACAAATATACTAAGTATTATTATTAACGAAAGCATTAAGTTCAATATTCATAGCATTTTTACAATGTTTTGATTTGTGAGTAATATTTAAGTTTTGAAACCATATATATATTCAAATGATATTTATATGATGAGAATTTAGTTTGTGATAAGAAACAATAGAAGAGATACGGGTGGACACAGATCAAATACTTTTAGATATCTGAATGCGAACCCGGGAGATGAGTATACATGATACTTGATCAATAAATCGGGTACCCACAAACACCCGAACCCGAACCATTTGCACATAATAGACTATAAATCGCACGAATCTAATATGTTTACAGTCGTGTATTTCTCATACATAGAGTTTATACTTAAAATCACATCCAACGAGTTTACATATCCATGCAGAGCTTGCAATCAACATCCTATAAAAGCTCGAGAAGTGAGTACTCAACATATCGTAGAAACGAAATGAATGTATATATATATATATATATATATACATATATGAGACTAAAGATGCACATCTAAGCTACATAGCAACAAGCAAATCAATGATGCTAAACTTCATACACCTTGAGTAAGCGAGGATACAAGGGATGTCAAGCAATTTTGGCCTTGACGAAACCGAGTGAAACTTTGTTTGGACCTCATCGGATCTTCGTGGGAGAGATCAAGACCGTCTCCGACGACAAAGCAGAAAGAACGATAGATAGGAGCTCGTCGGATCCAAATACGCCGAAAACGCGATTATCTCTGACTGAGGAGCAAAGCAAGGTCTGGTAATCAAACGAAAACATCAAAACCTATGGCGAGATCACTAGAGTCGTCTTATCCATGTGCTCACCTGAGAGAAAGAGGTGTGAATAGAAAGTGAAAGAGAAGAAAGGAAACTCATATAACCCTAATGGCAATTTGTAAATAATATGACATATATGGCGATATTAATATTTTTGTATATATTTTCTCGGATAACAACGGGTACCCGTTTTAGTATTTAAAGAACCCGAATCTGAATCAGAACCCAAATCCACGAGTAATGAAATTTCATTACTCAAACCCGAACTCATGGATTCAAATAACTTTTTTGCGGGTTCGGGACGAGTTTGGGGTAGGATGGGTTCTTCGGATAATTTTCCCACCCTTAAGAAGAGATATGATAAGGTGTTAAAGAAGCAAGTACAAACTTGTTTTGTAGCTAATAAGAATGGTAATAGCCAAGATAATGTGGTGGTTTAGTATTCCTTTTATCCCTACATGTTTGTCAACATGAGAAAAAGAAGAAATAGCCACATTAGTGGAAATACCAGAATTATCAGTAAGATATGAATCAAAAGTACGAGGGATATAAGAATTATCAAAAATATGTGAAAGATGAGTATGTTGATAACGTTTATTATGTTCTAATATTTTAATCTATTTTCATAGTTAGTTTCATCATTCATTTGGATTTTACCAAGCATTAAGCATCATGATCATCCCGTTTTCACTCATTTTTAGCTAAAGGACGTGTACGAGACAAAGTACAATCATCGAGGATCATCACGGGACAAACGGGACGAGAATCGGCAAGGAATAGCCACTACCCACGCGGATAATTCCCTAGCCCGATCAGGCATTTGTTACAGCGATTTTGTTCAACGAATTGTGCACGAGTCGGGCAAGAAATACCACGGCCAGGGCCTCAGCCCGAGCGGGCAGCAAGTCAGCCCGAGCGGGCAGCACCTCATCCCGAGCGGGCTACCTCTTTTCCATCGCGTTCTTGCACGATCTTCCGCGCCGTACCCGAGCGGGTCACTTACCCTGCCCGCACGGGTCACGTCCGTCACCTGCAATTTCAAATAAGTTAATATGACTTAAACAAATGGGAGTTTGTTGGGGACTTATACAATAAGGAAAACGCCTTTAGAGAAGAGGAGTAAGTGATATTTCGCTGGAGAAAGTAATGGAAATGTTGCCAACTTAATCAAGTAATGGAAAACTCAAGAAAAGGCAAGAAAAGAGGGGTGGCTGCAGTAAAGAACGAGGGGAGAGCTGGAAGGACAAATTCAGAAAATAACAAGGAGAGAAGAGAGAGCACATAGAGAGAGAGAGAGAGAGAAGGAGAGCAGCACGCATACACAAGGGCGAAGGACGGAGTGAGGAAGCCGGAGCATGGAGGAGCTATTGAAGACATTGGTAATAGAATAGGGAGGGATCTCATTCTTTATCCATTTCAAATATAGTTATCTTTTGTGTTTCTTTTGCTAAGTTCATGTCCGAGTAGGTCCACAACCATGGGTTAGAGAGCTTTGCCGATATGTAAGGAAGTTTTGTTCTTAATGCTTGGTTATAATATTTGTTCGTTTCAGATTGATTGGTTGTTCGTAATGCTTTTATTTTTGTTGGTAGCTTGAATGAATGATTATAAAAATCGAATTGTATTGGGAGATGAATTGGATTTTGGAACGTAGCCATGATATGAAGTCTCAATTGATTTACTTGGTTATGATATTTGATCGTTTCGGATTGATTGGTTGTTCGTAATGCGTTTGTTCTTGTTGGCCACTTGAATGAATGTCTATAACGATCTAATTGCATTGGGAGATGAATTGGATCTTGGAACGTAGCCATGATATGAAGTCTCAATTGATTTAGAATCTTGGCCGGTCGACTGATTGAACTTAGGAATTAGGATAGCGATCTTAATGCATCTAGTAGGTGAGATTAGACAATTGGGAGATTGGTAGTACGCATGCTAGATAGTGGGTTTAGGCATCGGGAGAGTCGTTCCCTAGAAAAGAGCTTGAATTCCCCTAATACGTAACGATATCTATAACACTGATCTTGTTAGAAATTCGTAGCATCATCGCGCATCTCTCGAAACCTGTGGTGTTTAGTCATTGAGTTTATCCCGTTAATTAGTTTAGTTTAGTTTCATTCGCATTCCCATCACTTATTTATTTTACACTTCTTATTCATTAGTTTACTCGCTTTAGAGTTGCATCGATTCCTTATGTTCGACCCTGGTACTATACAATCCGTATTCTTGCGGAAGCGTTAGTCTAGGTAAATTATTACTTGAGATTAACCACATCATATGTAAAACAGAGTTAGCAAGAAGATTAAAACAAAATCATATTTCGATGTATTTTTAAAAATGAAAAACATTTTCATAAAAACGATGTTTTTGGACATTGAAATTTAATTTGAAGTTAAGTCCAAAACTTTTTGACCTTTATAACCACTAGGATATCTTAAGAAACAGTTAGATTAGCTCTTGAACTAAATTTATGTATATCTTGAGTTAGACTAGAAATATAACAAAGACAATAAAAAATTCTAACATGTTCATAATCTAGCATCTTGTTATTTAAGAGTTCATAAGGGCATTTATTATCCAGAATATAAGTATGAATTCCATTTATCAAATAAATTGTAGTAGAGACACAATATGACCAATAAACTAAAACTACATTGGATTGGATTTAACTCAGAGCAATATTTAATAAGAGTTGATATTTTCTCTCCAAAACAAAATTTTATTGTGTAATATAAGCAGAAGAATGATAATGTACAATGCCTTTTGTTGTAAAAGTTTTGTGAATTGCATTTCTAATGATTATAAAATCTAATTGACTTAATTTTCTTTTTAAAATTTTATTTTTTCAACAAAGTTTAAAAAAGTTAAAAAAAACATTTGTAATGTTAGGTTTGTCATACACCTCCATCTTTTTCAGAAAAAAACATGCGGTCAATGTCATACACCTTCCATTTTTCTTAAAGGATGAGGATATCCCACAAACATGCATCTTTGACTACGAGATGAAAGATTATCACAAAGGAGCTTTTTATTATGATGATAACACGATGAGACAAATATCCGATGATGATGCAAGATTGGAAGATCACCATTCAATATCCCATAGGGCATCTTTCCTTGATGAATGGGTGTGGGAGTCAACCTCATTTCCAACGGTCATATCCGTTGGAAATTACCGTTTTCAATGGATCCTAAAGAATTTTAGACCGTTGAAAACCATCATCCATTGTAACTTTCAACGGGGTGCCAACGGAAAATATCCCTTAAAAATGTTAAGGGATTGTAACAGATATATCTGTTGCCCAGTGCAATAAATACCTGTTACAAAATTTCAACGGATGTCCGTTGCCAACGAATTGACGGGAATACTGAAATGCTTGCAACGGAAGACCGTTGGAAAATAATTGGTGGGAAATCTGTGTGTTGCAATGGATGTCCGTTGAAAATTTTGGCGGGAAAGAGCAACGGATGCCCGTTGAACGTTTTGGCGGGAATTTGGTAATTTTTCAGCGGATGCCCGCTGAAAAATTGATTCTGTTTTCAACGAGCATCCGTTGCTATCGGAACGAATTTGTTTTAAAAAATATAAAAAGATGAAATAAAAAAGGTTTTTTTATATATACAAACTCTATTCAAAATTTTAAAACGTTTTATTTCGATTAAATCGGAACCGTTTTCGTCATCCCCGTCCTCGCCAATGTCTCGGGAAAGCATTTCATCGGAGTCAATAATATGTCCTTGTATTGGCGTTGTCGCCCCCGTTTGTGGTGGTCGCGATTGATCCGCTCAACCAGTCAACAACTCGATTATACTCTCCATGTGATGCATCCGGCTCATCGACCTGTTCTCTAAGGATGGACTTATTCTTTGCGTGTCTCAATGACCACCTCAAGAAGAGTCAGATCTTTTCTCATTCTCTACATCTATAACATTATAATAATATTATTAGTTACCAATTTAAATTAAAGTAAATTGAAAATATAAATATAAATATTTCTTGCCAATTTTTTCGTTTCGAGAATGATTTTGATCTCGATTTATGACGATGCGGACCATTTCCGAGAACTTTCTCACCATAACGATATTTTTTTCCTTCTCGCTTTTGGCCTTGAAGTCCTCTGATTCCCAATATGGGACGAGTTAGTTGAATACCTCGTCCGTTGTTCATGTCAGTTTGACGTTATTAGTTACGCTTGGCATTGTCCATCATCGAGCGCAACCGAGTTTGCATATCGCGCATCCATGCTGTATAGAGACGCGATGTGTCCTTCTTCCGCCATCTATATACGCGCTACAAAATATTAAAATTCGATAATAATATTAAATTAAATTTTATATTAAAAAACTTACAATGAATGTATATCACCATGGCGACGTATAACTTCGGGCGTCCTTTTTCAACAATAATAAAGTCGGTCCTATAAAGAGCTTTGGATGATGTTATTTTTTGTGTGTTTCAAAAAATCATCCACATCAAACCTGCACATTTAAAAAAAATAATTAGTCAATTGGTATAATTAATTCAAATATAAATATGCATATGTTACCGTAAGGACGTTGAGAATTGATAATCGGAATAGTGGGATGCTCGTCAAAATTATCGATCAATGCTTCAACATCTACCATATCATTTTCATCATCAAATCGGTGGTGCTGATATAGGTGATGGGGGAATATATGTGGGCGGAGGTGGTGGTGGCGAGGCTCCTGTGGAACCCGCCAACAATTCACATTGACCGATAAATCGTCGAGGTCTAATTTTGTATTAGTGTTTAGGAATTTTTTTGGAGAGTATATTTGGTTTAGGTTTAATGATTGTGTTTAAAAATTAATTGTTCAATGGCTTATATACATACTTTTTCAACGTTAGAAATTATGTCACCTCAACTAACGTAATTAATTGATATGACTGTTGGGTTTACAAGGGGCATCCATTGCAACTTTGCAACGGATGACTGTTGAAAATTGTATTCTGAGGCAACTGGAGATATAAATGACATTGTGTCCTCTCTCCAATAGACAATATAAATGACAATGTATCCTCTCTCCAATGTATACCCGTTGGAAATTAGTAACCGATGGTACTAGGCAGGGAATAGGCATCATAACAGTTTCTAACGGGCATCCGATGCACATTTGAAATAGGCATCTGTTACAACATCGTAACGAGCATCCGTTGGTCAATTAAATGCTTACAACGGGCATCCGTTGGAATACTTCAACGGATGCCCATTGCAAAGTGAAAAATATCGAAAATTTTCTTAGTGTCAGACAATATTGAATGATTCAACGGGTTCCCGTTGCTATTTTCAATGGATGCTCGTTGAAAAAGGAATATATGATGGAAAAAAATTAAAATATTTGATATTATAATTATGCAATTCACATTTCTTATTCAATTGATTCTTCTATTGGCGAGTCTTCCTTCAATTGTACATTGAATTCATCTCAATGTTCATCTTTTGTGGTCATTTTATGATCTTCTTTGTTTCATCAGAATACGTGATTCAAAATAAAATATACTGAAATATGTGATTTCTTCTAACAAGTATTGTTTAACAATAGATCCTTTAACCAATGGTTTGTTTTTTGCCTTTTTCTTTAGATGAAAGAAAATATTTTCGAAATGATACATCCATCTGAATTGATTTGGGCCTCCGAGTATTGCTTTGTCAGATAAATTTATTGGTAAATGTTCCATCACATCGAAGAAGGAAGACAGAAAAACTCTTTCCAAATAGCAAAATACTTCCGAGATATTGTTTTTCAATAAATCCAAATCATCCATTTTTAATTTCTTGCACATATATCTATGAAAATATGCTAATTTTGCATAGCACAATATGAATGTTTCATGGTAATAGCTCAACAAATGTGATTGGAATGAGTCACTGCATGAAAACGTGACAATACGATCAGCCTCAAACCCACGATATCCACACACTGGGCAATGTTCGATGCATATCCATCTGGAAATGTAACGGTTGCTTTTAACCATCTCAGGTCGAGATAACCTAATATTGGGATAGGTGCCATTCCATCTATTAACTTGAACTCAGATATTCGACATATTGTCTACAAATCTTGTTTTGATTTTATGTTATCCTTCATTCTCCCCATCACATACAAAATAGTGTTGATGATGTTATAAATTGTTTTTCAATATGTATAACATCCAAATTATGACACAATATCAGTGATTTCCAATACGGTAGTTCCCAAAAAATACTACATTTATACTAATTATGCCATTCACCTTGACCTTGTGGTTTTCGATGCCCACAATCTCACCGCGTTCTACCAATTCTTGTAAATCTCCCATAGTATTTAATCGTTCGTAAATGATTTATGTTCATGTTTGCATGCATGATGCCTCTTCTTTTTGTACCACATTGTTTCCATTTTTTATCTTTCGAAAGAAAATCAGGTTTTAGGGACCGACAAATCGGTTCCCAATCCGTTTCTAAACTGGTTTAGGGACGAATTGGAGACGACCAATGGTAGTATCGAATCGCGCGACTCCAAATTTTTTCCGTCTCCAATCCGTTCCTAATTAGGAACGGAAATTTCAGTCCCCAATCCGACTCTAATTAGGGACCGAAAAAGTAGTCCCCAATCAGTTCCTGGATTAGGGACGGGTTTTTTCGGTGTTGAAAGTTTGGAAACGGACCACAAATCCGTCTCCAAAATTGGAAACGGCTTGGGTGCCGTCTCCAAAATTGGAAACGGCATGCCTGCCGTCTCCAAAATTGGAAACGGCTTGCGTGCCGTCTCCAAATTTGGAGACGACACAAAAACCGTTTCTAATTTTTTTTAAAAAAAATAAAAAAAATTAAAATTAAAGACATCAATGCACCGCGCTGCTCGCCATCACCATCCGGAGGAGAGAGAGGAAGAGAGAGAGAGACGGTGGAGAGAGAGACGTGAGCGGAGGTTTTAGAGAGAGAAAATTGTTGAAGAAAACGAATCAGACCTACTTACCATTCCGTGGAAACCCTAGGATATGGAAACATCTTGAACCTGAATGGGAACCTTGACTTGGTACCGATCCTTCCGCTTCAGTTGGTCTTGGATCCGCCGGGACTCGCCGTTCTTCTCCGATGGCTGAGCTGTTTTTCCGGTAGATCAGAAAATAACAAAGAAAAGATTACTTTGCAGGAGAATGGTAGGTATTTCGACGTGTTGATCGTAAAAGCATAGCAGAAATTTTACGGAAGAGAGAGAGAGAGATGGGTAGTCCAGGATCAGGTCCGGCTGATTGTACGGTGGGTTCAATCGTATGGGTGCGAAGGAGGAATGGCTCATGGTGGCCGGGGAAGATACTGGGTCCAGAAGAATTGATAAAAATTTGGAGACGGGGCTTAATTTCCGTCTCCAATTGGAGACGGGCATATAATTTCCGTCTCCAATTGGAGACGGGCGTATAAATTCCGTCTCCAATTGGAGACGGCAGGCTGACGTCGGTTCCCAATTGGAGACGGCTATAGCCCGTCTCCAAATTTGGAGACGGCACAAAAGCCGTTTCCAATTTTTTTTAAAAAAATAAAAAATAATAAAATTTTAAAATTTAATTTCCGTCTCCAATTGAAGACGGCCGTATAAGTTCCGTCTCCAATTGGAGACGGCAGGCTGACGTCGGTTCCCAATTGGAGACGGCACAAAAGCCGTTTCCAATTTTTTTAAAAAAAAAATTAAAAATTTTTAAATTTAATTTCCGTCTCCAATTGGAGACGGGCATATAATTTCCGTCTCTAATTGGAGACGGGCGTATAAGTTCCGTCTCCAATTGGAGACGGCAGGCTGACGTCGGTTCCCAATTGGAGACGGCACAAAAGCCGTTTCCAATTTTTTTTAAGCGAAATTAAAGTCTATATGTCATTATATTAAAGTCTATATGTAAGCGAAATTTACCGAATCCAATTTCATATTAAAGTCTATATGTCATTAATAAAAATTTATCATTAAAATATCTTACTATGCATTAAGAGATTAATTTTCCGAAAAATCGTCCCGAAACCGTCCATAAATCTGTTTTAGAAATCCTAAATTTAGGGACGGTTTCAAATTCGTCTCCAAATTTGGAGACGGATGGTCTGCCGTGTCTAATCGGTTCCCATTTAGAAACGGATTAGGCACGACTCTTCGGTACCCAAATTTGGGGACGGATTAGTGACGGATTTCATTTTTCGTCTCTAATCCGTGTATAATCCGTTTCTAAATTTAGGGACGGAAATGTCGGTTCCTAAATTTCGTCCCTAATTTTCAATTTTCTAGTAGTTCTGAATTTATGCTCACGAGGAAGAAATCTTCTATGAAAATCATATCAATATTGTTTCTTTCCATATACTAGTCGAAATGAATCTGTATCATCCATACAATATGGACATGCCAATCTCTCATGCATGCTCCATCTAGATAAATTTCCATATGTAGAAAAGTAGCTAATTGTCTATAACAAGATTTTTTTCAATGTGAAATTTTGCTTTGTACTTACGTCTTAAGTAAGAATTCTACTGTTCCCGAATCTCTTAATTTATGAATTTAGGGCTTCAGAAAAGCATCGGATATTTTATTCAGATGTTATGATCCTAGAATCAGCAAAATCAGAAACATTATTCTCTTTTCAGACACTTATCGGGAGGCAAATTATACGGAAATAAAATCATCGGCTACAGAAAATATTGACTTTCAGATTGTCCATGTGGACTAAAATCATTGGTGTACAAACAAAGAAAAACCTATCTCGTTTCATACGCGAACTCAAGAAATATTTTACTGAAATCTTTCCAATCCTTACCATCCGATTGATGTTGCATTATCCCTTCGCTCGTCGAGTGTTCTGCATGCCATCTCATTGCCGCTACGGTTTTTTATTCACATAACCTTCTCAACATGTTTGCTACAAGCATATGTAACATCTTTTTATACGGTACATATTTTGTTGAATATGTTTTTTTATATCTGCTTGCACCGCAAAATTTACATTCCAACAAGTCTTTATCTTTTCCCCAAAACAACATGCAACTGTTTCTACAAATATTAATTTCTTCATGCGGCATTCTTATATCTTTGAAAACATTCTTTGTTTCATAATATGTCTCAAGGGCTTGATTATTTTCTGGTAAAATTCACGCATGGTTTTGCAATAAGGACTTTGTGCAATTTTCAACTACATTGTAGTATGTTTTTAAACCCATCAATCTTGACGACAAAGATAAACGAGTCTGACCTTCACAACCACCTTCATATATAGATTGTATTATTGATTCCAATAGGTTGGAAAATCGACGTGTCTCATTGTTTGAAATCTCTTCATGTGGTTCCTCGATAACACCATGACAAGCATCTGACACCATTTCCACATATGGATTCGTCGTCGACGTTTCATAAAGACCTTATTCATTTTCTTCCCATTTCTTATGCTTCTTGCACACTATCTCTAACGCCACAATTTCACCGTGAAATAACTAAATTTCGTAATTCTCTATGAAACTCACATTGTAAAGGTGTTCGCAAACAATTTCTTGAGTTCGATTTATGTTTTTTGCATCTTTTTCAAGATATAACATTGTCTCGCATTCTTGAAAAAAAGGTCGCATCGACGCAAAACTCATAAACTGCTCCAATCCGTGTAAGAATTCTTGCATAACTTCTTCAATTACGAGACATTTTCTTTTATAAATCCATTCTCTCGATCTATATATATCTCTATTTGAAAAAGATGATATTGTTTGAAAATATATTTTATGTTGATGGTTTGAGGGTAAACACTTCAGGTTAGATGTATAAATAGTGCATATTCCAATGGTCATCCGTTGAATCTACCAATGGATTACTTTTGGTAATACCAACCGACGACCGTTGAAAACTATGTTGGATTATTCCAACGGTAACCTCGAAATTTTAAACTTTCGAATGGGTATCAGTTACCTTTTTTCCCCATTATCAACGGACTATCAACCAATCCATTAACAAGTTCGCAACACATCTTATCCGTTGATCTTCCGTTGATAATATCAACGGACTCCAATGGAATCTCATTATGAATTAAGTAGTTAGTCATGCTCATAAATTTTGTACAATTGCCAATGTGGATTGTCAGAATGGAGACTTTGTATTGATGTTCGACCAACACAATAAAACTACACAAATACTTGGTCACCTCTGATTTGGTACATAACAAATAAAGTCAAACTTCTCTGTAGAAATTATCAACAACACGCAAAAAATATTTTTCACCAGAATGTGATGTAGTACAATATGATCCCCAAACATCATAATGTACCAATTTTAAAAATCTCAACTTTTTATTAGCACTAAAAGAAAATGAGTTGCGAGTTTGTTTGACTAAAAATTAAAAATCACAAGACCTATTTTTTGAAATAAATTCAACACTATTACAAGTAACTACATTTAAAACATGAGAAGACGAACGACCTAGATGATATTTCCAAATATCATACAAAGTATGTGTCCGAATTTAAATTGCATCCCCAAGTAGAGCCTATCACGATGATCACATGCTCGAATCAACATTCTTGTAATGTAGTCTTGAATCACATAGAGTTTCTTAGTAAGTTGTACCACAAAATCTGTCTCACAAATAACCAAAAAAAAAATAGTAATATATTCAAACACAAAACATAAAAGACAATATAAAAAATAAATGATCCACAAAGCATCGCGAGTCCTCCCGGAATTGAAATTGTACTCTTTTCATTAAAAACATAGGTCGAATGGATTACTGGCGGATTGGCGATGGAGAGCGTAATCTATCCGTAATTCATCCACAAATTTACGGACAACCATTTCATCAGTAATTCATGTATGTTTACAAACGTATCTAAAATGAAAAATGACTTGTCTCGGATTATAGACGGACAATAATTCTGTCCATAATTTCTAGATGGCTCTAGTTTCTATCCGCAAATTTGTGGACATATCTGTTTGCTCATCTAAAAATTTACAGACGGTTATTGTGGATGTCTAAAAATCACGGACGAAATTACCGTCCATCTCGGAATTTCCACAAAATTACGAACGTTTTCAACCGACTAGAAACCTTCCAAAACTAAGAATGATTTTTGGACGACTCATTCGCAAATATTGATCTAAGTCCCTAATCCGTACTTAATCGATCCATAAATTATTTATATAAACAGCTCACACCTTCATTCGTTGCGCACACAAATTTATTTAACATTTTACTCCATATCATCTTATTGATTCTTATAAAAATGGCATTATCGTCGAGATAAAATATTTTTATTTCTAGACAATGGTGTATAGAAGAATTGATCCAGAAACTTAAGGTGTATCGAGTGAGTTTATAGAAGACGTTACACAGTTTGAACGATGGTGAAAAATCAATAAATTTATAAAGAAACTGATAAATTGGTTTGTTCTTGCGTGAAATGAAAAAATGAAATTTTTTAACAAGAGAACCATGTGGATTCATCTTTATTTAAGAGGTTTTATTTTGAATTATTTCACGTGGTTATCTCACGGAGAGAATTTTGAAACATCTCAAGATGTAGAAACAAATCCTTACGTGGAAATGGTACAAAATGTATTCGGTCAAAAAAACGAAAAAATATTAAAAAAGATCTGAATGAATATGTAAAAAGATTTTTTGATTTGTTAAAAATTGTTAGATATTCACTTTATGTTGGTCCTCGGATCTCGATGTCCAATCATATGATTACTGGTTCCGATGGTCAGAATCCAATATATCAAGCCTTGCTTACAAGTAAAAGTCTTCATGTCAGTAAGTTTTCTTGTTAAAGGAGATCCAACAAAGACTTCAATCGATCTGTGACCACCCAAAAAGGAAAAAGAAAACGCAACCTTTTAAAGAACCCATCGAAGATCCATGTGTCATTTTACGGTGAGGCCATCAATTCGAATACTAGAGAAGTTGGAAACACTTTGGTATTACATATATATATATATATATATATAGTTGTTATTATAGTTGTAGGCAAGAAAAACAATAAGACCTAATTTATAAATAATAGACCCGAACAACTTAATTAGATACTGGTAGAAATGTCAAATTGGATAGAATTTAATAGATTAACTCAATCCATTTAAAGTATATATAGATATAACTAATTGGATATTTAAATTATATGAATTATTTGGATTTAAAACCTAATTAAACTGATTTTAATTGTTATAATCCATCTAATTCATTATCTCATTTTTACTTCACTGTCACTTTCGCTTTCAAGACATCGTCGACAATTAGAGATGTCATTGAATCCACCATCATCGCATGTTTCGTCCTTTTCCCCATTATTTAGAAAAAGTGAGCCGATCTAACCAACTATCAACGGTTCGTTGGGTTTGACAAAAGAAATATTGGTGGACGATACCGACAATGACTTCTAAAACATCGATTAATTACGCTTGACATTTCTATATGTTCGGTTTCGCTCTCTTACCCTAGCTTTGGACCGTCATTTGCTTCTTCTTCGAACAAATTCTTCATCACTCGAGATCTTTTCATCGTATTTGCCACTATAAGTTATCATCCCATAACTCTTTAGACCTATCCTGCTTTGAAATATTTTGATCCCACTTATAGATTTCATATTTGTTCTCAATCTTTTTTGTATCTTATGTTTCCTTTTCCAAATATAGATCTAAGGAAAACAAAGTCTAAGTATGAATTTAACGTTTCATACGTACCACATAAAATGAGAATATTCTTTCATTAAATAAAAAAGATTAATTTATAAATAATGGATCCTAACAGTAAAATCCAAGGTTCAAGAAAGCGCTAGGCGCTAAGCGGGCGGACACCCAACGCCTAGCGTCTAGAGCGCCTAGGCGGAGCCTAGGCGGTGTCTAGGCGGGCTAGGCGGATATATATATATATAATGTAATATTAATCCAAATTTTTAATTTAAAACATTTATAATCATTTTTTATATTTTTTATTGAAATGTTGTTAATCAAATTCAAACTGTATGTTATTTCTTCTTCTTTGGAATCAAAATATGATTCATCAAACTCTCTATCTATAAGAAAATCATCCATTTGCTTGATCTCTTGAACATTCATACGTCAACATATTTTGGTTTGATCCTTCATATTCTTCTATTGAATCATCGTCCGTTTTTCCATTATCAACAATCCAATCTTGAAAATGATACGGATCATTAGATGAAAACACATTCAAAGTCTTGTTCATTTATTTTTATTTTAAACCATCAACCTCACATTGAATTACAAATAAACAAGATTATTCAACCTTTTATATCAAGTCAGTTTCGTCTTTTTGTGCATACCTACTTACACAAGAAACAAATGATTACTTATATAACTATAATGAAAACTAAATAAATGAATTTTGTAATCATTTACTCATTCTAAAGTATTCTAATTTCATTATCATCTTGATAAACTAGTTCATAAATTTTTTTTGTCTTAAATTTTATTTTCTACCTTTGGAACTAGAATAACGCCTAGACGGCCGCCTAGCCCGCCTAGACGGCCGCCTAGCGATTAATCGTCCGCCTAGACGTCCGCCTAGACGTCCATCCAGGCGTCCAGTCCGCCTAGAACCTCCGATTAGTGATTAATCGGGGCGCCCGGCCACCGCCTAGCGTCCGACCACCGCCTAGCGCCTAGGCGGCCGCCTAGACCGATTTTTAGAACAGAGGTAAAATCGAATCTTGTTTGAAATATTTTGAATACAGTTACAATTTCTATATTTTTCTGAGAATGTTTCTATTTTATGTTTTCTTTTTGAAATATAGATTTAAAGAAAATAAGGTTTTATTGTATGGATTTAACGTCTCATACATAAATTGGATTAAATGCCAATAAAATGTTTAAATTTTTGTGTAATTAAAATGCAAAAATGTTTTAAAAAAATATTTTTGCTCAATTCAATTACAGAAAATATATCAGAAAGAAGTTGTTTTGAGCTTACATTTAAGAAAATTCGGTAAAAACTAAAATTTATTAAAAAATCACACCAATTATTTTTATTATCATTAAAATTATTTGAGAATAAAGCATGTTTCGAAGATGACTAATTCAACGAACAATGGTTTAAATGCACATAGAATTCATAATATTAGTCTTCATTCATTTGTTTTGCTAAATCCTTAATTAAATCCACTAGATGATGTGGTTAATCTCAAGTAATAAAATACCTAGATTAATGTTTCTGCAAGAATACGGATCGTGTAGTATTAGGATCGAACACGAGGAATCGATGCAACTGTAAAACTAGTAACAAATGAATAGAACGTGTAAAATCAATAAATGGAATACGAATAAAAATAAACTAACTAACTAACTATTGGATTAAACTCAATGAACTAAACACCATAGGTTTCGAGAGATACACGATGATGCAACGAAATTCTAATAAGATCATAGTCTTAGATATTATCACGAGTTCAGGGAATTCAAGCTCTAATATAGGAACTGACTGGCGTAGACTTGTCCACTACCTAGTGTGCGTACTACCAATCTCCCGATTGCGTAATCTCACCCACTAGACGCATTAAGACTACTATCCTAATTCCTAGATTCAATCGATCGACCTGGCGTAGATTCTAAACCGATTAAATCCTAAATCATGGCTAAGTTCCAAAGTCTAATCCCCTGGCATAGATTCATTAAACTTCTATAATCATTCATTCGAGTGGCGTGCAAGAACAAAAACAATAAAAACAACCATTCAATCTGAAAATGATCAAATACCAAAATCATTCATTCAAGTGGCATACAAGAACGAAAGCATTAAGAACCACAAAGCATTAAGAACAAGACTTCATTACATATCGCCAAAGCTCTCTAACCTATGGCTATGGACCTACTCGGACATGAATTTAGAATACGAAACGCAAAAGATAAAAATATTCAACATGGATGAAGAACGAGATTCCTCCCTATTCTATTATCAACGTCTTCAATAGCTCCTTCACACTCCGGCTTCTTCACTCTGTCCTTATCCTTGTACGTGTTCTGCTCTCTCTACTCTCTCTACGTGTGCTCTGTTTTTCTCTCTTCGTTTCTATACGTCTTGTGCTGCTGAAGCCCTCTCCTTTTTACCCTCTTTCTCCTCTTTCCTTTCCCTCTTTGTTCGTCCCCTTTCTTTCCTCTCTAGTGGTTGGAACTTCCTGTTTCTTACAGCAACTGTAGTTTTTCTTTTTCGAGTTTTTTCTATCTCTTTTTTTCCGTTCTTGTGTAATTGTCAACGTTTCCTCTTTATTTTCCAGTCATGTAGTTCCCTTTCTCTTCTCTAACCATATTTCCTTTTGGTTTAAGCAGCTAGCACGTTCCTTTTCTTCTTTTGCTAAATTTCCTTTTTGGCTAGTTTCCATTTTCTCGATTTTTATTTTCTTCAATAGCTTGTATTTCCTTTTTCTCTTGTGCAACAACGATTTCCTTTTCATTTTTCCTCCTTTTCCTCTTTGCTTTGCTGCCTTCTTTCTTGTTCTTGCATTTCCATTAATTGTTCCAGCAGCCATTTCCATTTTCTATCTTTGACGGTTGCAGTTTCCAATTCTCGTGTAGGCGACAATCTTTTCATTTTTGTGTAGGTGGTTGGAAGTTTACATTTTTTCCTAGAAACTTGCTTCTATTTTATGTAAACCATGTTTCCTTTTCATGTTCCAACCGTGCTCTTCTTACTTTTGTTCTAGCAACCAAAATTTTCCATTCTTGTTCCAACCACTGAAAGTTTCCATTTTTGTAAGCGGTCATTAGTTCTATTTTTTTGTAAGCGGCCATTGCTTTCATTTCTCTTCTCCGGTTTATGATTCTTTGGATGCTGACCGTGCATAGCTGATAGGAGAGTGGTTTTGCTTAGTTTACTCGTGTTTGTATCTCAATATCTCCATTTACTGCAAAACAAGAGAAAACGATGAAAGAGGACTAAATGATGCTTAAATGCTTGGTAAAGTTCAAATGAATGATGAAATTAACTATAAAAAGAGACTAAATACTATAAAAAATAGACGTTATCACTAGACATTAAATCATATAAATAAAAAGGAGGATTTTTCCTCCCCTATAGTGTTGCCACGTCACCTGGGAGGAAAAATCCCCTTATCGTTGCTTTCACATCCATAGTTTTCCCACAGTCATCCCTCTGTCTCTTCCTCATCATTCCGTTGGTGCTTCTTCATCTTCATCTCTTTAATGCCAGATTCATCCCCTATTGTTGTTGCCTTCCTTCAATCCTGGATTCGTTGTACCTGCAACCCATCTCCTCTTTAAATCGCCCCTTCAGTCGTCTGTTTGTGTGTTCGCTTAAGGAGAAGAAAGCCATGGCCGTGCATGCGCTGATGAAGAGGAAGCCCGTATCGGCGCAACTGCTGATGGAGAGGAAGTCGATGGGACTGTGATGTTTCACGATCATGGACTTAGGTCGCTTCGAACCTGCCTCCAGCCCTTTCCGCTTCGTATAGCCATCTACGGTGAATCAAGTGAAAGTGGAAGGTATATGTCTCCTGAGTACTTTGATATAGGATTGACTCCACACTATAACAGTGTTGCAGCGCTAGGTCTCATCTCATCCGGTCGTCTTCCTCCCATTTTTACCTCTAATGCTTCTACGGCGATAATGGTGGTAGCCAAGAAGACGGTGCATTTCAATCCCCAATTCGGCCAAGAAGGATCGTTCAAGAAAAGCTTTCGACGGCTAAGGCAGAGGTACACACAGGTCGTCTATGTTGGTGGTGAATCATTTCATTTCCTCTTCTATATCTTTCTTTTTCTTCTTTATGGTTGGTTGTCCTTCAATATCCACGATTTTGTTTTTGGCATGACGAGCGATTATTCGATGTGTCCATCGTCAAAGGATTTAATCCTGCTACTTCAACACGAAATTGTTGGTGATAAATATGTAGAAAGACAAACGAAAGACGAAGAATTCATACATCATGTTGCGAGAATGAGAATCACAAGGGCACAAAGTCACATATCAAGAAATTTTCCCTGCCTAAACCCAAGTACTATCATCTTCCCAATCTTATAGAGTTCATTTATGTTGAAATTGATTCGACCATCGAACCTCAAAGATTCATCTCTATGGTTTATCAGCTGAAGTTGATTCGACCAAGTCAAACGCGATGAATTCTCCCCAAGAGCTGGTAGAAGGTTTTCTAGATGCATTCAGTCCATTGGAGACATGTCTTTCTGATCCGAACTGTAAGCCAAAGAATTTTGATTTTTTAAAAGGCTTGATCTGATTTCAAAACCTTGAACGATGACCTTTCAGCGACTTTTCGGTTTTTTGACAATACATGGTGAAGTAGTTTTTTATATGGGTTAAAAGTTGCGACGAAGTGATGGAGTCATTGTAGTTTGAGTTTTGAATAAAGAGCGGTATCATTTCTTTGATTTATGTCTCGATTTCGTGAATCGAAGCCCCTACATCCGTATACAGGTATGCTAGATTCTATCCCCTTTCTTTCATGCTCGATCTCTTGTCAGGTACTCATGTTGTCCATTTCCATTTCATAGGAATCATCTCATTAATCTAAATTTTAAATTTTATTTATGGATTTCTAATTTTTGCAAATATGGTTTTTGGTTTTTGATACCATCTATAGGTGTTGAAAATTTTGGAAAGTGGACAATTCTGGAGATAATTTCTTTTTACAAGATGCTTCATTTCCTTACAATTTAGTTTCCTATGGATTGTAATTTTAGCATTTTCTGCTCTGGTTGTTGGTTTGGTTGGTTATGGAACAACTATAGTTGTTCTGCTTGGAGAAGAGTTTTTGAAGGAGGCCGAGTCGTTTATTGAGGATGGTGATCACTCCCATAACTTGATTAGGAGTTATCAAACAGTGTGTTTCTTGGTTTGTGCATCCTTTCCATGCTACAATGTTTAAAGTAGCATCACCATCTAAATTCTGATTTTAAATTCCATTTCTATTTCTTGGTTTTTGCAAATATGGTGTTCGAATCTTTGACTTTGGTTACTGGCAGAATGATTGTGCCATAACCATGTTCAACTATGTCAACCTCTAAATGAAATACCATCAATTTAGTCTTTACTAACCAGTGCAAAGAAGGGGAACAAGGCCCACTCTTCCACCCACCTTAGCTTTTGATACCAATGCCATATCATAGTTTTAGTCATATTGATGCAAGGCTGAAGGGATAAAGTTGTTCAACAACCATGTTTCTTACGGGCTATAGATGTCGGGACAGAAGTGATAGTGAAGGACTCGCCAAATCATGAATCGTCTTGCAAGTGATCATGTGTTTGGTACTTGGAGAACAAAAAGATAATGGCATATGCAGTAAAAAATGTGATAAACAAAAATGGAGGTAATGGATTAAATCTTTAGGGATGTTTACGAAAATAGTAGTTGGCACATCGATTGCAAATTAATATATAGTCTGACATTGAAGAAACACATATACTATATGGTTATCGAGCTGATGGTTATTCATAATCTGCATTTCGAATTTTTAAAACACAATATGTCATCCTAACTAACCTCTTGGAGTTCTTGAGTTTATGGGTTTGTATTCTCAAGCTGATGAAGCTCAAGCAAATGGGGGTAAACGAAATGAACTGCAACGTGAGGAAGTGAAATACTAGAAATCTTTTCCAAGGGCTTTGGTACAAAAAAGGAAAAGAAATGGGTAGGTAATGGGTCAAGTTATTTATTTGTTTCCTAAATTCCTGTTGGTTCTAAAAAGTGATGTTTTTAAGTCTTCCAAGATCTATCATACATGCATTACTGTTGATACTTCCACCATGACATAAAGCCATGTATTTTATGGCCTTGTGATTTCATAAAGCATTGAGGAATGTTATATCATGATTGGGTTAAGTGTCGAAAAGATTATTGTTATGATTTTAACTTTCGGTGTTGTTTCGTGCAATGTAACTTATTCACTTGATGTTATTATAATCATATTTAGGTATTTTTAATTTGAATTTTTGGTCTTAGTTTCCTGATTAGTTGAATCATGATGGTATACCATGATTGGGTTTAGTAGCGAAGAGATTACACTTGACTTGATTTGGAGTTGTTATACTTGCTGGTTTCAATTTGTTGGATTTTACGTCTTGGGTTCTTATGTAATGTAGAGGATATGCATGAGATGTGCTGGTTTAGAGTATGAGTTATAAGGTTTAGATCCTGGACTAAATTGGTATAGATATCATGCTCATCCTATTCCCCTCTAAACTTTCCTGCTCATCCTATTCCCCCCTAAACTATCATTATTCATCATATTCCCCCCTGATCTTTAAAAATTCATCCTATTCCCCTCCGTTAACTATGTGAATTCCAGCCTATTCCCTCCCAGTAGCGTATTCTCCTGAGCTATATGATTTCTCTAAAAGTAATATATTTTCTTTAATTTTAATGTATTATTAAATTTTTTATATTACAAAATAATAACATAAAAAATACTTTAAATTCTAACGATTACAAAAAATTCTATATGATTTCGCTAACAGTAATATAATTTTAACATAACCATATTTCACTCAAATTTAACACGACTTTACCCAATTTTAATCCAATTTCACCGAAATTTAACCCGATTTCACCCAATTTTAATCCGGTTTAACCCAATTTTAACTCGTTTTCACCGAATTTCAACATGATTTCACTCAATTTTTATTCGATTTCACCCAATTTTAACCCGATTTCACCGATTTAATTTGATTCCATCCAATGTTAACCCAATTTCACCACAATTAAACCCGATTTCACCCAATTTTAATCTGATTTCCCCCAATTTTTATTCGATTACACCCGAATTTAAACCGATTTCACCTGATTTAATCTTATTTAACCCAATGTTAAACCAATTTCACTAAAATTTAACCCGATTTCACCCAATTTTAATCCGGTTAAAAGTGGGTGAAATCATGCTAAAATTGAGCGAATATATTTAAAATTAGGTTAAATTGGGTTGAAATTCGGTGAAATCGAGTAAAACTTAGGTGAAATCGAGTTAAATTTTGGTGAAATTGGATGAAATCGGATTAAATATGAGTGAAATAGAGTTAAACTTCAGTGACATTGGGTTGAAATTCGGTGAAATCGAGTAAAATTAGGTGAAGTCAGTTAAATTTAGTTAAGTGACATTGGGTTGAAATTCGGTGAAATCGAGTAAAATTAGGTGAAGTCAGTTAAATTTTGGTGAAATTGGATGAAATCGAATTAAATATGAGTGAAATAGAGTTAACATTCGGTTAAATCGGGTTGAAATTCGGTGAAATCGAGTAAAATTTGGATGAAATTGGGTCAAAATTTGGTGAAATCGTGTTAAATTTGAGTGAAAAAGAGTGAACATTCAGTTAAACCGAGATGAAATTCGGTAAAATCGAATAAAAATTGGGTGAAATTGGGTCAAAATTGGGTGAAAACATGTTAAATTTGAGTGAAATAGAGTGAAAATTTGGTTAAATCGGGTTGACATTCGGTGAAATCGAGTAAAAATTGGGTGAAATATGATTATGTTAAAATTATGTTACTATTAGAGAAATCATATAGAAATTTTTTTGTAATTGTTAGAATTTAAAGTATTTTTATTTTAATATTTTGTAATATAAAAATTTTAATAATGCATTAAAATTAAAGAAAATATGTTACTTTTTAGAGAAATCATATAGTTCGGGGGAATATGCTAGAGTTTATCTAGTTCGAGGGGAATAGGCTATAGGTTATATAGTTCGGGAGAAAATATGCTATAGTTTATATAGTTTGGGGGTATAGGTTAGAATTTATATAGTTTGGGAGCGGGGATAGGCTAGAAATCATATAGTTTGGGAGGGAATATGTTGTTTTAAAAATATTTAACAGAAAAAATAACAAAAAGTTAACGGATGATGAAATATGATAAATTTTTAAAGTTCAGGGGAGAATAGGATGAGTAATGATAGTTTAGGGAGAAATATGATGAGCAGGAAAGTTCAAGAGGGAATAAAATTAAAGTAGTAAAGTTCAGGGGGAATAGGCTGTTTTCCCTATATTTAACCTTATAAATAAAAATGTAATATTTATATAACATGATTGCATATACAGATTTTTTTATATCTAACATTCTTTTCTTATGTATGTTATTCTGCATTGGTTTAATATTTATTTAGAAAAATTAAGTTTCAATTTCATGTATGGTTGAAACTTGTACTTTTTATGTATATGGTAATTCCAATATCAGATCTTAATTATGTCTCTTAATACATGATAATAGATTATGATGAAATAATTATCTACCAACTCAGAGTAAAGAAGGAAAGAAAAGTATAAAGATTTTTAATAATTTTTAAAATATTATATAAATTAAAATAATTTTAATCAAAAGTTAACAATCCAATAATATTTTCTATTTTTTAAGTTATATCATGTATTCATCCATTTTTTTAGAATTTCAAAAAATTACAATGGTTGATAATATATATTTGAAGTTGGATTAAACCATATACTTTATATATTAATATTTAAAACTTTTAATACATCGAGATCTATAACAATATATACTAGATTTACAATATTATACCAAAATTTTTATTTAAAATGATATATGAGTCATACTTTAATGGTTTAAAATTTCAAAATTTATAATAAAATATAAATAATAGAAAAATGTATGTATATATCTAATTTAAATCCAAACTATAAAATACAAATATTACCTCTAGATCTAATAGTCAAATTGGAGTAAACAAGTAGAAAATATATAAATTTCTTATATTTTTTTTTTGAAAATATTGTATATTAAATAAAATATTATAATAATTTTAAATAGAATTTTTAAAGATTTCTGAGAATACTTTTTTATATATTTTTATTAAGTTATAGCATTCGTTTTCAATTTTTATTTTATTTTCACATGTTTTTAATGGAAAAATAAGATCAATAACTTTTACAAATATTTAATACAAAATTCAAATAATTTTGCATTTGAAATACAATGTAAATAGAATGAATATATTTAAAGCAAAAGTATTGTTAATATGTATTAGAAGTTGGATTGCATCATATACTTTATATAGTAATATCTAAAATTTAAATAAATCGAAAACTACAACAATATATACGAGAGTTTCAATATATCACTAAAAGATTTGTTCATGTACTAATATTTGAATACTGTACAAATATTTTATTGATTTAAAATAATATGTATTAGAAATTGGATTGAATATTTTATTGGTTTAAAAGTTTACAATTTATATTCAATATTTGTTCATATAAAGAAACAAATAATTGCGTAAATGACGTTACATATAAAGTCTATCATGTACTATATAACAAAAAAAATAATATGATGTATATTATCAAAAAATATTATATTGCATATATTAAAATCTTATATGATTAATAATATTTTAAAATATAATATTATATAATCATATATATAAAAAGGAGGATTTTCTTTCCTTCCTAGTGCTGCCATGTCAGGAGAGGAAGGAAAAATCCACTTTCATCAACCATTACAACCGAGCCATTCTTTCAACTTCCTCCTTGAACAATGTACAATGAATTCAATAAATTTCCAGTTCCTTTATTTCAATTAATTGCTTTGAATTCAATCGTCGTCTTCAAACCTCCATCTCCACCGCTTACCTCAACGGATGCAGACCGAAGGAACTCGAAATCCTACAACAGGGTTAGAAGATAGCCTCTTGACGAAAACTATGGTTCAAGGATCGTCAGGTGATTTGAATCGACAAGGGGATCAGAAGTTCGATGGGGGCGACAAGAAAAGGGAGAAGAAGTTTGAGCCTCCGGCGCCCCGACTGGCGTGGAAAGCAAGCAGTGAAAGCAGAAGGGACGAGAGGCGGCGGTCAATGTAGATTACCTAGGATATGTAGGAACACTGTCCTAGACATAATTCACAAAGCCCTTAAAGATTTCACAAGCGTTTGAAAAATGTCTTAAATGATATCCATATAGTTTCAAATGAAATCCCTAGCCATGGATTCAAAGAGCTCTTTTGCATGACCTGTCACATATAACAGGCTAATTAATTTCGGGTTTCGATGTGCACGTTCAAAGGAAGTTTGATTAATGCTCTTTACCTATCGGATCTAATGAATCCACGATAACTGCATCATACATTCCTTGAACAACATTCTTCAAGAAAGCAACTCATGCAAGTAGAACAATTCATCGGTTGAGCTGTAAATTAGTTTGAAAAGAGAAGAAAAGGAAGCACTTTACACCATTGCCAATGTGAAGATTCACACGAGGATCATCATACCCAATTGCTACAAGAGGAAAAAAAATATTTACACTTGAAGATCCCAGAGCGTGTACGATTATCAGGAATTCATTGAAATAAAAATGAAGGGTATATAAGAAAAATATATAGCCACTTACATCAATCACCATTTTATCGATTTCACAAATGTCATATGTTTCAACAGAAGAATGGCGTGATACTTCCCGCAAAACTCCACCATGTCCCCCTCCAATGACTAACACCTTAAAAATATAAAGAAATCCACCTGCTTAAATGTTTAACTTACGAAGAAAAATCAGACAGTTATGATCGTAACAGACATTATTCTCATAATGATCAACAATATTAAAAACCATATTAACACCTATATTAATTAATATTTTTCGGTCCATGTCGTTACGTAGTTATCCTTTGTAAATGTATCAATAAAGTTTATTAACACTTCTATCGTCATGTTTCACAAACATCTACACCAATCAAATTCTAAAGACAATCAAAAAATTCAAATAAAAGTATATTTAAAGAATCCCAAATTATGTCTATACCTCATTAATTTTTTTTAATCATGTAATAGATTAAATAGTCATAAAAATTATGCAGGTACGGAAAAAATAATCATGTGCAAAACTAATATCCAAAATATGAAATAACTTTTTCGATAAATTATGTTTTAAATTTCAAAGATATTATGAAAGATGGTTACATCAATGATATTTTTTTTCTTTTATAACTTTTAACAAAAGATAAAATAAACGTCCGAGAAAAAAATCAAATAAAAATTATATATATTTGTTTACTAAATTACTCCCTGCTACAAATTTGAAAAAAAAAATGATACACAATGAAACTAAGATGTATCGTTTGAAAACTATAAAATAATGTTATTTAAAGAGATAAATCGATATATATTACACTAATTATTTCATAACCAAAATTTATCCGTAGAAATAGTGTAACATATATCGATTTGTCTCGTTTAAAAATATCAATGATATAGTTTTATAAAGACTAATCGGTAAATAATGGATCCGAACAAGAAAATCGGATCTTGGTTTTAAATATTGTGATCCTAGTTACAATTTCTATATATATTTTCTTAACTTCTGTATCTTATATTTCCATATTTAAATGTACATTAAAAAAAATAAAGTTCTGAAATATGAAATTGATGTCTCATATATACCACATAACATGAGAATATCCTTCATTGATTACACTAATTATTTTTAATATTATGTTTAATTTTACGTTTCTGTTGGTGTTATGTATGTATGTATATATATATATATATATGTGTGTATTTGTGCATTAACCTATTCACTCAAAAACTCTGCTAAGTTCTATCAGACCGTAACAATGGCGTCTGTTTCGAGTTGTGTTTTCGCTCTTCAAATAATGTTCCTTCTCTTCATCGCAGTCGCTGCTTCTGCCGCACCTCGCGGCTTCACCGTGGATTTGATCCACCGTGATTCCCCAAAATCTCCGTTCTACGAGCCCATGAGATCGCGTTTGCTTTCAGCTTATGTTCCTCTCGGATCAGCGTTTTCCGACACAATAAATGGCTTCGGCGTGTATATGATGAAAATACAGATCGGTACACCGCCGGTGGAGATCGTAGGAGTTTTAGACACGGGGAGTGATCTTATTTGGACTCAATGTTCGCCCTGTATTAACTGTTTCAAACAAGATGCTCCAATTTTCAACCCTATCTCTTCCTCCACTTACAGAGACGTTACTTGCGCCTCAAGTCAGTGTCAAAGCGTGTACAAAGTCCATTGCGATAATAAAGACGATGGGTGCCCTTACTCCGCGTTTTATGGCACAGGTTTCTCTATCGGGACAATCGGTGTTGACACCGTTACACTTCACACAACCTCAAATGAGCCGTTGGTTATGTCTGGATCTGTGCTTGGTTGCGGTCACAACAACACTGGATTCAGCTCTCAAACGTCAGGCATCATCGGCCTTGGTTGGGGACCGTCCTCTCTCATCTCACAGATGGGTGACTCAGCCCAAGGCCTGTTCTCGTACTGCTTCGGGTCGAAGACAAGCAAGATCAACTTCGGAGCAAACGCCATTGTTTCCGGCGACGGTACCGTGTCCACCACGATTTTCAGAAAGAGTACTAGGCCGACCAACTATTTCCTCAACCTAGAATCTGTGAGCGTCAACGAAGTACTCGTAGAGACTTCGGGAACATCAATGCAATCCGTAGACGGTAACATCTTCATCGACTCTGGATCAACTCTAACAGTCCTACCTGCAGACTATTACTTGCGCGTCAAGGCAGCTGTCGAAAGCGCGGTAAAAGCAGAAATCGTAGATCATCCGGACATGACATGTTACAGATCATCGAACCTCGAGGAGTTCCCAGTGATAACAATGCATTTCACCGGCGCCGATCTGGTTCTGGGGAAATCTAACACATTCATTAACATTGCTCCTGATGTTATATGTTTCGCCATTATTACTCGCAATGGAGTCCCTTCGATATTTGGGAATCTCGCACAGTCCAATTTCTTGATTGGTTATGATATTTTTTCTGAGACCATCTCGTTTAAGCCCACTGATTGCAGTGCTTTGTGGAGTTAATTGCCTCCTTAATCCTTATTTAGAGTGCCTAATAGTTTCAGGATTATTAGCTTTCTTGTTTTTTTTTTTTTATATATTTTCCGGCTTCTTAAGTTACGTTTTATTCCTTAACCAGATGTAATACTCATCCTTTTCCCCTCATCATCTTTGCCTCTTCATTTTATTATACGTGTTTATTATTATTACTAGATGATACCCGCGATAATTTAAATATATTTATGTTATAATTTGCATGTAATGTCGTATTCTTTTTTTAACCCGCTCTCCTATAATACAGTGCAATTCAATTTGCGCGAAACCTCAAAATCTTATCAGATTAATAAATACAAGACCCAAAATAACCCGGAGTCACTACTAAAAATTTCACATGCTTTGCTGAGGACATGTTGGTCATATCAGCTGGTCAATTTTGATTTGTTAGGATTATGGCATGCTTTCTTGTTGTGGATCAATCTTGATTTTATTTTGCATATGGTAATTTATTTAATTTTAGAATAATGGATCAATATAATTTGATGTAATTAATTGACTGGTGATTATAGTGCATTTCGAATATTTTTCAAAGTTTAATTAATTTGCATCAAGTGTTAGATATATGTTTTCGTTTATTGGGACTCACTTTCCACCACTTATAAGTAATCAAATATTTGTGCGAGATATTTATGGTTAACCTTAATAAAAAATAGAAATGTAAAAAAATGAAAATAATCGATGAAGCTAGAATAGCAACCTAATATATAGGAAAGATGAATTGAGACCCTTTAATTTAGAGAATCAAGTTTATTCTCCAAATACAGAATTTCGCCACAACTTCACAAAATATCATAATATCCCAATGATCACTTATTGCAAAAATATAGATAACCACATAGCCTTATTCACTCATGTCTTCTTCGTAACAAATGTTAATTGATCGTAAAAATGGAAAAGACAAAGAAAACAAATCTATTAATGGGCTAATCAATGTTGCTTTCAACCAAAGTCTCTCCAATCGCTTTGCACGTATTTTTTTTGAAGTTCTAATTATATTTGAATTTTTTTTATCTATTTAAGTGTCAAATAATATAATAATATAAAGTTATATAATGTAATGAATAATTATTTAAACTGATTTTAAAGATTTTTTTTTCAATGTTTAAAATAATCTGTAATCAATATTGGATTTATAATGATGGAATCTTTAGTTTGTCTTATGTATATATCTTTATAAAGAATTTAAATTAATCTATAATCAATATTGGATTTATAATGATGGAATCTTTAGTTTGTCTTATGTATACAGCTTTATAAAGAATAATATATTAACGCATGGCATATGCCGTTTTTCAATATAATGCGGGATTTTTAACCAGTGAAGAAGAATAAAAAGCTTGCTACAAAAGAAGAAAGAATTGTTTGAATATTAATATTTTTTGAGGGAGAAAATAGTTAGAATGTAGAATTTCAATAAATACATTTGTGCTATTTACAAACTTTAACAGATTTTTATATATAAAACACCGTCGATTGATCTCAAATTACGGTGCAATATTTATAATATGACCCATACACATAGTTCCACAGAAATGGACTATACAATTTAAGACAAAATGGTATTTCCATTTTGTAACAATTCCCATTTTCTTCAAAATTAAATCGTTTTCTAAATTTAAACCATCATATAATAATGTTAAAAATGTAATATAATTGTTTTAGTTATATAACATTGTGCATTAATTATATATATGATTAGAACTAATGTAAAAATCGTTTGATAATTAAATCTAATAGAGTAATTTTCTATTGATAACAACACAAATTTAAATGTCTTTGTTGACACCATCACCAAAGAGTTCAAGGACATCTAAATCCATACAGAACAAATCCAGAAACCAAAAGCTCTTTCTTGCATCATACCTTTCAAGTCTTGAACCCGAAGTTAATGAACAACATGGATGCTACTGCCTTTTAGTTCTGATCATAAACAAAGTATAAATATTTGCTCGACCTTCACTTGAATAAAACTCGAAAAAACGACATAAGGTTGTCGTAGTATTCATGCTCTAACCCTGAATCGCTTTCTACAAGTATCATCCGCTTTGTACTCGGAAACAAATGGTGCACATCTGAAAGCCTAGTTTATGTATTGACTGCCTCCGTGATCCAAAACCCTACTTTTCTTTTGACTGAATTTTTCAGTTTCTGAAAAAATTTCGTTGTCCCATGTTACTTCATAATCTTCCTTTAGCCCAGAGTTGTGCTACAAGAACAATAAAAAGAAGCAAATGTCAATAATGGTGGAAACAAAATGAAAAACATGACAAAGATTACCATACCATTTGCATGGAGTCATGCATCATGGTAGTTTTCAACCATATATCTTGATTATCTCGTAAAAAAATGAGGTAATATGATTTTTATGCCTCTAAATTTATCGTTTCTATCACATTTACCAATTGCATCAAATACATTATTATATATATCTAAATGAAGTTGAAGCTAACTCGACATTCGGCCGTTTTAGATCCTCTTGTAGACATTCATGCTTCAAGGAAGCTTCAACAATTTCTCCTTCTCGTTGTTCCAGCTCCTCCTTTGCCCGGTTTAGTTGATTTTGCTCAGAGAGAACCTTACTCTCGGCATCCCCTAAGTCATCCTCCCTTTTAATCAAGGCCATTAATGCAGCCTGAAGATCAGACTCAAGCAGTTCAAGATTAAGAAAGGGCAAGTTCAAGATCGGTCCATACAATTTAGGGTCAACCCTTTCATGGATAAAGTCTCTGAAAAGGCAAACAATAACACCAAAAAGTCTTTCAAATAAAGGGATGGGACAACTGAAGGCACCAATGATACTCGATAATGACATGTAGCAGAAGTAAGAACAGGGCAATAAGCAAATCTAAATGAATAGATACACTACAGCAAGCAAGATTTAAGCTTCAAACACGAAAGCAGACAAATGCGTTGAATAATTCATTTAGACCAGAACAAAAAATAAAATCATTATTTTGTTCATAGAAGCTGATACTTCAAGTGACAACCAGACATCATCAAATCCTAACAAACCCAAGAACAGTCGAACATTTCAAACTGTTCTAACTTCCAATAGCTATGAGATTTTTGAAATTGAGGGTTAAAGACAACTCACCCCATGATCAGGAAACTTCTTTAATATGGCGTCTGCTGCCTTCAATCTCTTCTTATACTGATTAGTTTCATAAGATTTCTGCATTACATAATGCATGATTTTTTAAAAATTTAACAGGAATATATTCTTTTATGGCAAAATGCATATGAAGAAAATAATCAATCTACAAAAAAACTGATCATCAGGGTACCCTGAAAGTTATTTTGTGAATATAATTGCAACCCAGGTTGCTAGACCCAAGATTTCTGAAGAGCTTGAATTAGATAAACATTGACCCGAGAATCAAAGGAGTGAATACTAAAAACAATGTCTACAATCCTACAGTAACATTATAAAGTAGCAAAGAACACTAAATAAGAATCCCAGAGAATAGATTTTCTCAGCAGACAAACAAAGCCCAGAAAAGGCCAGATTAATTAGGGTTTAAGAATAAACCGACAGTCATATTCAAAAACACCGTTGGCTAAGAACCACGTACTTCCAATGTCCTTGAAAAACAAAGAAGCGAATTAAGATACCAAAAGCCATCAGTCTTCAACGACGCTATCATCAACCGAACACGAACACGTTGCGATTCAGTTAAACTTACAGTTCATTGTATGGAAAAAAAACACAATCTACTGTTGAAATGTATGAGCATAGATTACCTGTAAGAAACATAGCGACCTCTGGAAATCTTCTCAATGAGTTTCTACATGTGATTGGTTCTCCCAGGAAGAAACATCAATGTTTGACAGGTTCCTGGTTCATCTGGGTATATATCGAAAAACAATCTTGTGGGTTTTCTCACAAATCCTTAAGAAGAAACAGGTGCAGCTATGGAGATTCATCAGTCACCTGTTTGCCATTGGAACATGGATGTGCCACATTATATATCTGTGTTGATAACTCCCTTTGTGGGTGATATAATTACACCCAAAACCTGCAATTGTTATCTCAAAATGTATCAAAACGAAAACAGAACGCATAATGGGAACCAAAAGGGATTTTCCATGCTCCTCAACCTTCAAGTGAGAGGAGGATCAGCGGAGGATTCGTTTTCCCGGAAAGCTAGGGTTTTCCCGGAACCGGTGGCGGTGTCGACGGCGACATCCTTGTACCTGCAGAGCGAGGGGATGGTCGCGGTTTGAACCGGAGTGCAGAACTCAAACCCAGACTGTCCGAGCAAGCAACAATCACAACTATGGACAAAACAAAACCAAATTCAAGAAGAGGAGGGAGAAAATTGGAGAAAACCTGATAATCTTCTCGAGACAACAATCTGCCAAAACGGACCCAATGCCGCGGTACCAGATTAAGATAAACCCAGAACCGAATCTATGAATTCCAGCAACGGCCGAAGAGCGGCTCCTGGAAATCTGATCCACTGAATACTATTTCGCTAAATAAGATTCATGGAAACATAATTAGCAAACCACAAAGCAATTCCTTATTTTACCCGACCACTAATTTAGACCTAATCTGCAATACGTTAGAATCCAGACCCTTATTAACAAAGCATTCGAGAGCTTCACTCGACAACCCATTATTAACAAAAGCATGAAATCATTGGCGACCACGAAACTATTTTCTTCTCAAGCATTTCCTCGAACAGCTTGATAGCAGATTCCACAAACCCACAAAACCCATAAACATTTATCAACGCTTTACAGAAGTTTGAGAATAAAGGCGTTACTGATTTCTATTTCGATTGTGTATTACCGAACCACACTGCAAAACACTAAAGCCACAGACATAAGAACCCAAAGAACTTCATCAACACGATCACTTTAAAGCTCTTGCAAATGCAACCAAGAGATAGCACAACCAAACTAAGAAATGTCTATTCGAGAATGAGAAGCGAATAAATTGAGAAATAGACATATCAATTTCTCTGCAAATAACCAAAGTTCTGGACTTTCATAAAGACATCCAAATAGCTCCTTTCCATTGTCTGAAGAAACGAATTAGACGACAAACTCTAAAGATAGACAGTACAAAATAATAAAAAATATCGTTGCTTCAGCAACCCATATGCACATAAGAGATCAAAATGTAATCTGAGCAAGACTACAAAATTCATATACACAATACATATATACGTATATATACAGATACCTTGCAGAGGGAGAGAGAAAAAGAGGAAGAGGTAAGATTGAGGCGAATAGCCTGAGAAAGACCCATGTGAGCTCTCGAGAGAGAGCACGAAACCCTAATTCCCTTTCGATCGCAGAACTTTAACCATCGCCAAGCTTCGTCCGCGGGTTCAGATACTCCTGTAACATGAACAAAACAGAACACGCGAATGCGAAAGCATATGAGGAACGAAAATTGAAGGAAAAATTAGACAACTAAGAGAGATTGCAGAGAGAGAAAACTGGGAGATGGAGTAAGGCATTAGAGAGGAAAGGAGGAGAAGAAGATGAAACATCGAGAAAAGAACAACGTTGGATCAAATTATTTGCCTCTCCCCGTCTCCGCTTCTTCTTTGCTTGCATCCAAGCGCGTCGGTGGAGGTGGCGATTTATCGAAAGCAAGCAATGGCCCCGTCCGCTTCTAAGTCGTTTCGCTCCTCTCCCGTGTCGGCTTCTTCTTCTTTTCCATGAGTAACCGCAAATTTCAATGAATCTGGTCTGGTGATTAATGGCCATTAATGAATAGGAGGAAGAGGGAAGAGAAAGAATGAACCGTGTTTATTGTTTACGTAGATTTTTGGGAGAGTGAAGGGTATTTTGGGATTTTTTTTCTTCCTCTGCTGACGTGGCAGC